>JAJKFL010000014.1:40077199-40677199 GCA_021186555.1 Reticulitermes speratus | reverse complement strand
ATCATTTGGAGCAGAACTCAGATTTTACACCTCTTTCGTGACAAAATCCTTCCGTAAAATTTCAACTTGGAAATGACGGGAGCCTTTCAGTATAATAAACATGAATGGATTCCACAGAAACGTACAATAGCGGTATATGACGGTACTGTCCGCCGGGTCGGGCGGCACTCGGACCGCATGACCAAGATCCTACAGCCATATGCTTAGAATTCTCAGTACCAACATTTAATACTGATCAATATTCCCCTTTCCGTTATGTTTTAAGTAATACTGTCACGTATCCATGGAGACTGACGTCCAAATATTATGCTAACACTTACTGTTTCATGCTTTCACAGATCAATCACGCACACCAAGACAAATAAATGAGAAAGATAAAACAATATAAAATAAATATATTCTTAACATAGGAAAACAGTGATGAGGTTTACGCCGTGTGATTGTTGAGGATTATGAGTGAGTTCACGGACTCATAACACTAAAGATGAAGGCAGTATGTTGCTTCGAAACGTCGGGAAGAAGTTACCCAAACATATGGCGCAACAACCCAGAAGACCTGGCTCCTCCATACGGAAGCAAATTGTGACACAAAAAAATCTTTCGGTGCTCTGTCACTTCAAGTGTGCGCGGCAAGCTTCCCGCTTGACTAGCCGTATCTTGCCACTACAGTATTCTTTCTCTCTCGCTTGTTATATAAGCGACAAGAAGTACAGCTGTTGTTACATCGCTTCACTTAAACTTATATGGATGTTGCGCAGAACACACCACATTCCCTTTTCTCTGTATGTCACACACACGCTTCTAGCAGCAACGTGTTGCAGTGAACAATCAGCATCCCCAGCCTTTTAGCAAATGCGCTATACAAATTGTATCTAACTAACTAACTAACTAACACCATATAGCACAGTCCTTCTTGAGAAGCTAACAGGTCGTCAGCTAGTCAAGAAATTCTCCGCGTTTTATGGAACCCGAAGGTTCATTACCGCATTCACAAGAGCCCGCCACCTGTACCTATCCTGAGCCAAAGAATCAGTCCAGTCCCGAGGCTTTGTCAAATGTTTCGTAACATGGTAATTTTTTACGGTGAGGAGTTGTTAGCACCTCGCCCACCCCCCAAGCTGGAGGACCACCCCTTGTCGGCTGTCCGCGACTGCTTATTCAGCATATTCTCAGCTACCCTTCATATCCGGAGGCCGTTCCTTCATCCACAACCCGAGGACGCGCCATGCTGTGGTGACAGGGACCGACTTATCATGGAATTGTATCTAACACACAGTAATAATTCTCGGGAAAAAAAAAAAAATATATATATATATATACAAGTATTCTCCCTTGTTTTTAACAGAGAAAGGAAGTAATTTCCTCCGTTTCAGTGGCAGAGCGGCGCAATACTTGCTACACCGGAGAATTCGCCATTCTGTTGTCCTGTTGCTAATGCCGGCCACACACGCTCCGGCGGCCTGTCAGTTCTGCCTGCGACAGGCCGCCGGAGCGTGTGTGGGGTCCGGCACACCTTTCAGTTATAACTGTACAGGCGGCCGGAGCAAATACGAAAACTCGTTCGACCAACCGGCAGGCCGGAGGACTGCGCAGGCGTACCGGAGCGTGTGTAGGTACCAGCCGGCCGCCGGCCGGCCGGAACGGCGTCAATTCAGGTAATCCTTATGTAGAACTTTGTATATAGCTTCACATGTTTCGGGCACAATGTAGCCGAGAGCCTGAGGTGATATGATGGTAGTAAACTTGAGGTCTTCGTAACTTCTTCCAGTAGCTAAGAATCTGAGCGTTGCAGTCAACCTTTCGTTGGGTGGGATCGCGTTCCTCTTCACTGTATTTTTCTTTTCAATTAATGGCGCCACTAACGAAAGGAGTTGTAAGTATGTTTCTTCATCCATTCGCAAATAATTATGCCAGTCTTTAGGGGCCAGCTTCAACTCAGTCAACAAATTTACATGGGAATACGTGTTTCTTTTTTGTAACCACTCTTTACACCACATTTTACGCTTATTTTTGCGCTTATTTTTACTCTTCATAGCTATTAGCAAGCCAACAATAGCGAGCGTGTCGTCGTCTGTTGAGGCCATGATCAAGACTAGCGGGATTCGCCTGAACGTGTGGGGACTTCAGTTTATCCGGCCGCCTCTCTTCAGGCGGCCTGCGCAGGCAAAACTGACAGGCCTACCTGAACGTGTGTGGGGACTTCAGTTTATCCGGCCGCCTCACTTCAGGCGGCCTGCGCAGGCAAAACTGACAGGTCTACCTGAACGTGTGTGGCCGGCATAACGTTTCAAGGTCGTGAAGTACATACTGATATCCGATCGTTCAAGACACAATGTGAACACAATTATTTGTTCATTTTATGTACAGCCAATAAACCACACTCCTGGTTTATGTTCATCTGTAGGGTAAAAGTAGCTTTGTTTACCTCATTAAGCATCCTACAATAAAGAGGTATGGAGAAGATGAGGTACAACTCCATGCATTCTCAACCTCGGCACTAGCTCAGTGCTCCGTTTGTGGGCTGGCTGCTTCACCTCTGCACCCATTGGTTACCATGGTGCGTGGGCCCCAGTGGCAGTCTCGACTCCGTGGAAAAGAAAAAAATCTCTGCCCCGTCTCCATGCCTTAGCCTAGTAACTGTACTGAGCTATTTCGACTGGCGCCTATTGGTCTAACGATCGAATAACCATCATCAGAGGCAGTAACAGCTCTCTGAGTCACCACAATGCAGCACTTTAGATAGGACTGCACTGATAACCAGCCTCTTCGTATGGAGTGTAGGTGTGTAAACGTGCTTAGCGTAATGTTTTGAGGTGCGAAAAGGAATACTGTTGTTCCTATAAAATCATATTCAATATTCAAGACCTTCAGAACATCTCAGAAGACAGTTTCCTTCAAAAATTATTACTTGACAATATGAAATAAAAACACTATATAAGATTTGTCGCAATGGTGTCATTGGAATTTTTCGACATAATCGTTTCGGTCGCACTATGGCCCTGGGGTCGACTCAGCCTCTAACAGAAATGAGTACCAGGAATATTTCCTGGGGGGTAAAGGCGGCCGGTGCGTAGGGCTGACAACCTTACCACCTTCATGTGCGATTGTCTAAAAACCTGGGAGCCTCGACCTCCTGGAATCCTAAGGGCCTGTCACGGCCTCTATGGAACCCCCCCCCCCCCACCTTCAGAACACCTCAGAAGACAGTTTCCTTAAAAAATTATTACTTGACAATATGAAATAAAAACACTATATAAGATTTGTCGCAATGGTGTCACTGAAATTTTTTCACTGACATAATCGTTTCGGTCGCACTATGGCCCTGGGGTCGACTCAGCCTCTAACAGAAATGAGTACCAGGAATATTTCCTGGTAAAGGAAGGGTAAAGGCGGCCGGTGCTTAGGGCTGACAACCTCACCACATTCATGTGTCGATTGTCTATAAATCTGTGAGCCTCGACCTCCTGGAACCCTAAGGGCCTGTCCAGGCCTGTAATGGGATTGCTTTACCTTTACCTATATATAAGATTTGAGGTTCTCAGAGTGGTTTTGCTGAACATTCAAATCTTATGAGATGTGACACTGTGAAGTTGCGAGAGTAGCTGACAACAAATTAGAATCACTGTAGTGCCTTCATCTGCAGGGTGAAGCAGCTTGACCTTGAAGATAAGAGCATTACTACAACTGCGTGAAATGTCAGCAACTACTCACCACACGACACAGCGAGACATGAACGTTTAAAAACATGAGCTTGCCCCACTTTCCAAACCGCAAGATCAAAAAAAAAACCTCAGAAAAGTAATCTGATATTAACTTTGTGAAGTTCACAGATTGCAACAATAAACTGAGCCCTTTGTTTGACCATTACCTTTTTTAAATTACTCTACAGCCTGAAGATGGCTTGTGTTTTAGCCGAAACATGAAGCTGTGTTAATAAAGACAACAGTTGTGCTTGACTGACAAGTGTTACAGTTCTTGTTCAATATAACACACAACAGAATGTATAATATAAAGTTAGTTCTGTTCATAGGTGCTTCTTTCAATAACCCTCTTAAATGTGATAAAGAATGTCAACAAGGCCAATTATAATTTTGTGAGTTACAGTGCAATCTCCTTGTAATCTCAGTCATTAACTCCAGTACTTCCAGTAACTTCTTGCATTCGAGTATTACGCTCTTCTCAATGCGAAGCAAAATTGATGAGAAGTTCTTGTCTGCTTGAGTATTTGGAAGCACAGATATTTGCAAGGTAACATTTCCAAATTAAATCATACCAAACCTCTGACTAGGAACAAAAGTACACAAGGCCAATTATAATTTTGTGAGTTACAGTGCAATCTCCTTGTAATCTCAGTCATTAACTCCAGTACTTCCAGTAACTTCTTGCATTCGTGTATTACGCTCTTCTCAATGAGAAGCAAAATTGATGAGAAGTTCTTGTCTGCTTGAGTATTTGGAAGCACAGATATTTGCAAGGTAACATTTCCACATTAAATCATACCAAACCTCTGATTAGGAACAAAAAAGTACACAAGGCCAATTATCCCATCATCTTTGTGTTGCAACCTCAAGGAGTACTGGAAGGTGTGCATGTACATTATTTCAACTCTGTCAATTCATAAGACTAATTAAATTAAGTTTCAGACCAACTGATGCACACTAAAACCACTTTTATTGTAGCTTTATTATAATTGTTAAAATTGTTAAAATTGTAATTTTAACAATAAATGGTTTTAGTGTGCATCAGTTGGTCTGAAACTTAATTTAATATGACGAAGATGCATGGTGTCAACAGTGTGAAATTTATAAGACTAAGTTGGTGATCGATGAACAAATGAGAATGAAGCAATGGCAGAATGATGCTGAGAAGGGAAACACAAAGTACTCAGAAAAAAACCCGTCCCATCGCCACTCTGTCCAACATAAATCCCACATGGAGTAACTGAGATTGAACTGTGGTCTCCGCAGTGACAAGCCAGCAACTGAGACATGCATGACTTGGGTTCAATAACCTGTAGAATCCTAATGTTCACATTGATAACATTGTAATTTGTCTGACATATGTCTTTTTCACATCATGTTATTGACAATAACTCAGAAGATTCTGAAATGTTGTGATAATGATTTATATGTCATATATGGTAAAATATGAGGTGTAATAGCATTGTGGATGTGACTGACATAAACGCTGTGCAATTGTTTAAATTTAAAAAAAAAATACAAGACTCTGGTAAAATAGTAATTTTGTGCCATTCTTCTCTTTCAAAACACATTCATAATGACTTCAGATCCAAATATTTTGTGTCAATGACTTTTGCAGCTATTTTTCACTATCAATCCAAAATAAGTGCTGAATAGCGAACTTATTGAGAAATTTCTATTTTAACACCTCTCAAACTTTTGAAAACTGACATTCATCCAAACTACATACAAAACATCCGTTCCTACCTCACAGAAAATACAGTTCATGCCCATTATAAAGACCAGAAAATTAACTCTATTTAGGGAAATAATCAGAGTTGTGTGAATCATAGGTAACATATAAATATATTTTGTGTGTGTGTGTGTGTGTACATGCGCGCGCAAAATGCAGGATTTCTGAACGTTACACGTCGTGGTACATATAAGTACCACTGGACTTTGCATGATTAATGTGTATAATTTCAGGATTTCCGAATAGGTAAGTGTTGTAAATTTGGTGTTACTGCTCGATTTGTCTGTTATGGTGGTAAAATTTGGTCCTCTTATAACTTTTTTGCGACCTCCCAGCTCTTTCAATATTGGGCCACATGATCAGATACCGTCTGTACTGACACCATGCATTTTTCATTTATGACTGTAAAGTATACCCTATTCACCAGCCACTCACAAAAGTGGATTCGTTTTAGTGGTAATATAATTGACCCTCCCGCCGCACTAGTTTATATTAGCTAGTTGACTACGCAAAAATTATTCTGCAAAAAGACTCAGACGGACGGCACCCAGGGTCAAAAAAGCCGCATGTTCAACGCCCTGGGTCGAAATTACTGCCAACGGTGCCTGCAAGTTTCAATGGGCTGACACAATGGACCAGTATAGGATATAACCTTACAACATGGTAACTATTTTGGACGTGGTTAGTATTCACGGATTAGCAAAGAAGCATAAACTTAATCACGCATTCAATGTCACTAAGAGTGTGGAATCCGATGAAAATGCGTGTACAGCGCATCAGTGCGTCTTGGTTAAAAATACATAACTTTAATACTTCTATGATACTTACATCTATTCCATATGTAGAAAATGATGTGGAAAATGCCATCTAGTAAAGCCATCTTCACTGATAAACTTCAGAACCATTAACTTCTTTAACAGCACTTAAAATTTGAAGCCGGGACATTTTAGCGCACTTCCGTTTCACAAAATCACATCAGTCAATCGACTTTTCATTTTCGCCCGTTTTGATCGATATAAGTGCCTATCGAGATATGTTCTGTGTACTGTACAATGACACCATCTGTTGAAGAAGCCGATAACTAAACATAAATAGATGACATACGAAAATCTGGAAAACTTTTTTTACTCCGGTTTCCCATCACTAAATGTACTTATTGCGTAAATAAAACTGCATTTGTACACAGTGAAACTTAAAAGCTTGTTTTCCACAGCGGCAATCAGTACAGATAATGGTGAAATCAAGACTCGAGCACAGAACCACAGACAAATGCAGAACATACTCCTCTAGTAGTAAAGTCGTCGTTTAATTAGGTAATTTAACGTCACTACCATCTTCAAAATCCTCTTTGTATTTGATTACTCTTCCTTACCCTAATAACTGCATATTTCGGATCTCAAGGCCGTGACTATTGGGAGTATTGTCTCCTGGGATGTGACAATGTGTAGTTTAGTAATAACTTAGACGTTTCAGAGGAACCGGCTGTATCTATTTTCCACTCTGAACACTTCAGATGGATACAAAAAGTTCCTCTAAAGTGTCAGTAAATTTCTATCCAGACAACACAACTTCACTTCTTCAGTAATAAAATGTTACCCGTCTTCACCCCATTCAGTTTTATTTATTCCTACACTTAGGAAACCACCAGCTGTACTAACTGACCCTTTAGGTCTCTCAGCATTTCATGGAGCAAACTCCATCTTGGACATTGATTACCATGTTCACATATGTCCGACACTGATCCATATCCATAGCAAGATAAGCCCAGTCCATTTCCTTCCACCCTATTTCTTCAACCAGGAATCAAACCCCAGGCTTTCCAGCCTGCAGCCTAGCTACTATACTAACTGAGCTATCCTAGCTCATGCTGCTAGTTGTTCCAGTTATTCCCCCATGAAATTATACTTCTGTGACGTCAATGCATATCAAAGTGACCCCATAAACTTTAGGAATCAGGACAATGAACAAGCCATGGACTGGACAATCCAGGGCTCAATTCCCGGCTGGGGCAAGATAATTTTCTCTTCTCTAGTATGAACAGACCACCTCTGTTCAGGCCCACCGAGCCTCCTACTCACTGGGTACCAGAGGCTCTTTCTCCAGGGGTAAAGAAAATGGGGCAAGAAACTGACCACTCACACCCAATTAGTGCCACTGTGAAGAATGGGTGGAACTATAACTCTACTCCCCCCAAAAATGGCGTTGAAATAGACACAGTTGCCTCCACATTTTACCAATAACATTTTGCAAAGACCATTAAATGTCACCAAAATCCACGCAGCAACTTGCATTCCCGGTTCCTACCACCCCTTTACCTCTGCCTAGATCTTCTTTTCCCTTAGCACATTACTTTCCTACCATGAAGACAGAGGCAGCAATTCCTTCACAACAGCACACTTTGTCTGACCCATGTACGAAAACAGACAAAAACTGGAAGAGGCAACCTTACAGATTAAGTGATGTGTGTTCAACAATATCTCTCATATGTCCGTCTTGGTAATTACAATTCCTGTGTTGCACAATTTAATACGAAATCAGCAACACATCTGTATCTATAAAAATGATGTCGGACACTGCCTTACAAGGAAGAAATACACAAACCTGTTATAACTAATCATTGATGCAATGACAATGGGCATTATTTTTCTTCATTCCTTATGAACACAGTTCATTCATATGGTAACATGATTGTACCTAGGCAGCTGTTTTACTGGTAAAGGTAAAGGTCACCACATGACGTGTATGCAGGCACAGAGAGGTGGTGGAAGTATAGCTCCAACCCTCTCGCAACCTCGGTGCTAGAAGGGGGCAAGTGGTCAGCACCACACTCTGGCCACTTTACTCCTGGGAAAGACCCAGTACCCATTGTACAGGAAGCTGGGTGGGCCTCATGACCGGTATAAATGGCACAGAAATTCTAGTCCCCACCGGGATTTGATCCCCAGACTGTCCAGCCTGCAGCGAGTAGCTATATGAACTACACCATCCTCATGCTTCACTAGTACCTCAAAAGGATTCAGAAAGTAAACTAGTTCCATGACACAAATTTGCTCCTAATAAAGTAGTAATCAGCAAGTTTGAATTTCACACTGGTATATGGACATTGCTAGCATGGTAGAAACAGAAACTATGATTGGTAACATTCTAATAATGAAGCAATGATTCATCTGAACAAGCAGATAAATGACACATTACAAGGGGCAGATACTGTCAAATTTAAAAAATCCCTCCCACCAAGGCGGTACAGCCATGTTCCAAGAATCCAAAACCAACAAATGCCAAAAAAAAAAATTGCAACATCTACAGTGGAAGGAACAAGGAAAAGAGGAACACCATGTAAAAGATTGTGGGACGAGGATGAAGAGGATCTAATTATAATGGGAATAAAAAACAGGCACGCAATGGCCAGAAACTGTAGGGAGTGGAGGAAGATTGTATTGGAAGCCAACGAGCGTAACGGACTGTAGTGCTTGGGGGGGGAGAGAAAAGGAAGAAGAGGAAGAAAAAGACAAAGAATGATTTATCTGAAGAAGATGCACTATTGACATTTTAGATACAGCCTGTCTACCAAAATACAAGGCATCATATCCCCAAAAGACAATAATCTTTACAATGAACAACTGTACTCGTACACTGACGGATCATATGAGGGGGAAAGAAATGCACACACAAGTCTGGTGAGGAATCCTCTTGGTCAGTGGCTATTTGAAACACTGAGAAGTTACTGAGAGTTCGCAGGTTTCTATGGCAGTCACTCAAATAATGGTTGTCTTTTGGGATCTTATACTGTGTAGTGGCTACATGTTCTGACAATCCTCCAAAATGCTAGAATATTTAATCGCTACACAGTGCAAAAACCCAAATGATGGCCATCATTTGACAGTACTGTAATGGATGCACAATGTTAAAATAAATGTTGAGTGCGGTAGGTTGAAAAGTTGGGAAGCGGACGGAATTAATCCAGACTTGCTTCTTATGATGGGTCTTGGCATTAGTAACATTGAACCATGAGGTCTTCCCACCACAGAGTGAGTTAGTTACTGGTCGATGGATATATGACATAATATCGAAACATATACCAAAAATAGTACGTTCAGTAAGTTCTACAGGGACATTATTTTATCTGACAACTTACATCAGTGTGTCACTCAGATCATTTCACATGACAGCAGGCAGTGCAGTGCTCACCACTACACCATTTGCCATGAGTTTGGAACCAAACAATTTAGTACAAAATTAATAACAGGTTTTTACTCACCATATTTAAAGAAGGTGTTGGAAATATTTTCCTTCAGCTCACAGATACGCAACAAATCTAACAAATGCGTCCATTGTACACAGAAACTCTTAAAGTTATGCAAACCAACAGGATGTGACTAGCAACACCTTCTTCTTCTTCTTCTTCTTCTTCGGTGGCACTACAGTCCAATGCGAACCTTCGCCTCCTTAATGGCCCTTTCCCAGTCCACTCTACTTTTTGACCTTTCTTTCCAGTTCTTAATTTTACACTTCTTAATGTCTGTTTGTACACAATTCCACCATCTGTTTCTTGGTCATCCTCTTGGTTGACTTCCTTGGGGATTATTATTGAATACTTGACTTACTGTTCTTTTATTCTTCATTCTGTTAACATGACCAATCCATTTGAGCCGACTTATTCTGACAAATGACAGTATATCTAAATCTCCAAACACCTGCTTTAGTTTCTTGTTATGTCACTTTCTCCAATTTTCATTTACTTTAATTGCCCCAAATATTCTTCTCAAAATTTTTCATTCAAAAACTGCCAGTCCTTTAACAATGTCCTTATTCAATGTCCACGACTAGCAACACCTGTCAGATAAAATGATGTCCCTACATAAGGAGACCATTACAGACCACCTGGCATAAACTACAAGGATAACCTATGGGATGAACATACGACAAGACAATACAATTTTCCCGAGAAACATCATCATTACAAAATGACACACAACATACTGTTCAGAACTTCAGAGCGGACTGATAGCGTCATGCATAGCATACCGCCATGTCCACGAACGGGCAATGTCTTCAAATGCAGAACGGTTCTTCATGTACAGTGCTCCAACAGCTGGTTCCATACACACCTAAAAACATACATAATAATAATAATTAAATTCAGTTCTTGTTTAGTGACATGCTGAGTCAACAGCCAAGTGGCCAATAACAGAAACAGCACAACATACACAAATAACAAATGACAGCACTTGTAAATACCCTGTATAAAGATGACATAATAATAATAATAATAATTATAATAATTGTGTTGGTTGTGGTGATGGTTGTTGAGGTGGTGGGAGGTGGTGGTGGTGGTGGTAGTGGTGGAAGTGATGATGACATCTATACATTTCTTTGTTTGTGTGTGTTTATTTATTTATTCATTTATTATATTTACTTATTCATGTATTTATTTGTTAAGTCTCAAATATATATTCCCAAGGCTTATGACTGCAAACAAAGTTTGCTCACATCCACATCGTGTAACCTGTATTTACGATCTATATCATTTACAATATGTTAAAATGCAAAAACAATT
The DNA here is from genome assembly GCA_021186555.1 of Reticulitermes speratus. Taxonomy (NCBI): domain Eukaryota; kingdom Metazoa; phylum Arthropoda; class Insecta; order Blattodea; family Rhinotermitidae; genus Reticulitermes; species Reticulitermes speratus. Next base: position 40,666,209 of record JAJKFL010000014.1, on the reverse strand, counting down.
CTCTTATTCTAGTAAATAAGGACTTCATATTTCAAATACGGTAGAAAATCCAGAAAAATTCCAACATAAGGTGTTTTCCCCTGGTGGAATCCTTCTTCCTCTCATAGTCACCCTCACATTATACCTAACGCTATATAACCACAACACACCTGACAGTATGGATCAGTCAGTAGGCTCTGCACAGAGATCAGTACTTTTGATATGGTGAGTGCCAAACTCCAGTTGTGTTGGATCGAGTCAATGCCAACATGTCCATGACGAGACACGTTTGGATGGAAGATACGTGTCAGGAAACGCACTATTGGTGGACACATTGGGTAGCTGTATGGAATTTGCAGGTACAGGTAGAACAGTCCACCCTCGTAAGGGCTGCCAACCGGACCTGTTATGGTTGCCTGCCAATGGCAACACTTCTGATCCAGAGGAGCTGCTTCTATACCTTCCGGAGGATCCGTGCGCAGACCTGAAGTAAATTTATACCAAATATTTTCAAACATAATAAAGTATTCAAGAAACATACAAAGAAAATTTTTTTTCTGACAGAACACAGCAGTCCAAGACTATAAGCTCACCCCCTTGATACTGTACTTACCCAAACACAAAAATTAGAATTTTTTCCCCTAATTCATTATCTGAAAAATGGGTAGTTGCTTTATAAATGCATGCTAAGTTAAACACATTCTGTACAGGTATTTTTACTGAAAACTGAAGATTACAAAGTAGGGGTCATTTTATATGATAGGTCATATTTTAGATAAATATGGTAAATTCAAAATATTCAAGAGCAAATATGGTAAGTACATTGGATCCAATATTAATAGACCAGTCAATTCAAATAGCCTTCACACATTATGCTTTACTATATTCTAATATTACATAAAGCAAAGTGGCAAAAAAAATTCATTACAAGAAATGGCTTCCACATCTGTGATTCTCAGACTACAGAGCACCAAGTATTTTTCTTTCTGAATGTCACAGATAACAGCATTATAGAAACTAGAAAAGTTAAAACTCACAACACAAAGACTGTAAGTTAAACAGGACATTTGGGAAAAAGAAAAGATACAAGAATAACATTAAAACAGATTTTTGAGAAGCAGGCTCTAAACAGAGCAGCTGAATGTAAGTGGCTCATATCCAGTGAGAGATGTTAACGGTGGTGAACTTTTAGGGTGTTCCTGTATTAGTATTAAACTTCTTCTTCTTCTTCGGTGGCACTACAGTCCAATGCGGACCTTCGGTGGCACTACAGTCCAATGCGGACCTTCGGTGGCACTACAGTCAATGCGGACCTTCGGTGGCACTACAGTCCAATGCGGACCTTCGGTGGCACTACAGTCCAATGCGGACCTTCGGTGGCACTACAGTCCAATGCGGACCTTCGGTGGCACTACAGTCCAATGCGGACCTTCGGTGGCACTACAGTCCAATGCGGACCTTCGGTGGCACTACAGTCCAATGCGGACCTTCGGTGGCACTACAGTCCAATGCGGACCTTCGGTGGCACTACAGTCCAATGCGGACCTTCGGTGGCACTACAGTCCAATGCGGACCTTCGGTGGCACTACAGGCACAAATGCGGACCTTCGGGCCTAAGTGCACCTTTCCCAGTCCAATGCGGACTTCGGTGGCATACAGTCCAATGCGAGTCCTGGACCTTCGGTGGCACAATCCACATCTGTTCCAATGATCGGGCTCTCTGCGCCTCCTTAATGGCCCTTTCCAGTCAGCTCTGTTTTTTGACCTTTCTTTCAGTTGTTAATTTTACACTTCTAGGTCTGTTTGTACACAATTCACCATTGTTCTTGGTCGTCCTCTTGGTCAATTAGTATTAAACAGAACAAGGTAAAATGTTATTCAAACCAGACACTGTTTCACTCAAATGGAGAGTAGGTAACCCAAAGGTTCTTTAAATGAGACATCCCACTACACTATAAATACACAAAAACACACATTCAGTCCACACAACCATATATTTTTATTTCCGTTGTTTCTTGCTACATGTTCTGCCTGTAAATGGCCATTCTCGAGCACCACAATAAATTATACACAGAAGAGCAAGAAACAACGGCACATCAGGCCAAACCAACTCGCTTTATTGATGTCAGATGAAGAACAACTTGGCTACATATTTCAGCTTAAATGCGAAGCCGTCATCAGGCCAATTAAAATATACACTGACCAACAGTCACAAAATATACTCTCAAATCACTTTACATTATGTATGTTCTTACATAGCATGGAATGTTACAATTCATTTGTTTTAGTGCAATAATATAAAACGTCTTTCATGACTTCCTTCTTCTTATATACATGTAAAGATAACTTAGTTATTAAATAAACTGCTGTGTCCCTGTTGATATTTGTGGTGTCAAAAGTTATTTTTGAGATTTCCCCATCAAATTACATGTTGGATTTTACTCATTTGTAGCAGCTGATCTCATTTAGGTACCTTCACAAGTGACATCCTGCTGTGTTTAGTAACTAGTACATATAGAAATTACAACCACTCATTCAGTTGGCACAACTATGATTTATTACAATATAACTGTCATCATGTCCAAGCAAGTTCAATTATCAAAGCTGAAAATTACACAGTCAGAGTTGTACCACCTGAATAAATGGTTGTATTTATTGTATACAGATGGACCCCGACTTACGTAGCTCCGACATACGTAGATCGGGACTTACGTAAAAAACTTCTTGTGCCACTACCACCACTACTACCACTCGAACCACCACCACACCCACCCCTGCCTCTGCCTCAATTGAATACGACAGTGACTCCAATATCGATTATTAATTATCATTATGTTTTTATTAATTGTCATTAAAATTATTATTAATTATTATTATATCAATTATTATTATTATCGTGTATTAAGGTATATAATAAAACATGGCTCCAAGTTACGTAAAAATCGATTTACGCATAGGGTTGCGGAACGATCCACTTACGTAAGTCGGTGACTTTCTGTATACTCCTTTACATATGTTTTTATACTACACAGCACAGATATGGCCCTCAGTACACAATCGGATTCTATGGCTGGGTATCATATGTAGTGGACAGAGAAGTGTCTCTCTGTATTCAGTGAGATTTATCGTTGGGCATGTATTAGATACTTAAATGGAATGTTGAATATAGCAGTGTACAGACAGGTATACCGTAAATCAGTTCACTTTTACAGTGCATTGATTGACACATAATTTTACAGATGAAACATGTAGCAGGAAACAACAAAAATATAAATAAACAGGTGTGCTGACTGTAGGTGTGTTTCTGTACATTCAGCTGAAGTTTCTTCAGAGAAAGAAAAGTGTCCCACGTTATATCATTCTGAGACTACCACACACAGAAACAAGCTATGAAAATGCAAAGAAGTCCACCAATTAAATCACATATGTTGGTTACAAAAACACATCCACTCTCTTGGTGTACTTATGGAGCCAATTACGTTCTATAATATCAAAAATAACTTTTTTAGAATTTATGGCATATGCCTGGACTGAGAAGTGTGCAGAAGTTATCAAACACCAATGAATTAAGTCCACAAAGTGGACTGAATGACTGAGTGACTGACCAGCCAACCAACAAACCAACTTACTAACTTTATGGAGAACAGTCCTTTTTGAGAAGCTATTGGTTCCTTAGCTATTGAAGAAATTCCCCACTTTTTATGGAACCTGAAGATTCATCACCACATTAATGATGGTGTGCCACTTGACCCTGTCCTGAGCCACATGAATCAAGTCCATGCCCTCCCATACTACTTAAGATCCATTTTAATAATATCCTCACCTAGGCCCATGTCTTCAAAATGACCACTTTCCTTCAGATTTACCAACCAAAACACTTATGCATTTTTCTCCTCCATACATGCCACATGCCCTGTTTATTTCATCCTCCTCTATTTCACGGCCCAAATATTGCCTGGTGAGAAGTACAAATCATAAAGCTCCTTATTATGCAACAGTCTCCTGTTATTTCCTCCCTCTTAGGACAAATACCTTCCTCAGCACCATATTCTCCAACACCCTCTGCCTATGTTCTTCCCTTAATGTCAGAGAAATCCACAACATTAACTGTACTTACACGCTAAATACATAGTGACAAAGAATGTAACATTGTAAGTGTCATGCCTGACAATTTTAGATCAAACGTGCTGCAACGTGCTGCAAATGCAAATAACAGTCACAAATGAACCCTTCTCATATCATGTACAACATATTATACACGAGGTTTTCTGTTGCAGCTTGTTGCTAACACATTCCATTGAAGGCTTCCTGCCTCTCTGCAATCTGCCAGTCATTTACAATGCTATTATTTTAACTCCCTGTGAATGATATTAGATGGCAGGAATGGCTCCTTTCTGTACTGGACTGATATGATTGAAAGAAAATACAACCAGATCTGAAACTTGTGGCAGAAAAAATGAACAGAACTTAGGAGCATGGAAACCCATCATACAACTCCTGAAAGAAAACAGCGACTCTCCTTCTCTGCCACTCAATCACACCCAGTGAATACTTGGTATCGGTCCTTAGAGTTTGGCTCCCCTTCCTCCCGTTATGGACACTTTTCCTCAGAGGCTACAGCCATCAACCATATATATATATATATACTCCCACCACTTCTTACCCACTGTCCCCCTCCCAGTCCCTGTCAAAACCTAACACAACACACTACACCTCCCCCTTCTTCCTGATTGGCTCGTCCATTCAATACTACCCATTGGACCCCACTCCTATATAAACACACGTTCCTTACCTCTCGGCATCCTTTTTACCTAAGACCCTGAAAAAGGGACAAACAAGTGATCCCAAACCGTTGGTTATACACCAAAAATTGACACCGGGCAACAACCCAAAAACTTTTAAGCAACATTACGACCACGGCGGAAGCCTTCAATTACATATAGAACTTAGGAAATTTCATAAATCTTTGCGACAGGCAAAGGGGATAATTTTAGTGATATGTATGGAATATCTAACATTTTAACATTTAAGTTTCTTAGCTTCATGTGTCATGTTTTATACTCTTCACTAAATATTACTCGGGTGATGAAATCGAGGAGGATGAGATAGGCAATGCATGTAACATGTATAGGGGAGAAAAATGCATTAGGGTTTTGGTTAGGAAATCTGAATGAAAGAAACCACTTATTAGACATAGGCAGAGATGAGAAGATAATATTAAAAAGGATCTTAAAGAAATAGGATGAGATGACATGACTTGGATTTATCTGGCTCAGGACAGGGACAAGTGGTTGGCTCTTGTGAACACGGTAATAAGTGTGATAACAAAATCAGGATGAATGCACAGTGGGAAATGAAGACACTGGGTCTTGAACTCCAAACCATTGTGGCAGGAGGGTCTGTTTTTCCTCACATTTACAAAGTTATGTGTAAAAGCTCAGGACTAAGGACAGTATGCAGACAAATCAGCAGTGACTCTAATCAAGCCTAGAACAAACTGTTTTGATATGGCAAACACTACACACTCACTCACTTACTTACTTCTAGACAAGTAGGTCTTCTACCATGTACATACATTTTAAGAAACTGATAACTTACTTTTAAGTTCATTTCTGAGACGATTCCGTCTCCAAGAATTCTCTTCCCCAGGAGGCTGCGTCTGCAAAGCCATCTGTCGTAAACAAGCCTTACACGGACAACTGTCAATCCTATAAAAACACATATGTATCTAACATAAAAAATATAAGTTTTACAAAGACAGAAGTGTACTTCCACATACAAATACAGTAAAACATCTGAAGCTGGCCACCCTTGTAAATCGGTCACCTATCACAGTTGGTCACACTTGCATGGAACTGGCAATTTTCTATGATCTTATAAATGGTTTATTCAATAACTTGGCCACCTGCATATCTTGAATCTTGGCCACAGTTTCACATTCAGTGCTATGCTTTACATACAAATTCAACCTCCCTACGTTGGCAAAACAAAAGTGTTGTGTAGTTTCTGTGTCATATGGTACAACGGCCAAAATCTGAATTCATTAGCAGAACTACCTTTAGCCCATTCACCCTCCATCCTTTCTCCACAAGTATGGCCAATAGATAGGGATTTTCTAGTAGCAATAGGCCCATTACTGTCTTTCCACATCCGGAGTCATTGACCAGGGTTATATACGAGGCATATTCGGAAAGTAAGTACCGTTAGGCTATTAAATACAACTAAAAATTATTTTCACAATATGTTATTTTTACCAGATTCGCCATACCTTAAACTACTTTTCTACATAGTTTCCACCATTATTAAGATGTTTATCATAACACGGCACCAGTTTCTGTATCCCCTCCTCGTAGAACGTGGCCGCCACTGACCACAGATGGCCGGCCGCTCCGCGGCTCTCCATGCACGTTATCACGACCTTCGTTTCACTTTCTAACCCATTTCCTCACCATTCCATCACTCATGGCATTTTCACCATATACTTCACATATCTGACGATGAATATCAGCCGGTTTCACATTTCTTGCATTCAAAAAACTGATTTCACAGTCAGCGGGGCGCTCCATCATCTTGAACATTTTAAACGCACAGAACAATACGTAAACACTATCTGCTTTTCTCATATTGGCGTCTGTGGCTTGCCAATGACTGAGGGAAGACAATGCACAAAATCACGACCTCAGCGCTGCGGCAGAAATATTCGCAAACGGTACTTACTTTCTGAATACACTTCGTACCTGCTTTCCAATTTGACCGCCTGTCTCTGCACGCTGAACTGTACACTTGCACAAGTGATAGTTGCACAGTTCAAGTTTCATCCTGTCAAGTGGTTTCCATAAGTTGGCCACCCATCTGATCTGGGAAGTTGTAAATGGAACCAAAGGTGGCCAGCATGGACAGGTTTCACTGTATCTTAACACATGAGCTCACTTGAGAGCTAGCACTTACAGTTCTGTGTAGACTTTGAACCAATCCTGAACTGCAAACAGAGGTTTGAAAAGTGGCCAACGTCGCATTGTGTAGCTCCGCCACTGTTCTCCAGCTACGTGAGTATGAAGCAAATGACGCCAGCGTTTACATACGTTACCAACACTCCACAGCGACATGTCATCAAGATAGGAAAACACAGCCAACAATACTGTAATGCAGAATATTACTTTATTTTAACTTCCATTTGAAAGGAAAACTAAGAAAGAAAAATGCATATGCAACTAAATGCAACTGAGTCTTTCTCCAGAAGATAATCACCACTTCATTCGTTAGCCTATTTCAGATATTTTATACAAAAATACACAAAGATGTCTATCTGTCCAGCCCCCCTTAATAACAATTAATAAGAGTGGAACAAATCACAGTATTTGTATTTTTTGACAGATGAAATGGTAATAGGAATGCTATATTTTTCATAGAGGCCCTATGCTCCAAAGTGCACTAACAGGAAATTTGAATGACTGACAGATTCATTCATTCTGCAGTCTGTCTTACGACAGGTCCGTAGCCTCTTCCAAAGCGAGTTCTCCACACAGTGCAATCTAGTGCTTCCTCTTTCAATTTCCAGTATCTTCTCTTTTCCTTAAGGTCATCCAGCACCTGCTTACGTCTTCTCCCTCATCCTCCCGTCATTTCTATCCTTTCTGACTGATACTATGTTTGAATACCTGCCAATTGCTTTGCCTATGCTACCAAAGTTCATAAGTGCAAACAATGTTAATCAAAATGCATTAGTGTTAATCTTTTAAGGACCAAGATTTAAATTTCCATTATACTGTAGGGACACAGGGTTAAATGCCAAGATCATTGCTACCATTGCATTTTTTTATAACTGCAGTCAACACTGGACTATTCATCATCACATCCAGTAAGTACTTCAGTCATTCACAGGCCTGAGAAGGTTAAGACAAAAGTACGTCAACAACCCCGCCAAAAGCATAGATGCTGCAGCAAACTACCTTCAGGAGGCAAACATTCGACAACTCCTGGATTAACATCATCTTGCTCACGGGGGTTGCTCAGCATTTCTAGCCTCTCAGCAAGACAATCAGGTCGTGGAGGTGCCACATGAGGCTGTGGACGTGGTGGTGGAGGCTGAGGCTGCTGCTGGCTCTGTCGTCGCTCCACACCATAATACAAATCAGTTGGCTCATCATTTCCTGAGTCTCCATCATCTGTCTTCTAAACAAGAGTAACATTTCTGGTTAGTCTACCGTTTCTACCAATTGACCTGCAGAAACTGACAAAAATAATGACATATTTTAATGCAAGACATCCCACTGTGCACTACATTAACTAGAACAAAAATTTTCAGTCTGACACCACATTTGATTCCTACATTACAAACATGCATAATTTGACAGACAACATCCTTCTGGCTTGTTTAGATCATGCCATCCTCCATCCTCAGGTATGGCCCACAAGAATACATAAAAAAATACATAAACTGCACACACTCTGTGTACGAAACACTTAGATCTCAAACTTCCACACAGCTTATGACAAGTCTGGACCCTATTGTATGATACTGTTATTCATTAGTAGAATGTAATGTGATCTAAAAAAAAAGGCTTAAAATCTAAAATGTGAGCATCTTGTCCTCTTTTTTCCTGTTACTTGACACTTATGAACAGAATAGTTTAGACTTTTAGCCTTTATATTGATCATATTTTAAATCAGTTAATTAAAAACAACATTACACTGTGTCATACTTACTACAAGCTCTGTGAATGTTTGAGGTCTCGATGTTCCATACACACAATTATGCACCTACGAATTCCTTTCTATATCCTTGTTAGCCACACCTGAAGAGGGCTTGATGTGTAGAAGCTGAAACATGTCGCCTGTCTAATTCTGCATGTTTGTAATATAGGAATAAAAAGCCTCTGTCAAACCTTTTTTATTCAAATAATGTATTATTGATTACATGACCTTAACCACATGCTTATTATCAGTCACAGCAACTTAGTCTCAGCCTCCACCAGATGGCCACTTGGCAGCAGCATACAATGTGCAGTATTTACACTACCACAATACACAATCTAAAGGAATCTCAAGTTTCCACAGAAGCATTGTTGAGGAGTCAGGTCTTCTCGGAGGGAGGTGACGCTGTGTCATGAGCTTAGTGTTTCCTGATGTTTCAAAGGAATGTAGGATTGAGGTTTCCCCTCGATCCTTGAATATGCACGCACAAAATTCTATTCCAACACGAGGAAATAGTACTAACATCATCACACAAAACCACATCCCAGTAAACCTGAATCCTCAATCTAAAGGAAATTTGAGAGAAGGCTACTGAAGAAAATACAGCAGCCTAACAGGGGGGAGGTAATGACAGATGGGATGAAACTGCATAATGAGGCACTTCACAGTTTGTACTCTTCAGCAAATATTATTAGGCTGATCAAACCAAGGAGGTTGGGAAGTGAAGGACATCACACAGTAAATATCAGAAACTTGTACAAAAACCTGATGGGAGGAAAGTACTTAGAAGACCTATGCACAGATGGGAGAATAATATTAAAATGGGCCTTACAAGAACAGAGTGGGGAGTATGGACTGGATTCATTTCGCTCAGAAGTACCAGCAACAAGATTTTTTTGAAAATGGTAATGAACCTTCAGGTTGCATAAAAGACAGGTAATTTCTTTAGCAGATGAAGCACTTGCAACTTCTCAAGGACTCTACTCCATTGAATTGGTAAGTATTCAGTCAATCAACATAAACTCTACCTAGTAGTTTCATTCAGATTTTGTGTGCTCATATTACAACATGTTTAAGATCACATTTACTGAAATATAATGACGTCCCACCCTTCACAACCTTCAATTTTCAGAAACAGGCCTATACAGAACATGTTTACTATTAGGGAAAACAAGTTTCAGTTAACTCAACTTTTATTACTCTATTACATACATACAGAAATATACAACATGCTTTATTTAACAAACGCCATCTTCAGATCTGCTGCAAAGTAACATACACAGGGAATTCAAACCATATGTGATGCAAACAATTTAAATTTTCCACGTATGTTCCTCGGCAACAGATATGAAGATGGCTATTATTAAATACATCAAAACATGTCCTCTATTTCTGTATATTTGTAACACAGTAATAAAAGTTAAGTCAAATGAAGCTTGAAATCTGCGGTCTTCTGGGGTATTACACGACGTCGTGTGGTAATTGTTTACCGATGTTTCGGGATAACATATCGGTCCCATCCTCACGGGTCAAGAGTCCCTAGACCCGTGAGGATGGGACCGATACGTTGTCCCGAAATGTCGGTAAACAATTACCACACGACGCCGTGTAATACCCCAGAAGACCACAGATTTCATCAACATCGCGGCGGAAGCCTGAAATCATATGAAGCTTGTTTTTCCAACACACAACAGGATGTTGTACACTAAGAGAACATGTACAAATGTGTGTGACAAGTTGACCCCCGTTTTTCAGAATACGAATTCGGAAAAAATACTCGTATTATATTCAAGTAAATGCAATATTGAGGAATCCTACACGTAACACAGCATCATCAGAATCCTTAGGAACTGATGTCTCATTCTGTCTGACAGATTAACATCTTGTAAAACACCTTCCTCTGCTAGCACTACATACATTACATACATACATATTAGGTTCCTAGACTCTGTCCATGATCTCAAAAAAGAATACAATGTTTCAGGCACTGAAACTGTTCATTCACATGCTTATGTGAAAAGGGTGAAAGGTTGGGTCCAATAGAAGGAGTTACTGTCAATCACTGGACAATCTGTCAGGTAGCTGTCGCTACATACGCACCCAGAACAAAGTTCTGTCTGCAGGACATAGCAAAACATTGTGTTCCTTTTGAAAATGAGGCAATGGACAAAGGACAGAAACGTACAAGTGGTACAGTAGAGTTAATTTATCCAGTAGAAGTGTGTGCGCTGATAGATCTTGCCAATAGACACAGCGGTGACTTACAAAAAAAATTAATATGGGCTATAAATAAAATAGTCGCCCTTGGTGGACTAGTGGTTAGCGTGCTCGCCACTGGACCCAAGGTTCGCGGGTTCAATCCCGGCCGAGGTCGATGGATTTTTAAGGGTGATAAAAATCCGGAGCACAACTTCCTTCGTAGGGGAAGTAAAGCCGTCGGTCCCATGTCGTAGATTTACGGCATGTAAAAGAACCTTACGGGCATGAATAGAGATGTTTCGTAAGCAAAATTCAGCAGCCACATCTCACCCAAGTCTCCTGATTGACTGCTAGATGGCTCTGGCAGTCATATCAGGATGAGCAGAACTTGTGCAGTCAGTGGACTGGTCACTCACTACAGAAAGCACATCTCCAGACCAAGAAACCTCTGAAAGGAGGCCCTATGCTCCGCAAGGAGCGACAGGAGGTAAATAAAATAATAATAAAAATAAAGCAAACAGTACAACTTACAGTACTTACAAAAGAATGCAAACAATAACATAGAATGAAACCTGCTTAAGATGACCCTGCTTAAGATGACCCTGCTTAAGATGACACTGCTTAAGATGACCCTGCTTAAGATGACCCGCTTAAGATGACCCCGCTTAAGATGACCCCGCTTAAGATGACCCCCGCTTAAGATGACCCCGCTTAAGATGACCCTGCTTAAGATGACACTGCTTAAGATGACCCTGCTTAAGATGGCCCTGCTTAAGATGACCCTGCTTAAGATGACCCTGCTTAAGATGACCCCGCTTAAGATGACCCCGCTTAAGATGACCCCGCTTAAGATGACCCTGCTTAAGATGACCCCGCTTAAGATGACCCCGCTTAAGATGACCCCGCTTAAGAAGTTTTCCCACCTCAGATGAAAGTAAAGAAAGTAAAGATAAAGCTGTTATTGTCCACACCATGAAGGCATATAGGGGGAGCTGAGGTACAGCTCCACTGATTCTCAACCTCTGCACTAGATGACTTCATCCACAAACCACTTTATCCCAGAGAAAGAACGCAGGTACTCATTGAATAGGAGGCTGGGGGGGGGGCAGCCAGTCTGGATGTTCAAATTAGAGAATAAAATCCTGTCCCTTCCGAGATTCAAATCGCAGGTCATCAACCCTGTGACTTAAAATGTTGTTTGATGGCCAGAATAAATCATTTAATGCAGATTTATACGGAATAATATTCTAGTTCAGGGAATGTAAATTTCAATACAGAATTACAAGATGATAGCGTTTTCAGGTTTACCCTACTAAGACTTTTCCCACTTAATAAACCTAATTTCTTACATTTTGAGATGACACATCCCCCCTGTGTTTTCAATTACAGACATATTTTCTCAAATCTGTTATACACAACATATAAACAAGATAACATAGGCAACATGTTTTGGCTCATTAAGCCATTATTAGGCCTTTATCGAGAACATTCAAAAGATATTAAATACCGCAACAGGCATGAGATCTCCACCTTTACAATATAATAATACATTGTAAATGTATCCAAAAAAGTTTTCTTTAATCTTTTACACAAGAAGCCTTCATAATAAAATGTGTGGATATATAAATTGACGTGTATCGCTGCAATACACATCACGACAAGTACCGGACTCTATGTTACGACAAAAACCCAACTAAATTGTATAGTGTTTCGTAATATGGTAATTTTTTACGGTGAGGAGTTGTTAGCACCTCGCCCAACCCCCAAGCTGGAGGGCCACCCCTTGTCGGCTGTCCGCGACTGCTTATTCAATGTATTCGCAGCTACCCTCCATATCCGGAGACCGTTCCTCCATCCGCAACCCGAGGACACGCCATACTGTGGTGACAGGGACCGACTTATCAAGGCAACTAAATTGTATACACACTAAATACTAAGTGATTACTTCCAAATATCCAAGCATGTACACAACAGAAAAACAATAAACCTAGGAGAAGACACACAAAAACCTCCATACATCTATAACATCCATCAGTCACAGATGCAGAAAACATCATACCTTACTACAGTGGCGGACTGGGTCTAAAAATATTGGTTGCCAGGAGACAAAGGGGGCCCACCCACAACTATAAGGCTATAATTTAATTTTTATAAGAAATAAATAAAATTTTTAAAAAATACATAAGTGTAAAAAAGGTACAATTAAAATGTTTGCGAAATAAATGTATATTTTTTAGTAATTACAGTGTACATATATTGTACATATTACTGGCAGTATACAGTAGATACTAAATGTAAATACAGATTGTTATAATTGAATTTTTAAATTATTTTTTTAATTTTAAATAAATGGTGGATTTTATTAAAAAAATGTTATTAAAATAGTAATACAACGTAAATTTTAGTTGCAGACAGTAATAATATTTTTAATTTTTAATAATATTTTTATTTTCAAGCTACTAAAAGGTCATTAACATTTTTAACATATTGTCTAATGTTTAAGGGGGCACACTTGCCATCGGGCAAGCTGACAACCTGGCCAGTCAGCCACTGCCTTACTAACACCCATATGAAGCATAATTCATTCCATATAGACATATTTCCTTGTGACTCTATCATGATCTGGTAAAGCACCCATCGTACTATAAATGTTTCTGCCTACAAGTACAAACTACTAATCTTTTTACCGTTTATTTATATATCCACACATTTTATTACCAAGGCGTCTTGTGTATAGAATTTAAAAAAATGCTTGGATACATTTACAATGTATGATTACATTGTAAAGGTGGAGATCTCATGCCTATTGCAGTATTAAATATATTTTTAATGTTCTCGATAAAGGCCTGATGATGGCTTAAACAGCCACAATATGCTGCCCGTTTTATCTTGTCTTATATGTTGTGTATATATCTGCTAATTTTTTACATTTTTCCAAAAAGTCTTACAAAGGTTTTAACGTATATAGAACAAGTTTTCCTGTCTCCCACATATTTGAGGAGCTGATATATCATTAACTTCTTCCACTGGGAGATCAGGAATATCAAATGCAGTAGTGTAAATCACAATCACTTAATACAGAAAATACACCACTACAGCAAACTTGCCACCAAAGTACCACATACACAAACTTTCACTGCAGTCTTAGGTGTAACACAACATAGCCAGTGCCATTAAGAATTATATCTGCTTCTGCACTGAGAAATGTGGTCTCCAAACTGCCATAACATTCAAAAAAATTAAACAGCTTGTGTTTCTTTTAAATTTCCTTTTCCCTTATTAACAATGAACATAATTAGATATTTTTTTTTTGTTTTATTCAATGCCAAAATGTCATCTTCCTACAGAAACATCAACGATGATAATATGTGAAGCAGTAGATTAATTACAAACTTTCAAATCTGGCACAATGCAAAAATTAGTTTCCTGTGTGTTTGCTGGAAGCTTCAAGACCCACAACAGCAAGACACTGCCTTCTGTATAATTACACCTCATGTATTTAAGCAAACAACTATGTTTTACCTCACTAAAAATGGCAATAGCTTCTGAATGACTCATGTCTTCAGGAAATAAAAACGTATGACATGTTGCACAAACTGGTTCTTCAAAGCACGGACCATAGAAGCCATTGCATATGTAGCACGAGGAATGCTAGAACACAAAGTCATAATTCATTAGTATAGTTCATGATCTGCATACTGCAACTTTAATCAAACAACTTCATTATAATGTCTAACAGCCTTCATACATATTAGATCACAATATGAGGCCTATGGATTTCAGCACGTAAATGTGCATCGTCATCAGCGCTTTCTATGCTTACACGTGTTTGGCAAAAAGTACTGTTGCTACAGGTCTGTTCTCCTAAAGTCACTGCTGTTTGTCACTAAAAATATAAATATTCTACAGTAAAGGATGGTTTATCTGGCACCTCCAGGACCAAGGGGTTGCCGGATATTGCAAACTGCATTATGCGTAATGTCTATGGTAGTGTACAGAGGAACCTCATGGACAGACCAAACCATTTAATATATCAAATCATATCCTGCCCCATTTTCTCCACCACACTTTTATTCCCTTTTTCATTAATACTTACAAAATATTGTGTATACATAATCTACAAAACCAACACGACACCAATACTGTAGACCATCTTATGAACGGACAAATAGGAGGAATGGGTGGTCCGATAATGCCAACTGTCCGGTACATCCAAATTATGTACATATATAGCCTAAAAATCTCTCTTATAATAACCAACCAAAGGCACAATAAGTTAATAGAGTTTAGTCAACCAGTCGCCTGGGATTTGTGCACCCCTGGTGCGTATAATGTGCATAAAGGCTGTTAGGCATTATACTAAAGTTGTTTCATTAACATACATTGCAAATTAAAGACATGCCCATAACACCACACTTTTCAAACACGCAGGTATTGATTTTGTACCTTCACATGCAACAAAAAACTATTGATAAAGATAAGGCACAGCTGTCCTTGTATGTGTCACAAAAGCATACGGGGAAGCGATGGTATGGCTCCACTTATTCTTAACCTCAGAAATAGATATGCCTGAGTGGTCAGCTTCAAGCCCAAGCCACTTTACCTGCAAGGAAAGAGCCCTAGTACCCACTAAACAGAAGGCTGTGTAGGCCCCAGACCCAATCTGGATACTGTCAGAGTAATGAAAAGTCTCTTGCCCCTGCTTGGAATCGGTCCATGACTCCCCAGTTGTACAGCCCACAGTCTAGCCACTATACTGACTGAGCTATCCCATCTCCAATGGAATATGCATACACAGGAGTAATGAGTACATAATGGGTCGGGCCCTTGTGGTCCCGATGCATGTACGCCTTTGACAGGCCCTTTGTGCCCCTTAGCTAAAGTCCAAGTCACAAGAGCCCTGTCCTTTTAATAAAGTTCCCCAGACTTAGTTCTCTGACATCCTCAGGGTCCAAAAAGAAGGAACCCAGATAAGTGTGTCTGTGTGTCGCCAGGGCTTCACACTTGCACAAGACATGAGCTGAGGTCTCCTCCTCTGCCCCTCATTTCCTACACAAGGGACTGTCACTCAGTCCCATAATGTGAAGGTGTCTTCTCAAGGTGTTACGTCCGGTAATGCATACACAGGAAAAATACACACTAAATCACAACTACTATACTAATAATATGTGGCATTAATTTACATATACAAAACTAAACTCACTCCACAGCAGTCATGAACCATTTAAAGCCTAGTAGTTAGTAAGGTATATGTACCACAAGGTTTAGTGCTACAAACTCTGCAGTTCACCCACACAGTGTATTTACAGTTTCTGTATGACTCATACAGTAAGCAGTAAATATTTCCCTATAACATTCACAGATTGGTATTTCTAATGGTTACAGACTGCCTTTTCCATGAGGTATAAACTGAATATTTACATATAATGTAGAATTATTCTGGTGTTCAAACAGTTAAATTCAGCCTGCCCAGCTATTGTGTGCTGACCACTACAAAACTTGTCTGGGATGGAATTAATGATTCTTTAGTACAGGTCTGAATCTGTACTATTTCTGAATAATTAACTGGAAATTCAAGTCTTCTTGGATGTTACACCATGTCAACTGGATAACAACTACAAACATTTCAAAGGATCATAGCTCCTTCATTTTCAGTGTGAAGCAGTCCAAGAAGAATAGTCATGTTGGAACCAACGAACCAACCAACCAACCAATGAATCAAATAAACAAACAAACAAAAGGCTATCTAAGAATACCCAAGTTGCATGGCACACATCAATGTCCCTTGATCCATTCAGCGATTCCTGCATATGAAGCCCATTTCCAGGCTGTGAGTAGGTGTGTCAGAGACAGTCACACTACAGTTGATGGTCTGTTAGCCAGCCCGCCTTTGTGTCAAACCCCCCTTGTAGCTAATGACCTGACACCTGTCTATATGTGCAAGTTACCGTCATACTGTCCTGGAGCACCCTCTCTGACAACAGATCAGGTCTGTTGAATTTCAGAAGTCTCAGTCTCTGTTGGTAGGACATACATATTACACAGTAACCATGCCTACACAGGCAGTTTCCAGGTTACATAATACGCACCTTACATAAACTCAGACTTACATAAAAAATTCTGAGCTATGGAAAATTTGTTTACTCAGTACTGTATTTATAATACTCATAATACTGCATTATTAATACCATGAATCTTAAATTTATTTCACCTTGTGTGTTTTGTACAAAAAAAAACAGATAGAAATAACGTTTTAAACATGGACACTGACATTGTAAAAACATATACATAACTAATCAGACGTAATAAACAACTGGGGGTGGGGTCAATTCTGACTTACATAAATTTTGGGTTATGTAAAAGTTTTGGGAAAAGAACCCTTACATAACTCAGAAAATGCTTCTACACTAATTTAAATTTTTAACAATATACAATACATACATAGCCTCTATGAATCCAGATCATGCATTACGTTACTTAGGAGTAGCCATGTCGGAAGATATCGATATGCTAAGCTGTATAGGCAAGGGAGATCAGGTGGTGGAAGGATGATGGGCCTGTTGGAGTGGCAATGCTACACAGCGGGGTAGGCCTAGTAGACTGGCTGTAACAAGGGCCAGTAGTTTGGATAAGGTTACGATTATCAAGCAATATGGCAAGTTCAGCAGATGGATCGGGGGACAGGTAGGGAGTCATGTTTTATTTTATTGGTGCTGTCAAGAAAAACAGTCACATAAAACCAATAAATTAAATAAGGTAAAAACAGAGAGGGCTTGGCTCCGTTGACGTTAGACATCCACTATGGCAACTTGCAGTGTCTGGGATGCAGTTCTGGCAGAGTTAGGGAAGTGTGGAAGTGGTACAGAAAAAAAAGAGAATGTTATACAATTTATTTTTCCTTTATTTTAATTCTAGCTTAATCCCCTACAAATATCACTCCATCTACTACTACATAGCCATCAACACTATATAATCTTAGCATCTGACAGCTTTGATAGAAGAAAACATTACTCCCCACCCGCAACCCATCCATCTGCTAAAACTCATCATTTAGCTGAACTTTCTGGACCTCACACCCAACCACTAGTGCTTGTCACATCCAGTCCACTAGGCCTAACCCAGCACATAGGACCACCACTCCGAGAAACTCATCATCCTTTCTCCAACCAATATCCTTCACCTACACAGCCCTACATACCAATATCTTCTCCTCCTAGAACTGCTTGACCCTGAAGATGAAAGCACAATTCTCTGCAATGTCATAACCCTTTACCGCTTTACATCATGTAATATTCCAGACTACACAATATCATAACCCAAAACACTACAGTCTGATGTTAAAAAGTCTACTTCCTCCAAATAATGCGACCACACAAATGTAAGCTTATTGTACACCCACGTTACATTGTCTGCTGTATCTATGACCATGCAGGCTTCAAGTTACAAAATATGGAGTTAATTTATGGAAGTATGGAATCTTGTATGACCTGCACTGTTTATGTTCTGGTAAAGACAATGAAAGAATGTTGTTAGGTTGTCCTTTTCCTATTGCACTTTTCCTTTCCCTTCTTGTGTGTTCTGTATTGGTATATTATGGCTGCATCACTCTGTCCAAGTATCAGCCTGATACATCTTTATAGTTGTCAGTGCTCTGGTATCAGAAAGCAGACTGAAGGTACTGGGGTAACTATCTTAACCACAGTCATATAAATAAGAAAATAAGGAAACCTAGTTAAACCTAACATGACCAAACCAATAACAGCCCAGAAATGCATAGCCAAATATGCATGCATATGCGCAGTGGAACGTTCAACCTAACCCCAAATCAGACGCCTATTCCAGCTCCAAAGCATTATTTGCTGCCGACAAATCTCGACCGTGATATGTAACTCAATGTCGACAATCAGACCCCAACACAGAATCTTTGTAAGTTTCCTACATTGAAGCAAAAGTTCTTCTAACCTAACATAACCTAGTCAGCTTATTACTTTTTATACCAAGTAATTTATGTTTTCTTATAGATGGCTGTGCACTGAAATTCATATTTTTATGTGGCAACACAATCTTGATTCACCTCCATGAAAAACTTTCCTCAGTAGTGTACAGTAAGCGTTGAATCGACATTTGTAAGAAGAGCAACATTCAATTCAATTCAATTTTATTTCATCCCTTTGACAACAGCTTGTATAGGATACATCAATATTTCTATTTTATTCTAAAATCTATATGTGAATTCTCACGTGTGTCTTATATAAAATGTATTTACCCTTACATATACATATATAAAACTGTAAACCATTTTAGGTTTTTTACAGTTATTTTACAAAATGCTTATCCAATCTGTCACATCTACATCACCTACTTTTATACAAACAATATTCTTCTACTGAATAAAAGGATTGCTGCAGTAAAAACAATTTCAGCTTCCTTCTAAAATGTTGGATGTCTTCTATACATTTAGTATGGTTTGGCAATTTATTATACAATCTCTTTCCTAAGTTTTTAACACTATTTTTACATACTTCTGTTCTCCAGTATTCAATATGAAAATATTTTCTTTGACGGGTATTATGATCATGTATAACTGAATTTTGTTCATACTTTCCTAAATTTACTTTTATATATACACAAAATTTTTCCATGATATATATACACGGGACTGTAAGTATATTCCATCTTTTAAACAGCTCCCTACATGATGTTGTTCTGCTCACATTGCTAATTATTCGTATCACTCTTTTTTGAAGCTTAAAAATGGTTTTGCTTTCCCCATTATTCCCCCAAAAAATAATACCATACTTATATATGAATGAAAATGAGCAAAATACATACTCCTCCAAATATTTGTACTAGTCATATATTTGAGGGACTGAAGTACATAGATACTTTTGTTCAACTTGATACTCAGATATCTGATATGAGCTTCCCATTTTAAACATTTGGTTACGTGTAGACCCAGAAATGTTGTTTCACTTGAATAATTAACATCTCTGTTATTAAATATAATTTGAGGTTTTAATGGAGTCTTGTTCTGCCAGGTGTGAAAAGATAATGCTATTGATTTTTCAGTATTTTATCACCAAACCATTTGTATCAAACCAATTGTCAAGAACTTCCATTGTACTATTTATTTTTTGTTCTGAAACCTTTCCATCTTCAGCCTGTATTAAAATATTAGTGTCGTCCGCAAATAATACCGTTTCTGCTTCCAAAATATTTGTTGTTAAGTCATTAATATATAGCAGAAACAGTACTGGACCCAATATTGAACCCTGCGAAACTCCAATTTTTATTTCTTTTAAACCCGATAAACATTTTTCTAAAATAGTTTTCTTGTTTCCTATGTATTTACTTCAACACACTGTCTACGACCAGTTAGATATGATTTAAACCATTGATTTACTATACCACAGATTCCATATGCTTCCAATTTATCAAGCAATATTTTATGATTAATTACATCATAAGCTTTTGATAAATCTAGAAAAATACCAACTGTACTTATTTTTTTCTCTAATGCTTCATAAATGTTTTTCAAAAAGGCCTGAATAGCTGTTTCTGTTGACTTACCCTTTCTAAACCCATTTTGAGCTTCCACCAATATATCATTATTTGTTATAAAATTTGTTAATCTAACGTTCATTACCCATTCTATAATTTTTGAAAACACTGGTAGTAAGGATATCGGTCTGTAGTTTTCAATATCTTCCCTATTTCCCTTCTTGTATAAGGGTTTTACTACCACCATTTTCAATTTATCTGGAAAAATACCCGCTTCACAGGAGGCATTACATATGTTTGTTAATGGTTTGAAAATATATTCAGCACTTCTCTTTACCACCATCTCTGATACTCCGTCAATACCACTTGTCAACTTTCCTTTTAATTTATTTATTATTTGTTTCATTTCAACTTCTGATACTGGGTTTAAAAACAATGTGTTTGAGCAACTGTTTAGTTTCCAAGATGACCCTTGATATCTACTATATACAATATCTTTATGATCTGTCAGTTTCTCCACAATATCCACAAAACATGAATTAAATATTTCTGAAACCATATTTGGGTTTGTTATTTTACTCGAATTCCAGTTTAGTTCAATGTTCTTATTACTAATTGTTGTTTTACCAGTCTCATAATTAATAATCTGCCATGAAGCATTTGTTTTATTCTTTGCATTTGCTATGTAATTGTCATTATCCTTTTTCTTAGCTTCATTAATAACTTTTCTATATATTCTTCTATAATTTTTAATGAACTGACAATCTTCCTTACCTAATTTCATTTCTTTCCTTTGTTTATCTAATATTCGCATCCTTCTACTTGAGTTTTTGATCCCTTGTGTAATCCAGTGTTTCCTAATAGCTTCTCTTTTTGGTATTAACCGCATCGGGAAGGCAATATCATAACAATGTATGAAGTTATCCAGAAACTTATTAAACTTAGTATTTGTGTCTACTCTATAAACATCTTGCCATGACTCCTGTTGTAGTAAGTGAAAAAATTCCTGCATGTTTTCTTCCTTTAACTGTCTTTCAAATACTTTATATGATCTGGTACTATGGGTTTTTATAGGAATTGACATGATTTGGGTACAAAAATCAGACATTCCCAATTCTATTACCCTGGCTGGTTCAAGTAATTTTTCCTCATGTATTATGATAACATCTGGTAAAGAAGAGGATGCTTTTGTTATCCTAGTTGGGAGTTTAACAGTATTTATAACGTTAAACCTAATCAATATATTATTTATTTCTCTTGTGTGTAAACTATCTTGTAGGAAATTTATATTCCAATCCCCAGTCAATATTAGTCTCTTATTTTTATTGCTTAACTCCTGAATAATAAGTTCTAATTTATTTAAAAATACATCAAATTTCCCAGCATTAAGAGCTTGGAACTCTGACCTAGTTCAATTTGCCACATACGAAACTGAAACTTCATGGTTTTGAGTGTAAAATTACAAAATGAACGTCGACAAGCTATTTCATGAATTCAAAAACTTACCGCAAATTCGAAATCTTCTCCGAACACAAGTTCGTTAGAACTGCTGGGATTTGATAGTTCACCCTTGCATTGAGCACTGTGATCTGGTTTTACGCCCATCTCTAATTCACGAAGATCAAAACCATCAGCACAACTGTCCACTTTATCAGGCTTCAATGCCATTGTTCAGTAGTCTAACAATATATTTAATTTAATGAATGTCATCCTGCGCGAATGACTCGCTCGAAAAAAATCTTTGTCGCATACATATGAACATCCTACCACAACCACACACCCGCGCACCACAGGGCACAGATTATCTATCGCACCAACAGATTAATAACCATTACCAACTCTGATCCGCCAGTAATCCATGACAATAATTGTCTCAGAGCTTAAACTGTGCACGACATATCGCAAACGAATATCATATATCGCAGTATGCAAATGGCGCTTTCGGTAAAATTTAGAAGGTAAGGATTAATAAATGTGATTAATTTTCCAGTTAAAACGTATTTTATTTACATATCAGTAACTACGCCACGCAAGTTATAAATGTGATGATACATTTAAACTTGTGTGGGACGTTATATTCATGAATACTAAATACGAATTTAGTTTACAGTGAACATATTTTTACTCACATGGAAGCAAATGTACGGTTTGCAAACAAGACTGATAATCCAGCTGACTTACAGTTGTTGCTGCAACAAACACATGATGAGGTACGTCAAATATACCCAACTGGTAAAGGTAACTCTAACTGGAAATTAATTACATTTGTGTAAAGACGTGTCAACTATAACCTCATATTTGAGGTCCTCACGGCTGTTACTAAAGGTTACTGTCTCCTGAGATGTAACGCCTTGTAGTTGGGTAGATACAAAACTGTATGTCCCAAACATCTGAATCATCGTAATCTTGTTGATTCAGGCTGTTTTATGTACTGCATTGTGGACGAATATATGTTGTCTGTTCCCAATGTACAGTACTGCACAAGCTATATGTATGAGAGTGACACTTATATGGTTCAGATCCCTGCTCTCAAGCTGACCATTCTGAATGGGAATGCTTAAATCAGTGTGTTAAGATTTGTGGCAGTTGCTGTGCCTCCATATTTCAAAAGTTAATATGTCTGTATGCTTTTGCTTTTTTTAGTACATAAACCAAAAAACTAAAATAGAATACTTAGTAATGTATAGCTCCATTTGTTGGTATAGCCATAATGGTCATCTCAATATCAAGGGAGTAGGGAAATCTAAACTTGTATTATATAAATCTTACTTAAACATGAAACATTTCCATATCTATGTTATAGGCATTACAGAAAAATGAAAATGCAACAAAGCACTGGATGAAACTACGAGAGGAACATGCGTCTGTCTGTTCTCATCTTTGTACACTTCCTGATAAGTTGTCTTATGATGTAATGGTTCCAGTAGGATCAAAAGCTTTGATGAGAGGAAAGATGGTTCATACAAATGAAATACTAGTTTGCCTCGGTGATGGTTGGTTTGTAAAACGCAGTGCTAAAGAAGCGGCTGAAATATGTGACAGACGTATAAAATGTAAGTTTTATTTAGAATAAATAGTTTATATGAGCCCAGGAATTTTAATTAAATTCCTGCAGGTATCACATTTTGAACATGTTTATTTGTGACGTAGGGTCTTGTCATTCTGCTTACTGGAAACACAACAGGACAGTGGAAAGAATGTGAATTTGTAATGTGTAGAAAATGGGCATGCATTCTGCCATGCTTTTAATATATGTACAATACTTACGTTGGTTTCTTTAGTGTGTGACAATATGCTGAAAGACTTGGAGAGAGAGAGCAATTTGCTTCTTACCAGGAAGCAGCTTCCCATGGAGCAGGATGCTTTCGGAGCTGAGTCTAGAAGAGACATATTCGAACCTTATGACGAGAAGAAAGAGGCTGAGTGGAAAGGTAACAACACCAATTATATTTGTAACTCTTTAAACATTTCAGGATCAACCATGTCTATACAGCATGTCTGCTGGGCCATCCCTGAATATATTTCCATATATGAACAGCTAGAAGTATCATGACAATTTTTATGCCACTTACACAACACACATTCTTTCACAGTTCAACATCGTCAGAAAGAAAAGGAATATCGACAAAAACTATGTGAACTTCGTCACAAAGAGAAAACCAAGATTGAGGATGTTGAAAGCTTATGGAAAAGATTAGATGAGTTGGAACTGCAAGAGGAGTTGGAGGAGGAGCTCGACAGGTGAAACATTGTCAAAAATCTTCACTCCCATTTCAAGTTGCAACATTATGAACTGGAAAAAATTTGTATTCTGACAATTTCAGTATCATCAGTACTGAAACCGTGTTTTTGTCAAACAATTTCTTTTTCCATGTCTTATCTGCCTTTCAGTTCTCTCACATATAATTTACTTACCAGTCTAAGGCTTTGTAATCGTGTCCAGTGTGTGGCATTTCCAGCTTATAAGGTGATATTAGTAGCACTGCCTGTGCTGTACTTTAGCATGACAGATAATCACCTTAGTATTGGCATAAACAGGGCAGCAGGGATTTTCTGTATGTAGAAGAAGTCTTCTCAGGCAATTAACCATGGGAAAATTGACATGGGCTGCATTCAGGTGCTCCAGGATGTGATGCTTTGTCACTGGGCAAGTAATTCCCAACATTTTGAAGGATCATAGTGCCTCCATTTCCAGGATCAAGCAGTCCATGATTAATGTCTTCTTAGACTGCTTTGAAACGTTGGGAACTTCTCTCCCAATGACACGTCACATCCCAGAAAACGTGAATCTTCAGTAACACTTTGTATGAACGTCACACCTCACAGAAACCGTTGTAGACTCACTTTGCCTCCATCATCAGGAATCTCTGAAACGCTGGATATCTACTCCTAAAATCATGTCACTCCTTATCCACATAATTGCTCATAACCGATTTTCTAAGTACACCGCTCCCGGATATAACACTGTCGTTTATACCGTGGGTCTTTCCTATTCCCCGTGCCTTTGAATGAGATTCTGAGAAAAATATGGACGTTGCTGCTGCAAACCTCGCACTGCAGGAGGCTTTACCACTCAAATAAAATGTGATTAAATAAATTTGTTGAATATTTTTATGGTGACTTATTGTATGTGTTGTTGTATGTGAAAATATAGGAATTTTCAAAAATTCACACCATTTCACATCAGTTTCCTTTTGATTGTTAAAAAATACCAAATGCACAGCTACGTTTATCGTGCTCAATAGTGTAATATTATAAGAGTTTTTAGACCATTAGAGAATCACTGAATTATAGAATAATTGTAGCTGTCGGTTATAGTGCTGTTGTCTTATAAATCGGGTCGGATCCCTACCTCGCAAACCCGCTTTATAACCGGGGAGCGGTGTAATGTGAGCTGAAGATAAACACTGCTCATACCAAAGTGTGGAAATGATCATAAGGCAGTTCAGTCTGTTTCACATCATTACATATTTCCATGTGATTCATTTTAGTGTTATTCTGACATTCCCCACCCCAACCCCCCTCCAGGTGGCCACTTTTATGATTTTTATCATACCAAATTCTTTGTGCCTTACTTGTAATCCATATCCAAGCTAGGCCTTCACTCCCTTGCAATTTCTATTTTACACCTTTACAGTACTATCATTCTGCAATCTGTCTTACGACAGGTCCATAGCCTCTTCCATAGCGAGTTTTCCACAGAGTGCGATCTAGTGCTTCCTCTTTCAATTTCCAGTATCCTCTCTTTTCCTTAAGGTCATCCAGTAGCTGCTTACGTCTTCTCCCTCGTCTTCCGTCATTTCTATCCTTCCCTCTAACTTCCCTTCAATCACATGTTTCAGAAGGCAGTTCCTACGCAAGATGTGACCAATCCAGTTAGCCTTTCTTCTTTTTATTGTATGTACGATATTCCTCTCCTCCTTGACTCTGTGTAATTCTTCTCCAGCACCACATTTCAAAAATTTCCAGATACTTCTGATCTACTTTCCCAAGTGTCCACGTTTCAGCACCATATAAAGCTATGCTCCAAATATAGCACTTCACTAGTTTCTTTCTTAAATTTAAGTCCAGTTTGCTGGTGAAAAGAGTCTTCTTACAATACTATGTGAACACTAAAATTGCAAAAGTTTCTTGTTATATAATATAACCAGTACTAACTCATATGTCATCCTGTCTCATGTTTTGATAAATATCTGTTCTTACAAATTGTTACAGGTTGCATGCAGAGCACAAAGATGTCGAATATGATGATGAAAACAGTGAAGTTGATACTGATGATGAAAGTGACACATTGCAAGGTGACCTGGCTGCAAATTTGCTTTTAGATCAGATTGGTGGCGGGAATGGCCTAATAAAACGAGATAATGCCGTATGTGAAGATACTGTATTAACTGAAGCGAGAGGCAGTTCCAGACCACAGGCACAGAACACAGGTTCTGTGTCTCCAAAGTCTTCAACCAGACGTGTGTCATTTGCAGATGAAAGGGCCCCAAAAACAAATGAGGACAGTGACAGTGAAAGTGATTCAGATGCAGAACCCTTAAGGATTGAATTTCGACACACGCCTATTGACAGCCAAGCACAACAAAGCAGAAAGGCTGATGAACATCCAATACAAACTCCAGCTGACATTTATAAGTGTATGAAAGAACTGTCAAAAGATGACTTACCTAAGTCAATCCTAAAGAATAAATCAGTTGATTTGGGGGGTACTAGTGACATAGGACAGCAACGGATGCAGTGGCTTAGTCAACCAGACTCTGTTCCCATAGTAACGCAGGAACCAGAAGAACCTTTGTGGAACACTGCCACACAGCAGCCAATAGAGGAGATGGAAGAACGCCCAGTGGTAACCACATACATTTAATATTTTAGTCATAGCTGACTTTCATGCCTTTTCTTGCGGTTTCCATTGTGGAACTGGAAGAACAAGAGGGGAAGTTTCATTTAAAGGTCTTTGCAGAACTGTGACTAAATAGAAATGAGTGAGAGTTGACAGGCTGTGAAGGGCATACTTCTTCACACAGGGGCTCATGGATAATTGTTTGTAGCAGCTATCTAAGCAGAGACAAAACATCATATATAATCTTGCTTTTAGGTTTCCGCCGCGATGTTGATGAAATCTGTGGTCTTCTGGGGTATTACGCAGTGTCGTGTGGTAATTGTTTACCAACGTTTCAGGACAACGTATCGGTCCCATCAAGACCTGTGAGGATGGGACCGATACATTGTCCCGAAACGTCGGTAAACAATTACCACACGACACCGCATAATACTGGGACCAATACCTTGTCCCGAAATGTCGGTAAACAATTACCACATGACACCGCATAATACTGGGACCAATACCTTGTCCCGAAATGTCGGTAAACAATTACCACACAGCGCCACGTAATACCCCAAAACACCGCAGATTTCATCACATATAATGATAGTTTACTTGCTAGCCGAACTCCCTAATACTGTACATAGCTGTAGTCTCCACTGCATGGTCACTGCTAGGCTCACCTCAGCATGGCCAGGCAGCATTGTACCTCATTCAGGAATATTAGTCTCTTGGGAGTACATTTGTAGATTCAGTCACTGGGGATATTTTTGAAATCACTAGATTTAGTGGTGTATGCACGGCGCTTTCCCTCTTACAAGCTTGCCGCCCCACCTCCACACCAACAACTAGCAAGTAGTCTGACCACTACCTGGTCTGTGATCAGTGTACGATCCATCTAAGCAAATTACTGCAGTTTATGTTGGAGGACTACTTGAAGGTTGATTTATTGGAGAAACAGTAGACCATAGCTGCCTGGCTACACACAGCCTGACACTTCTGTTATTCTATATTATTTATTTTTGATTCATGGTGCTGTCTCATCTGGCCTTAATTAAGCACCATGCTGAGACATGGGGAGTGGAGGTGAGTAGTCAGCTTTATGCTTGATCACCCGTCTCACCTGGTTCGTATTTCGTTTTGATCCTTTCCTGTTTGACGATTCAAGCCTTTTAAGATGTGAAGCCATGTCATTGGGTGACTGGTTTGTGATGTCTCAAAGGAAGATAATGCCTTAATTTCTAACCTTGACCCTTGAAGATGAAGACACTGTGATCCTTTAAAGTGTCAGGAACCTCTCACCTTACACAAATTCACATCCAAGAAGGCTTCAATCCTCAACAACCTCAATGTAAGGATCTAAAA
Source organism: Reticulitermes speratus (assembly GCA_021186555.1). Classification (NCBI taxonomy): domain Eukaryota; kingdom Metazoa; phylum Arthropoda; class Insecta; order Blattodea; family Rhinotermitidae; genus Reticulitermes; species Reticulitermes speratus. Next base: position 40,638,146 of record JAJKFL010000014.1, on the reverse strand, counting down.
CCTCGCCATTTCCTATTTTGTTTTAGCAGAGGGCTAACAAAGGAAGCCCCTTATATGTTAATTTTGCTTAGTTTTACATTTGTGCAAAACCAGTTATTTTAAAACCACTGACTAAAAATGTTCCAAGGCCTTCTTTCACTTTCAGGCCTGGTTCTTAATTTTCTAGACAACTCACAGATCAGGAGAAAATTTGCTGAGGTGTGGGCAAATCTATTTCCTTTATGGCAATAACTGTATCAAAAGTAATGTGGTGTAAGACACATTCTAATTTATAGGGTGTCATACCTCATATACAGTAAACTTTATTGTAAAGATAAACAAACTATGCACTGTGTTCCAGGAAAACCGAAGGATGTCCTACTCTTTTCCACCTCCCCTGCTTCTTTTCCCCTTATGGGTCGCATTCCTTTCCACTACTATCCTTGTAAAAATAAAATGCCAAGCAATCGCATTGTAATTACTGTCTTGTAGGTGTTTGGAGAAGTGCTTGAACACACTGCAGGAGAGCCATTGCCACCAGAACAGACCACACAACCTCGCCCTGTCAGCAGATTCAAAGCTGCAAGATTAGCGGCTAAGAGATGACAGGATTCTCCATAACATGTGCCATCTGTATATGTAACCGCGTGGGCTTTGAAGGAATTATGCAGAAGATGGGAAGTGTAAATGGAACATTTTCCCAGAACTGCCATATTTCTTGTTCATGATGACTTTCTACAGGACATAATACAGGCTCAGTGTTCATGATTTTAGCCATGATCACCCACTTTAGTACCATTGTTTCAGCCTTTCCATTTCTTATTCCAACAAATCCAATTGAGACCACGTGGCTGACGAGTTTGCTTCCCTCACTGTCCTGCTATTGCACAGGTCACTCTGAGCTCATTCAACCTGCCCTTCATTAAGTGAGGTTGATTGCTTTCATGATTTGTGGAATGAGACTGTCTATAATCTACGTCTAAAATAAGTTAAATAAATTACATCCAAAATAATGTATTAAATAATAAGTTTTAAATGAGAAAAAGGAGAATCAAGCTATTAAATAACAAATATATTATTACCTATCATATAAAAATTAATAAAGGTACAAAGGTATTTTAGCAAAGCAAAATTATATGCACTATGTGGAATAAAATGAAACTAGCCACCCAGATAAGAATCGCATAAAGGAGAGAGAGAGGGGGGGAAATGGCGCTCCCAAATCGCATGTCCTTACGTCCGGTCTCTTGTGGCTAACCCTAAATCTGGCCCTGATTATTCAGTGTTTATCATGAAATATGTATTTTTTTTAATTTTACATATCCCCTAAGATGTCTTCGCATACCCCCAGGGGTACACATACCCCAGGTTGAATACCACTGATTTAATTTATGGTATGCTACCAAAAGTGTTAGTAGTGAATAAAAATAAATCATACTTTTGGGGTTATGTCATTATTGATATTTTGTAAGTTCTTGGAACCAAATGGGCATTTCACATTGAAAATGAATTCTCATGTTCATTACGGCTCACCAGTCTAATCACAAACATACTCTCATGTACTTCACAATAGTCTACCAGTGGAAGTAATTTGTCACCTTCAAAAACAAAGATACATTTTGTTGAATCAGGTGGCCCTGGAGACTGGCTAGCCTGATGGTTTTGTCAGTCTTTCCAGGGGTGTTAAGTTAGTTCCTTAAAATAGGCATCACTTCCAAATTTCAAGGCTTAGTCCATTTCTAGTTGTGCTCCTATCCTCTTTTGATCTGCTAACCAGCTTAAAGTGCTTGCCAGTAGCAAAGGTTATCATTCTTATTAACAGAATGGCTAGATGTGATATGCTGGAGGAAAAGGCATAACATCCTTTCCAAACCTTTATTGCCGGTCATTCAGCCTAACTTATTGAGCAACTGTACCATATGAATAAATTTATAAGACAGTAGCACCAGTCATCCATCGACATTTCCACCAGAATACACCGTATTAAAAAAAGCCTCCGCCTATATGCATTTTTCAAGTGTGTGCTCACATTTTACATACCATGTGTACCCACATGTGGGATGGCCCCCTTCACAATCTTCAGGGTCTCAGGAAAATACCCAGGACATTTTGACCCTTGATGGACACTGCAGTGCATCGAAATGTCGGGATCTGATTACCCATTGACGCAGCATCATATCCCAGAATGGAATCCTCAGCTACACTGCTGCAGAAACCTTGAAAATCATGTACAGAAGTTTAACCTCATGCATGATTATAAGGTAAGCATCCTTCCCATTTTTCAGATGATGAATTAAGAACAAATCCTAATCTCATATTTACATCAATGTGCTATTTCCTACATACCTGTTTCACTTATTTCACTTCTTGTCCGTCTCCCCAGTCAACAACTTTCTTCAACATTAAGGGCCTGCCGAATTCCTCGGTTAACTTCATTTCTGCTTCTTATCGTCTACTCGCATCCTAGTCTATGCCCAAGTTTTTGCTTTATGCATCAAAAGAAAATAATCTTATTTATGTTGCTCTAACCATTTACCAGGTAACTGGGGGTATACTTTGGAAATGAGAAATGCCAACAGGGTAAACATATTTGCTTAAAACTTACAATTTCATATTAAATGCATGGGGCAGAAACCTGAACATTGACCAAGGCATATATTAGCAGACTAAACAGGAACTGAGGTGAAAATGTTTTGTATACAGAAGCAAAAATCAGAATAAGAAAAAGGTAATACCTTGGAAGATAATAAATAATGGAATAAGATGGTGTGGGTATGTCTTAAGATTGAACAAATATAAAATCACAAACAAAACTTTGTACATGAAAATAAAAAAAAAAAAATACCCAAGAGGCAATGGTATATGAAGGTGCCAGAAAAGATTATGAAGGATGTCATGCAAAGGAAGCAAAAAGAGCTTTTGAAAGAGAGCCAGATGGAGGTTTGGTTGGTAGGTGAGACACATGAAAGTTAAAATGTCCAAAAAGAACTTGCCACTTTCATGGTGTTTGGCATTCCAAGTTTTCTGTAGCTGTTAAAAGCCACAAATAAAAAAATACATTCTCAGGATGTGGAGAGTAGACAAGGACAGGAAGTTTTCTGTCAAACTCAACATAACGTAAGAACTTGGGTTCTTAATGTAATGTAACTTTAGTTGAGGTATTTTTGTCAAAAATAAAAAACAAGCCATTTTTTGTCTGACATAATTCAGTCTTTGAATTAACAGTAAATGCAGGAATAATGCAACTCAATCTTACATAAAGATATTCCAGTCATTATATAAACCAATCTAATTTGTAGCACATAACCATTTTTAAACACTGGAAATTGAAAACCATCTTTCACAACAATTCCACAGAGAACCTGAAATTTAACCAAAGACTGTCAAACAAATGGAATGTATACAACATGAATTTTTAGCTCACTGCAATTTCAGTATTCATATCCAGTGCTCACTTTGATGCATACCTGCAATTATGTCTATTTTGAGTTGACATGGAATACCAACACAACCCTTATTTACATTCATATCATGAAAAACAGACATACAGAATAAGCTTGGCTTATGTGTAGAGCTATAAACTTCAAGCTGTACTTTACCTCATCTGGTTCTTACAGTATATGCCATTCTGCAATATCCAATGAGGATTTTACATTTTTCTGTGAAGTAAACCAATTATATCAGATATTCCGAATAAAATGCTTCATTTCCAGAGAGTTCTCATTTAAAAAATAACACAGACATAGAAGTTAAATCAAATGAAGAGCCATCTTGCATTTATTATTTAAACCATTACATAATAAAAGGTATGAATAAATTTAACTTTGTAATTAAAGGACACAAATAAGAGTTGCGAGCCAAACGTGGTCCAGCCTTTGAATGGAATAACCTTTCTTCACTAAAGTGCTCAAATCAATCAAAAAAAAAAAAAACAATGACATGGTGAGAGTGGTATGCTAGTGGGTAATAAAATGTGTGTTAAGTCTGCTGAGTCCATGCTTAGTTGTGTACATGTATCGGAAGGCACAGCTCATCTGTCGGAGAACACCCAGGGCAGAACATTAATAAAATTAATGCAACAACCGTTGCAAGGTTAAAATATAATGCAAACAGCAATCAAGTAACCTGAGTTTAAAATATTGGCACAGAGTAGTACATAAGGAAAATGCCAATGCATATCTCTGCTTCACCATAAACATCCTAAACCATCTTAACCAAACATTTAAGGTAGCCGAACAATCAACAATAAAGTAATCCTAAATCTAAAACTTTCACTGATGATCTTTTACACAACAAAATGAAAAGCTGATGTAACATGACATCTCAGTATGGGGATAATGGCCCAAAAACATACCACTATTAATAAGCCAAATAATCATGTACACTAATGCTAAGACCAAGAGAAGCCTGACATTGTAAAGTACAACTCAAAGTTAACTTGTTAATTTCGCTCTACCAGATAAACCACAGTTGCAGATGCATTTTTCAGTTGTATAAAAATATTATTTACCTTCCAAACAGTTGCTATGCCAGCAAATTTCCCGGTATGGTAAAAACTAAATATAAAAACTATAAATACAATAGTTGGTGTCTGTTACGGCAGTGGTTAAGTTCTCGTCTATAATTGTAGATAAATAATTGGATATTCTTACATAAAATGACCTTAATACGATATGCTTGCATATAAACAATCTCCATGAGGTCGTGGTCTTCAAATGCATTTCCACATTGTGCAACATATAAACTATAATACAGCATGCCAGTCTGACACTTGGTGTGAGGTACCAGCTTGGTGTCATACATCGTTGCTATGCTTACTGGGTTGTAAAAGATGGCAACGATACATTTTGCCATAGTGGTGATCAGTCTCCTCTGGGACCACACACACACATAATGTCTATGCAAGAGGCAGTACACTTTTGACATTAAAATAAGGCACTGAAGTATTGCATGACCCTTCACTTCCTAAGGGGATCCTGCTCACAAAATGCAGTTGATACTGTAAATAGGAGTGCCCAAAATATTAAAATAACTGTGTGTGTGGGAGAATTAAGGGTGTGAGTGGCTGGTGTTATGGATTTCCTTCAGACAAAAAGAATTTCATACTGTTAGTTATATAAATGTAATTTTGTTTCTTGATCCATTTATTGCATTTCCCAACCTTCATTCTGCCCACTTAAGATTCGTCACCCACGCACACAAGCATGCATATGCATGTGCTCACGGGACACTTTCACATGTTTTATAATTACATAAAGGATGAGCCTACAAGGATGTTATTATTTATCAATTGCTAGGAAAATTCTCAAAGTTTGTGCATAACTAACAATTGATACATATCGCATCGCTTTGTGTTCACTGATGACTTACTATAGACATGCAAAACTGTTCCCTTTCTATTTTGAACTACCATGTATTACAATTTATGATGAATGTCAGTGCAATTTGCATAGGTATGCAAATCATTAGATGGCCTAAAATGTCTTCGAATTTACAAATATCAATATACAGTGAAACCCCCCTTAAGACATTAATTGAAGAAGTCAGTTACACTTATTAAGTATAAAAATATCTTAAAAGGTAAGTGTGGAAACACTATGGTGCAATTCTGTATTAAAATTGACATTCACTTTGCTAGAATATTATTCTATATAAATTCTGCTTTAATATGTTTTAACCATCAAACCACATTTTAAATCTTGCAGGCTTCAGTAACTTTCACACATTCTTGAACACATGCCAACATATATTTTACAAGCACAAATGATAGATAAAGACCTCATTTTTGCCAGAACCATTTGATAAATACCAATTACACTTTGCTATATTCTGCTGTTTTCATCTTTTTTCCACGTCAGCTATGCACTTACAGGCTGTTTGAGTATTGTGTCTCTTCAAGTTTGCCGTGAATGCACAGTTATTAAGCACTTTTTTACAAGTAACGTTTTAAGCGGAATCCACCTTATTTATAACGTCCAGCTTTTCTTGAACTGACAGCTACGTACGTTTTTCACCAGTTGCTGGTGCAGTTTCAACATGTGTTCAATAATTAATCGCTCTATAGCGTGCATGCACACACACGCGCGCATACACACACACACAAAGTAAACAAAAAAATGTATACACAAATATTGCACACAGAATAATTCAAATTACTGAAATTAAAGTAAAATAGTTGCACAGTCACAACTTGCTCTGTTAAAGACACACTTCTTCACTTGTAGACTGCATACACTCCATTAGATTGTGTCATGCCATGTCAAATACACAAGGAAAGAGATGACAGTGCAGTCAGAATGTGACATAATTTCCCACCACACATTTCTGCCAATTATCACTGAATTTGGTTATCTGTATATCTGATCTGTGGTGGAAATAACCTTGAAGACTATCATTTGGAAATTGAGACCACCATTTCACCACTGCATGCTAGGAACAAACTGAATGAAAGGGAACCTGGGGAAACTGAATTTGCTGATGCAAAAAAACATATCAAAAGACTGGAAAATTTGTATCATGAACTTTCTTGTGTTTTTTAGGTGGAAATCCTTTTAAGTGGAAAAATATTTAAAGGGCAACATATATGTTGATAATATGGGAAAATTTTGATACTAAATTCTTCTAATGTATTAGGCGGAAAAACATCTTAAGCAGGCTCATCTTATGCGGGTTTCACTGTATTTAAAACACATCACCATCATAAATATAAGTAATGCATATACTGCACAAGGTCGCAAAGGAGACTATAGTGCCGTATTCATTTTATGCCATCTTGCGATAGTTTCTGCTTTGTACTCGTTTCACTGGTCAATATGAAGATCCAACTTGACTCCAATATAGAGTATTAGTATTATAGAAGGCAGACAAAAATAACACCTGGAGAAATATGCTGCCTGTGTCATTTTGCTTTAAACAGTAACGTGAATTAGATTTCAAAACCTGTAAAATACTCAGATATAATCAGACAGAATCAAATGTAACATACCAAATAAGCATTAGACTGACATCGGAATATTTATGAATAGGAAGTATGTTTGTAAAGACAGGTTTATCAAACATTCACATATCTGTGATTATTGCAGCTCACCTCAGACGGTTCAGTTTGATTCAATATAGCTAACAGTCTATCATTAATACAGTTGTCAAAGCATATACCCTTCAGTCTTACATTTTCATTAAAACTGAATGAAATCTTTAATACGCATGTAACGTGCTCAAATTGTAACAATTCACTACTGAGCTGTGTCCATCACAAACTTACTACTTTACCACTATACGTTTTTGTTCTTTCTGCAGATTTATAAAAACAACTAATTATTAGTGGAAATGGCATTTCTATACCATGCAACATCTGAGATTATTATTTTGAATGCCCCAGAATATTTGACAATTATGGTAGAAAAAGACCCACCCACAAATTCCACTCTCTTCCAAGCCAAAATTAATAGGACAATTTTCTACATACTTTTTTAAATTTAGCTTCGATTTGAACAATTAACTGTGTTACCTTACCCATCAATTTAAGCTTGTGAAAGCATTATGGCTGTGGACAGGAGACTAGAATTACAAAGCGCTTTCTTGGCACTATTTGCCCCCGTTATACTTACATGGTATACACACATTTGTATGATTAAGTCACATATAACGTAAGGCAATACAATATGCTCATAATATAAAAACCCCTACACACAAAATTTCTAGAAAAAACTTATAGACAACAGTGTAAAATTTAAAGTTGCAAAATATGTGTTTCGTTTCTTGTACCTACACAGTGAAATGTTTAAATATGATTTTTAATAAAATTCATTTGTTTGTAGATATTTATTTCCAAGCTGTATTTAAACAAATGGCACTTTCATTTCTATTCCAAACACTGAACTCACTTCACCTCAAACATTCTAACAGCTCGCTTGTTTCAGGGGATAACCAAAAATCCCTGCAGTCAGGCGGGAATACAGACACACATGAAACAAATGTTCCAACCTGTACACTCATACATACGTGCATACATTAGCTACGATGTTAATAGCTACCCTACTTTGTTAGAGTTAAGGATGATGATACATGCAAAATGGTATGCCCTAAATCCCCAACACCTTGCATTTTCAGTACCAATGTGCCCCTCGTTGTACTTATGATGCACTAACCTATCACGGAATATACCTATGTAAGCCCTCCTGCTAATGTGACACTGTGGTCTGATATGCTCTTCCTACTGGAAGGAGGTGGCGTGAGGAGCCCTGGTGCTGGTGCCACTGCCAATGGACTCTCTTCCACTGATAATATCTGATTCAGGCGTGCTTTTGCTTTATCCTGAAACAGTTCAATGCTGTATGTGTAATGAATTAAAACAAGATTGCAAATGATGTACTCCGTGACGCAGTACACAGACTTTAACAAGGTATTATTTGCTTTGAAAATGTCATATGGTGTCATGGTACATGTGTGACGGTGCTTTCATTTATGTCCACAAGAAAGGTATGGCCTTCCCTGCACCGATTCTCACGGAACTCACAAATGCTCAAGAACATTATGAGATCTCCTATACTTAATTTAACCCACATCAGGCAATAAATATAGAAAATACAGATATGAATCTGTTTAGGCCCCTACGTACGACTCTGCCTTCATTGTACCAGTTTTCAAAACACGATTACTCTCACATTGTTGTGGACATCTGTACCAAATTTATCCAATCAGAAAAAAAAATGTAAAAACATAAACAAAATTTCATTTACACCCCCCAAGTACAAATCTCACAGCATAGATTTTCACAAAACACATTTCTTCAATGGCATTACATAAGTCCTCACTAATATGAAATTGGTTAATTTGGAACACTACATACTTCAAAGTACAGTAAAACCCCGATTTAATGGTCCCACATTTAGTGAAATCCCGGATTTAGTGATGATTTTTTCATGTCCCGACAATAGCTCCATATAAACAAATAAACCCCCATTTAATGAAAACCTCGATTTAGTGAAACATATTCTAATCCCACAGCAATTCATTAAATAGGAGTTTTACTGTATCTATCTAATATACCCTGGCTTTAAAAATAGGGTTTTTATTTTATTTAATGTGGTTAATTCAAAACTGGTTTAATTTGTAATTTCAAGCTATATTACAACCATTTGATTACCATGAGTTCAATGACTTGTAATACAGCAGAACCCCAGTAGTCTGGAATCTGATAATCCAGTACTCCCAACAATCCAGCATGAAAATATGGCATACTAATGAACGAGCTTCAACAAAAAAAGACTCGTGGTAGCATCAGCCAAACTATGAATCAAAACCAAGTGATACAACAGGCACTATGCCAGCTGACAGCCATCTCACGTGATCTGGATCATTTTCCATTGTGTATGACTGAAAGTGGGTGAACATTCTTGACTAATTTCAACTAGTATTTTGAATACTGCTACCCATCTGACTGTACTTATGGCATAATACAGTAGAACCCTGTTAAGAAGTCTTTCAAGGGACCAGAGGATTAGGGACTTCTTAAGCAGGAAGACTTATTAAGAGGGAAAGCTTATTAAAAGCAATAGGATAGTAACCAGTACATTAAACAACCTCAACTTCTCTTCCAGTGATAAGGCTTTGCGTTTTATTCCTTTCTGGGTCATGATTACTGCAATAACAATAAATATAATGAAAAAGTAACCAATTAAAATACGAAAAAAGAATCATACACACTAATAACTGCAGTTATTAAACAACGTAAACACCACCAACAGCATCTAAAGACAGCGTAATGCATATAACTTGCCGTAATTGCAACAATTTTCTGGGGTGTAGGATTCAGTAGTAGATAGATGTATGCAGATAGTAATACACAGTAGCCAACAGTAACACCGATCAATTGGTTCAATTGACGTAACCAGCGTGTTACTGTTCAAGACTTCAAGCAGCGTTTTGCCGTGCTGCTGTTCGGGGCACCTCGGTAGAGATCGATCGCATCATAGCTTATATCGATAGTCAGATAGCAAGTGATCGATGAATCAACAGCAACTTAAGATTTTTCATATTTGAAGGAAATAAAACTTTGGAAATGAAATTTTTTATACATATCTTTAAAAACTTATCAAACGGGTAAATTTTCATAAAAATCATACTCTTGGTATCATGAGATTCGACTTATTAGGTGGCAAAACTTAATAAGCGGGAAGCTTCATATACGGGAAAAATTAATGTACACATTATGGATTTTATTTCGGGACTTTAAAAATCAGACTTCTTACAGGGGAAAACTTCTTATGCGGGTTCTACTGTAGTTGAATAAAGGTGCTAGTGGTAATACAGATGTGAAAGAAAGGCATGTATCACCAACATTAACAAAGAAATTGGAGGTTTTAAACATATTCCTCATCGTCTGGTTCCACTTTGGTCTCAATGGTGCCGGTCTAACTACTGTATTCTATTATTTTCTGAACAATTTGCATAAACATTTGTATTTTTTTCTTAACCCTGGGAAACCCTGGAACAAAGGTCAATTAAGTCTTCTTTTCAGAAACAAATGTAGTAAGATCAGAATTTGACCAACATGAACTATTATTTGCTAGCTTGTCTTTTCATAAGAATTAAAGAAATCCATCCCTAAGAAGCTGCCCACAACTGTATCCTTCCTATCAAAAAAATAGTTATTACATTGAATGATATGACATCACCTTTCATCTGGGGATGGCAGTCCTTGGATTCAAACTCAGACTGCCCTGCTACAACTTCTTAATTTATACCCTCTCGTATTCAGTTTAAAACCATTTGGCTGGCTGCGCTCAATTGTGCTAAACCCTACCTATTCCATTACTTCTTATGGGGAATAACATTTTCGATTTGCACCTTTTTGATTTACGCCCACTTTTTCAGGAATGCAACTAGGACATAAAAGAAGAGCTTGATATACAATCAGACTCTCCAGGATTGCATGTCTCCACATCCAAATGAGGACCAGCAATACTTACCAACATCTGGAGATCCACTACATGTGTCTGGATGTTATGTGAATCATCCACAACAACATGAGGCATAGATTTTAACAAGCCAGAGCCAGTGTTGGTTTCACTGCTAGCTGTTCCTTGCCGAACCGCAGCTGTCACCTGCGTCTGACCCTCCTCTCGAACAACGCGCACAAATGCTGCCATCCACTGGACACACGCTGCTATATCCCCCCATTGTAAACCTAATAACAAAACATAATATCTGTTTAGTGCCTCCACATATGGTCTGTCCAAGCATGTGGCATCTCCCACCTAAATAAGGGCATAAAATTCATTTCTGATGGGGGGGGGGACATATGACAGATAGCTACCCCCAGTGAGAGTGTGAATATAACAATGATGGTTAGCAGGGAGGACCCACAACCAAACATACGCTCCAAACCTTTGGGGAGGCGTAAGGGTAGTATTCTACACATTCCCACACTTCTGCAGGGATGTCTCCAAGTTTAGATAATGTGCTTTATAATAAGATTTGTCATGACTGATAAACATGACAGATGATATTCATTATGATGATACACTGTGTACGGCCTCTGATTCATACAAAAGGCAGGCAAGACATCTGGTAGCAGAGAGAGAGGCTCATATTACACATCGTGGCTGGGATTCCCAGTTTTGTGTTTCATAACAATAACAGTGACTGTTTCATTTTAGCATGTCCTGACATTTGTCATGGCAGGTACAAGTCCACTCACTAGTGAGGAGTGTCTTGTGAGCATGCAGGTTCACAAGGAAGGATGAAGCAATAACAGGATGGTTCTAAATGGTGGACTTGTATCTATCATGAACTATGTCAGATCACTCTAAAATGTAATAGAAAGTTGTTCTAACACATGCCCACAGAAGCATACTCGTGACAGGAAAATCACCTGCAAAATTGGGAATCACAGCCAAAACATGTCACCTGACACCCCTTTCTCCCCCTGCTACCAGATGTCTCACCAGCCCTTCATATAATTCAGAGACAGCACACACAGAAGCATCATAACATCATCATACCTCCTACTTTTCTTTCATGACAAACCTAACCATCATGACTTGCAGACATCCCAGAATCTTTGGTAGAAGAGATTTCTATCTCTGAACAGAAAAATCCACACATATCTGATGCGAGCTTGTATTCAGAACCTTCTGAATGAGAGACCAGTCTTGTCCTCACCACATAAAAACATATACCTTAGAACTATGTCCTTCACACATATTAGGGTTCTGAAGGATCAGTTTTCCTCCTCAGACCTCAGACAGTGAAACGTGTCATACAACCAGACATCAATAATTTCCAGGATTAGCCAGTGGTCTGTTTAGTCCGCATGAATATGGAAATAAAGATAAGCAGCACTGGCAATCTATGCCTCCGCAGTGCAATCTCCTTTAGTCAATAAATCCTACCAACAAGCAGTTCTGGGCAGAATTTATGAAGCTCAGTTTCTTGTTGTGGAGATTTCCAGTCCAATAGATGTTACTCTAGTACTACTGTTAACAGTATTTAATTTTGTAAAGAAAATTACAGATTCTGTATATGTTAAATTTGTCAGATATAACCTCAAAGTTTCACATCTTGTTTATGATGTTGAATAACAAACAATTGATAAACCATGTGTGTGTGTGTGTGTGTGTGTGTGTGTGTGCACGCGTGTATGTACAGAAAGCAACTCTGGAGTTTGCAGTTGATCTTACAGTGGTTTATGTTGAACAAAGCCGACCATCCTTTGCTTGTTATCAGTAACCGATGTATTCCAGTTAAAAATACATCTGGCTGAAATGCAGTCACATTTTGTGTTTGTAAGGTATAATGTCCAGTAGTGTTCTATGTGGTTAGAGCTGTGCATAAATTTGGTTTTAGGTTTGCTGTAAATGAAACACCTAACAAATGGCGCCCTGTCGAAAGAAGGTCACGTAGTGATACAGACTTGTGTTTTTGAAAGGATCTACACAGTTTCCCGGTCGTCGTTGCAGGTGTTCAGGAACTGCTCACACAGTGCAGGTCAAATGCATTCTCTTGAGTAAAGGACAGTATGTATGTATGTATGTATATGCTCAATCTCCACACCAAATGTCACATGCCTGGCTGCAATGGTTCACTATTTATCACCGTCAAATTGAAAGCTAAAGAATATTCTGCACAGCTACCATGGTATTTACATTCTACAAAAATACTACCTAAACAAAAGCTGAATATTTTTCTGAGTTTTATCATCATGCATATTTCAAGACCCTAAAGTAATTGGCACTAGCATAACTCTCACCTCAGATGTTTGCATGTCCTCCACGTTGTTATTGATTGCAGGGAATTAAAAATATAGCTCATATAGGGTGCCCTCCAATGGCATAATAATCTGAAAGGTTGAACTAGGGGGCACAGACCAAGATACGGAGTTTCGTAAACTTATAATTGAAATGGGGGGGGGGGGGGGGGGGGGGGGTTAGACACACAGGCAGTTTGGTGATCTCAATACTCCACTTTTCTTCGTACGCAAAAAGAAAAATAAGCAAACACTAGAACAAAATTTAAATTTGTACACACGCACGCCACTGACGTTCAATCAAATACAGTATTTTTAACTGTTGGCCAATATGGAAGACATGCCAATTTCCTAGGCAAGACTTTCAATGTGGACCCTTTCCTGTCAGTCTTACTGTTGGCTTATTTAGCAATGCTGTCAAGTGGTCAGAGTAAATATATATCAAACAATAAAACTAGTAAACAGCAAACTGAAAAGACTGTGTGTGCAAGTAATCAAGGCAATATTTAATGTACTAACCCAGAATTTCCTTGGACAGGGTAAAACTACAAAAACCTCAATTACGAGTAGTTACTGAGTTTCAAGTATGTTGCAATTCCAGTAGATTGCTAACTAAAATTAAATTTACCAACAAAACAGTGTATAGTATAGTATAGTATAGGGTAAAGTTGTCCCTGCTTATGCCATGAAGATACATAGGATAAACAAAGGTACAGCTCTATCATTCTTACCCTCAGCACTAAATGGCTGTTAAGTGGTTAGCTTCACAATCCAGCCACTTTACAACCAGGAAAAAAAAAACAGTATGCACTGAACAGGAGGCTGGGTGGACCCCAGAGCCATTCTGTATTTCTGCCAAGACTCGAACCCTGAGTCATCCAGCCCATAGCATTATCCCTACACCAACTACACAATCTTGGCACCCAACAAATTCTCGCCTAGACTCAATTTCAAATTTCATCAAAACCAATAGCATAATTCAAGAGACATGATGTTCATATGGACAGATAAAATGTATTCATGGTGCATTCATTTTATGTGCTTCAGTCAAGAATTCATCATTAGTGTATTAAAAATCACGACATACTGTTAAAAATTTTACCTGACACAAACAACGAGAGTTCCCGGCTGACCATGTGATACAGGGCAGTGGCTGCCAACACACTGTAAGCAAACTTCAGGCTTCCTTCGTCAAGCATGCAGAGATCCACGAGCTGGGCTGTCTGAACAAATGCCAATCCAGAATACTGAGGGAATACGAAGCTAGGGTCAGGCCGACCCAAACGTTCAGCTTGCTGTGCCCTCATCCGACTGTCACAACAAAGTTGCATGTACATGCTGAGCCAACAGTTGACTGTCACAGGAGACAGGTTCCAGTTTAAAGTCTGAAACAATAAGATAAATGAGGATTTTTTAGGCTCTTGCAGTGGCGACTATGCAGAATACTCTATTCTGGAATGTGGCACTGTGTACATGTACCAACATTTTAGAGGAAACAGCTACCTCCTTCTATCTTAACCCTTTGGCCCAGGAGTTGGACATTTAAATTTTTGCGCATTCTTTATATAAAATGTGCATATTTTATGAACCAATACGATCATTGGGTGTTAGTAGTACTTGCATCCTATATATAGGATGGGCGGTGGCTAAAGATAATCATGGAGGCAGGGGGGTTTCTGAAAAATACCGTATATTCTCGAATCTAATCCGAACCCGAATCTAATCCGCACCCAGTTTTTGGCGACTTCTTAAACGAAAAAAAGTTAGTTCGCGATTCTAATCCGCACCTTTCCTTCAACCACCCCTTGCCCAAGGGGCGACTGATTGAATAATATTGGATGTTACCAATGCGTTAACCTTTAGCGGCCGGACTTATTTCTCAGCTTTGCCCTTTAAATCGAGATAAGTGGCCTACTTTACGGCACAAGCCCTGTGTGATCGGGTCTGCGGTCCCCGCGTTGGCCGTTTAAACTTTTGCGCTATCGTTAGAAAAACTTTAATATTATTTTATCTGGAAGAGATAAAATGGTGGAATTACTTCCATTTTGTAGAAAATGGAACACGCTTTTAGCAGAGCACTTTAGAAATACAGCATGTATCCTTACTGCCTAAATAAACAAAATGCAATTTCATACTCTTGTGAATTTGAATTTTATGTCGTCATTTTTGTGTAAATAATATAATAAAATAATAGATTATTGTATTGTATTGTTCTTACGTTGTTTATTAATTACGTTAATTACGTTATTGTTATATTGTACAGCAGCTCAATCATTTTTCCAAAATCCAGCTCTAGACCGCGAATCTAATCCGCATCTGATTTTTTAGCCCTCTAAAACTGTAAAAAAGGTGCGGATTAGATTCGAGAATATACGGTATTGGTACCTTAAGACTAAAGTGTGCGAGGATGCGACATTGTGTCATTGGGTGAGTAGTTTCCGACATTTCAAAGGGTCAAAGTGCTTTCTTCTTACAGGGTAAAGCAGTCTAAGAATTACAAGATCTGAGGTTCTCATAACAGTAATCCTGATGTCTTCTGGAGTCATTGGGTGAGGAGTCCCTGAAGTTTTGAAGGATCATAGTCCTTCATCATAAGGGTCAAGCAGTTCAAGAACTTGACAGATCTAAAGTTCTCAAGGTGGTGTTCCTTTAGATTCCATTCTCTGGGGTGTGGTATTTTGTCAATAGGCCTGTAGTTACCAACACTTTGGAGGATCATACTGCCTTCATCTTCAAAATCAAGCGTCCAATTCTTCTTTGACCCTCAAGAAGCAGGCATCACAACCCTTCAAAGGAGTGGGACTACTTACCTAATGGCAGCATCACATTCCAGAAGGGTCAAATCCTCAGTCCAAGAACTGCTTCATCGTGAAGATGAAGGCACTATGATCCCCCAAAACAGTGGAGAACTACCCCTCCCCAATGACACAGAGTCACATCTCAGAAGAGTGAAATCCTCAATGCAAGAACTGCTGCGCCCTTAATATGAAGGCACTACAGTCCTCGACACATCAGGAACTATCGGTACTCACCCACAGCGTCACATCCCAGAAGACTTCAATCTTCAAAGAACTTCTTGACCAGCAGAACAGCTACTACATACTACGGAGTAAGTAAGTTTATGCTGTAGCAGCAAAAAACAAGTTACCTTCAGTATGATCAGCTCCATGTCGAGGATTTCATTCTCGGAACAGGCACTGTCAGTTACAAAGGCGAATTCTCCTATTTTAGGAGGATAAATTTCTTCAACTTTAGCGGCTATGAAGAGACAAGTTATACCTGTAATCATATATACAATGATTATACATGATGCTCAAAATGACAAATATGAATACAGGTAGACCTTGTTTTACGTCAAGGTTACGTTCCTGAAAGACGTTGTACAAATCGAACACAAAATTCCATTTAAAACATTGTACTTCCTGGGGGTTAGGGGACTGACCTCATCATACATAGGGTATGACCATACTGCTAGTGGACATATGGACCTGTAGAGTATGTATGTACTGTACATATAGTATATATACATTTCTACACAGTATACATACATTTCTATACAATATATTTATTTATTTGGAATGCAATAAAAATGTAAGAGACTCAAATCCATAGTTTTTTTGGTATGGTTCATTCGGATATGACTGTGGTAGTCTTGCTACACAAACACTTTTGTTCCTGACTTGGCCCTTTCTTTAATTCTATGAGCATTATCATGAATTGTATGTACACTCTATGAGTGAGTCTAACATTACAGCATATAACAACAATTCGTTCACCTTTTTTTTCAAGTCGGCTTATTACGTGTAATTTCTCTTCAATACCAATTGTCTTTCGCCGATTTTTCATTTGGATTTCACTGGGAGATGCAGGTTTACATTTCTGACTCTCACTGTTTGAAACATTTCTCATTCTAAGAAGAATTTGATATCATAAATTTACATCCATCCAGTGCGAGCTGCACTGATACACGTGGAGAGACAGATGGACAGACAGACATGACGAAGTTAATAGTCGCTTTTCACAATTTTGTGCATATGCCTGAAAATACCAATACTAAATATACAAAGTTGTGCCAAACATCTTCATTTAATTCTCATGGAATTATACACAGTATTCATCCCATCCGCCAATCCCCATGGCAGCATGGTCTAAGGTGTGGGTCTGTGGCCGCTCACTTACTGAGATTGTGGGTTCGAATCCCGCCAGGGGCATGGATGTCTGTCTCTTGTGAGTGTTGTGAGTTGTCAGGTAGAGGTCTCTGTGACGAGCTGGTCACTCGTCCAGAGGAGTCCTAGGCCCCCTAGGGGCTGTCGAGTCATAGGTAAAAAAAAAATTCATTCCATCCAGCCTTAAATTAGGAAACTGGTTCACGAAGCTGCATTACACAGTTTGTACGGATGGATGGATAGATGGAGGGTAGGGAAAATTACATAAGAACTTCCAGATATTGCATAACACTTAATGGTGTTAGTGTAAGTAATCAAGGACCAAACAAGCAGGACACACATTAACACATGGAAGATGAAAAGTGAATATACAAGGTTGGTCGGAAACTCCCGAAGTGAAGACACCACTTTGGGTGACCTAGCATAAATAAACATATACTTCTAAAATGGATCTAAGGGAAAGTGGATAGAGAATGGAATAAATTCATCTGGAAATGGCTCGGATCCAAGTGTCACTTTGTGAATGTAATGGAATTTAATTCCCAAAAAAGAAGGAAACTTAACCACCTTTCAACTTCTACTTCACACTACAGTATTTGCATTTCAGGCACGTCAAACATACCTATAAGCTGGAGGTGTTGTTTAGGTACATCTCTCTTGCAAGACAAATAACGGTCGATAAAGTCCATTGTCAAATGGTACGTTTCTCTGTGCATCTTGTACACTTCACATACCTATGTGGCAGAAAAGCATAAAAATTGCTCTCATGACTGATGCAAATAAAAAAATACTGTAATAGCAGAACTGAAAAATAACATTTTTCAAACAACTAAACATTCACGGATTTTGGAAGACAAATTTTGGGGAAAATGCCTTACTGAATGCATTTTAGAACTTGAATTCATTACTGACAGTTACTGAACAGAATGGAAATGAAGCACAATGAGACAAGCATCAACTTCTCAAAGGAAGAACCAAGTGATACACCTTCATGTTTCACACTTTATCATAACAGATCATTTCTAATCTAAAGCAACATCTTACAAAAGCACTTTGTTTCCACTGTGTTATAGTAATCAATTACACAAAACAGTGCAAGATCTAGGGTTCTCACAGCATTGTTATTAAGTAATTAATTATTTCATTCCAACAAATGCACTACACTGTTTTAGTGTTTTCTGTCCCAGAGAGAAAAGGGACAGAAAACACAAAAACAGTGTAGTGCATTTGTTGGAATTAATTAATTACTGAAATGCATAGTATACATAAAAAATTGTTATTAAGATTTCAGGCCTACTGGGATGCAACAATTTGTCACTAGGCCATTTCAAAAAAGCATAGGCCTGACCCTGAAGATGAAGGCAGTACAATCCTTTGAAACATCAGAAACTGCTCACACCCATTGACACAGCATCACATGCCAGGTGACTTCTGTCTTGTGGGAAAAAGAGGTGACAACCTGATTAGCACTGAGCATAACATCAAAATGCTACCCAACAAATGTGCTGGTGAGTAGCATGCATATAAATGTGAGCAACTAATGTTCACTTAAGTTTGCATCAGGGTAGGATGTCTTACGAAACAGCCTTCTCCATTGCTTTCCCATTATGTTCAAGTCTGAAAACGCAAGTCTTCTGTGATGTGACGCCATGTCGTTTAGTGAGTAATTCCTGGCATTTGAGATGCAGTATGATCCTTCAGAACACCAAGAATTATTTGCCCAACAACATAGTGTCAAATCCCAGAATACTTAAAACTACAGCAACACCACTGTCAGAATATCAAATGTCACATGTTTAACTCTATTTCTAAACAACAGTCAATAAACTGGGACCTACACCATCCACCACACAATTCCTTCACAGAGGCACAAACACCCACTAAAAAAATTTGACCAGATGCATAACATGACATCAGCTGTGGCTGCCAAAACTTCAGGTTTGAGGTTTTCACAGTGGCCTTGCTGTACATTGTGAATGGATGAGTAATTCCCCACGTTTCAAAGGGCCATAGTCTTCAGCTACAGAGTCAAGCAGTCTATTCTTTTTGGACTGCTGGAGTTTGAAGATAGAGGCATTACAATCCTTGGAAATGCTAGGAACTAATCACCGAACAACACTGCGTCACATTGCAAAAGACTTGAATCTTCTGCCAGAAGTTGGTTACCATGCAGTCCATTCGTAAACAAAGGGAGGCTAAGGGGTTTCTTATAAGAGCCTCTGCTAAAACAGCTGCAGAATTACTCAACTTGAGCAGAAACCAGCTAAGAATAATAACAGGACTGCTAACAGGACTGCTAACAGGACTGCTAACAGGACTGCTAACAGCATGCTGACAATTAATAGGACATCTACTTAAGCTGGGGATGGCAGACAGCCGATTTAATGTTCCCGCATTTAGTGAAATCCTGGATTTAGTGATGATTTTTTCATGTCCCAACAATAGCTCCATATATACAAATAAACCTCCGTTTAATGAAAACCTCGATTTAGTGAAATATATTCTAATCCCCCAGCAATTCATTAAATAGGGGTCTTACTGTATTTCCTCTTCTCGCCCTGCCCTCCCATTTTTCTCAGACCTATATATCTTTGAAGACAAAGCTATCTTCCTTTCAAACATCTGGAACCAATTACCCAGTGACACAATGTCACAGTGCAGAACTGAGTCCTTAACCACCCCATCATGAAAACCTCAAGATTCACATCCCAGAAGAACCTTGAAAGGAGAACCCTACCTCCTACACAACTCACCTCTATGAGCCAATCTAGAAGAATAGCCCTCATGCGTGGTTGGAGACCAGGATGTCTGGAGAACAAATTTTCATCACGTTCTTGTGATGATATCTCATCTTTGTTGCACATGAGTTCCCAGACCTCTTGAGCATTGGCCCATTTCAGCATAGGAAGTGGAGACAAACGATCAGAAAAAGGGGTCAGAAGACAAGTCATTTGCCGAAACCTGAATAAAAACCATATTAATGTTCCACAAATTCTCTCTGAAATTTCAAACAAGAAACAAATCATTCTGCAGCTCTCGCAGCAAGTACAAAAATCCCAGCATTGTACAATATTTCCATTTTAAAAGTGTGTTATTTAACAACACTGTCAGTTACTGAGATTATGTATCGTTGGTGAGAGACAAATGAGTATCAAGCATCAGTGCAATGATAGAGACAGGGGAAACCCATTGTACTTGGAGCAAAACCTGTTGCAATGCCACGCTGTCCACCACAAATCAAACAGAGTGTTCTGAGATTGAGCGCATGTCTCCATCGTGAGAGGCTGGTGACTAAGCACCTAAGAAATGACAGGACCTCTACATTCTGATTTGTGAAATGTAAAAAAGGTACAGTTCTGTGCTGTAGTAAACACCATGATAAGGATATATATATTTGAATGGAGGCATAACTCCATTCTTTGACCTTGAGCACTACACTGAGGTTCATGTTTTCAAAAGTCCTTTGTACACATTGGATAGTACATTAGGTAGGTCCCAGAACCAGTGTGGACACTGTGGAGGAAACATTTTCTGCCCCCCCCCCCCCCCTCAGAAAACTGAACCCCAATCTTCCTGTCATCCATTGCATAGCCTATTCACTACAGTGAGCTACTATGGTTCCATACACTCAATTGATACGAATCACAAACCCATATCTTTAGAAGGGTAAACATGTCCCTGTCCACATCATGAAGACATAGCGAGCGAGCAGAGGTATAGCTCCAATCAGTCTTAACCTCAGCACCAGATGGTGATTAACCTCAGCACCAGCTACTTTATGCCCACAGAAAGCACACCACCTTCCCTCTTCCAACTGAATAGGAAGCTACTGGCAATTGAACCCAGGTCGTCCACTCACTATACTTGCTACTACTCACGGCCTACTCACTATACTCAGATAACCACCCTCCATAACTTTATAAAGTGATTCACAAGAATTACCATGTACCTTACATGTGATTCTTCACAGCTGCTGTGGTGGCAAAGTACAGAAACATAAAGGCATTACAGGAAAACCTAGAACAGTAAAACAATGATATCCTTACTGGCTCCACGAACTGTGGACAGTCATGGGTGTCGTGTGTTGCGGAAAACCCATATCTGACTCAACTTCGCTATTTGGTGCAATGTCACTTGGTGGCCCTGATGAGCAACTGTCAGTTTCCTGTGCTACCTCATTTGCCAGTATCCAACTCTGCAACATAATTTATACATGCACGAATAATCATTAACATACGAGTATATATTACAACATACAGAACTATAAATTTGTTGTTTTCAAGTAACAGGAGTCTGGAGAACACTGCATGATACAAAGCTTCATGAATTTTACCCCCCACCAAATATTATTAGGATGATCAGAACATGAAGGGTGATATGGGTGGGGGTATGTGGCATGTACAGAGGGATGAGAAATGCATACAGGTTTTGGTGGGGATACTTGAAGAGACAGCTTGGAAGACCCAGGCATAGATGGGAGGATATTAAGTCTTAAGCAATGATGGGAGGACACGGACTGGATTAATCTGGCTCTTGTAAACACAGCAATGAACCTACAATTTAGTGAAATGCTGGGAGTTAGACTAGCTGAAAAACTATTAAGATTTTGAAGAAGAACTCTGCTCCTGACAATTCACTGTGGGTACAGTATATAAATCAATTGGAAAAAAAAATCATTCTAAGCATAAAAATTAAACAAAAATGGTTAATGTAAAAGTATAAACAAGGTAGTCTATGTAGGACAGGGCTTATGTAATCCAAAATTACCTCATCAACCATGACAGACTGTTTAACTTACCATAAAAATGTTTTATGTGCCATGCCCTAACCCTAGCTTGGGGGAAGTTAAGATTTGGGGAGGTGAAGGAGGGGAGCGAACTTCAGCTTACATTCACCACAATAGAGTAATTTGTGTATAACAACCTCAAAAAGCATTACACCCAGCCCTTGTTGCTTTAATGCCCATTGCAAATTTACACCACTTCACAATTTGCACTCTCTCATTTTCAGTTTAATGCCGTTTGGTTGGTTTATTTGCTTTTATTTAAGTCTTCTTTTGTCTTATGGGAATATCAGTTTCGATTTATGCCCACTTCTTCTAGAATGCAACCACAGCATAAAACAAGCCCTAGGTGTATTCTGTTCAGCGATGCTTACAGCCAGTGCCCAAAAGGTTTTCATGTTATACATGTTCTTTACCAAAGTCAGATTGAAAAATAATTAGAAGTTGTCAGCTGTATGTTATTTAATGATACTGTCAATTATGAAGATCACGCAGCATCAGTGACATGAACCATATGAGCATGGAGCTCTGGTGGCATTACAATGACAGGGGAAAACCCAAGTACTCTTGAGAAAACCTACTTTGCCTACCACAAATCCCACATAGGTCCTGGGCTTCAACCCAGGTCTCTGCAGTGAGAGGCCAGTGACTAACCACCTGAGCCATGACACAGCCCAGAGGGGCCATGTTGTAATTACAAACAGAACAAAATTCATTCATACTGCAGTTTTCTCAGTGGTAGCACCAGGTACTTTCATAGGTAGGGACAAATATTTACTGCCTCTGCCTTCGAAATACTCTCATAACCAACACAATAATAACTGTCAATACAACAAAATCCTCAAACCCAATACAGAAAGATAATTTGAGGTTCTCACAGTGGTGCTGATGAAGATCCTAGTCTTATGCAAACTTCAGGGTTAGAGAAGTCACAAGAAATTCACTCTTTTTGGAATGTTTGACCCTGAAGATGATGGCACCATAACCCTTCCAAACGTCTATCAATATGACATAACACCCCACAAGACCCAGATGTTCAAAACATGTAGTAAATATCTGTCACCAACAGCAGAAAGCATTTTATCTTTTCATAGCAGGCTGTAAAGAGGTTGAGGTTAGGTTTCAATTTTGCAAACACTTCCATTTGAAATTGACTGCCATGTGCAGTGTTCTTAGTGCTTTGTACCACCAGCATAGTCACAATGCTCTCTACCTCTTGCTTGAAATAAATGAATTCCTTAGAAACTGAACCTTTCCATAAAATCTGTGGTTCTCACTTTGACAAATACTGTGCTCTGGAATATGCTAGTAGTTTGTCAGATAGCTACAGTACCAATATTTTGGAGGAACCTGTCAAATGACAAGGTGTCACATCACAGAAGACTCTGCAGCTTGTCTGTGCAAAATCTTATGACATAATAGTCTGACACTTCTTAAAGACACAGTAAAACATTGGGGAAACTAAACCACCTGAAAGTTGAAGTTAACAAAAAAATCAAGCTCTCAAAGAATGTTGGTGGTACAACACTGACTGGCTTAGATCTCATTACATGATAATCCTTGCTATCACACAATTAGGTGACAGATCACGTTGGTGTACTGGTACTACAGTAAGCTGTTTCATAAGATAGCTGTCTTTTGTGTTTCTGCAGTGTGTAGCGAATACATGTTTTGATTCACTGTTTATGAAACACCAACAAAATGCACTTCACTTTACCACTTTTTTATTTCAATAGACCCCTACATATGTTTCGGTTTATGCAAAAACCATCATCAGGGGGTTTCAAAACTACATATATTTACATCCAATGGTATTTCTGTCTTTATTGTTATGCAATATCTCAAGTGTTCAAATGCCATTCACTTATAAAATCAGAGTTTTTTTAAAAATGTATATAGACGCACCAAGTATAAAATCGTTGAGACTAATATAAAATTTAAAAAAAAACACGTTTTGATATTTCAGAGGAATCTACTGTCTGTTTACAGAGTGGCTGAACCAGTGCAGGTGGATGTTGAAGTGACCGAGGGGGGGAAAGGGGTCTACATAAGACCGTTTGAGACAATTTGACCAATCACAGCTATGGAAGAGTGAGGAGGGGATAGGCCTCGTATAAAGCCAGCGGGAGCTAAAGATTGAGGTAGTATGTTCCCCTGAAATGTTAGAACATTTCGTCACTACACAATGTAGGAACCACAATATAACAAGACAGGCAATGTACATATAACGTAACATTGAGGTAGGGTAGCGTAACTGTTGTTATCGTGGAAAAGCAATAAGTATCACATATTCTGATTGTGTGTCTGTATTCTTGCAACTATTCTGCACCATATTATATTGTCATCTGTGGCCTGTCTGGCTCTACCATATTTTCCCACAGTATCTCACAAACGGCACAATTTTCGATAAATAAAGTTATTGAACAAGAAATGTGGTTCTTCATTTTCTCTACAATTTTGTCTGAACCATTTCTCATTCTAAGAAGAAATTAACAAAATGTCATAAATGAACGTACGTCTTCAAGAACCCATTATACTTGTCAAATTTCAATAGAGCTTGAATTTTCTTGACAGATTTTCGAAAAATATTCAAATATCAAATTTCATGAAAATCCATCTGATGGAAGCCAAGTTGATGCATGCAGTCAGACAGACGGATAGACATGACAAAGCCAATTGTCGCTTTTCGCAATTTTGCAAAGTTCTATAAAAATAAATGAGATCTCATTTTTGCATAAGGGGTAACAATTCATAAGGAATTCAGGTTTTTGAACATGAATTATTGTAGTTGTATATAATCCAGCTATCCTAGCTTTTACACTGTTTAAGATTATTTTATCTTGAATATTTGATTATGGTATACTTTTACTTATAAAAGATTTTGTAGGGTAGTTATCTAGTTTTAAGTTTTTACTTTTCTTGAGTGTAGAAGACTAATTGAAGGTTCAGTATTGTAGCATATCTGTAGAGCAAGTTTGTAGTTTATAATCTACAAACTCGCTCTACAGATATACCCCCAAAAAATCTGTTATTTTTTTTGCATAACCTGAAGATTACCAAAGCAGTTGAAGCATGTTGTAACGAATACTAAATACTGACAACAAAAAATTTTAGTTGTGATGATGGTATTTTAATATGGTTTAAAGAGGGGTATAGTTTTTAAAGTGTACTATGAAACACGCTTATTGCAAAAATATTCTAATGTTTAACCCTTCAAAGCCCCAGGAGTTACTTTTATGTACCAAAAGGTTTAACATTCAAAAATGTTATGCCATCCCCACACAGTATGTTTTGTATAGTTCGCAGAACAAAAAAATCATTTCTCCATACAACATTAACTGATTGGTTTTTATAACCAAGATGAACTGCGTGGTATGTGGTACAAATTGAATATGTAAATGAACTGCTTGTTTTGAAAAGGTAGCATGTGACATTTTTGGGTCTCTTGTATCATAGTGCTCTCTCGGCCTTCCTCAAGCTCACCACGTTGGAAAAGGTAACTTGTGACATCACTTTCATCTATAAAAACATTTGTAATCCTACTGTTTAATTCTAGAAGGCCATGAGTAAGGCCTGTACATGTTACATGTACAAGCACATGTTACCTTTTCAAAATAACCAATTCAAATTCAAATTAGGTTAATCTTAGGCTTTAAAGTGTTAACAATCCAATATGCAATCTATCACCTAAATTCAATATCTTAACCATGCCCTGAAAATGTTAAAGCAGCCTGTTTTATATACAGTAGAACCCTGTTAACACTTTCACTGCCGGGTATTTAAATCCCCGAGGGCGTTAAATTGCCAGGAATTTATTGAATGTTAAACAACTAGTGTGTCGTCTCATAAATTATAAAATATAATTATATATAAAATTATATATAAAATGCATATATTTTTTCTAGTTGTCAGCTAGGTTTTAATAAAGATGTAAAATACGTTTCCTGAAAGAACTTATTGTGTGCGTGGCCTAATTAAGGCAAAAGAGCAGAGTAAATTTTAGATTGACTAAAGTCGACTCTGGCAAATTAAAACGTAAATACTTAAATCGACCATGGTCGACTTTGGCAGTGAAAGTGTTAAGAAGTCTTTCAAGGGACCAGAGGATTAGGGACTCCTTAAACGGGAAGACTTATTAAGAGGGAAGCTTATTAAAAGCAATAGGATTTTGGGACTTTAAAAATCAGACTTCTTACAGGGGAAAACTTCTTATCCGGGTTCTACTGTATTTGCAATCTTTGCCAGTGCAACAATTACAAGTTACTGAAAAATACCTGATCCACAACCTCCTGTGTGCCTGCCTCCTGCACAGGCGGACTGTTCTCCATGTCCTGTAAACATCAAATAGTTACCAAATAAAATTTGAGATTTTCAGTGACTAGTATCTACAAAATTGTATTTCAGGATATCATGCTATATATTTTATTCTTAAAATACCCCTATACGTATTTCGGTGGTTTAAACCACCATCTTCAGGGGGTCGTGGAGATTAAAATGCATAGACTTATAGTTATTACATATATGGTTACATTCATATATGTAGAATATGAGTGGGCTAGTATTGCTCACTTCGTACAGTATGTAAAATTATGTAAAATTACTATAAAATGAATTAAAGGCTGTTAAAATGATTACATAGTTTGTAGTTTTCCTGAAAATTATTGGCAGTTTGGCCTTGTAGTAAGGTGGTCATCTGACCAGTTATCACTCTGCAACAGCACAACACCGGCGTCATGCAGCTTACGTAGTACACACAGATGACCACCTTACTACAAGGCCAAACTGCCAATAATTTTCAGGAAAACTACAAACTACGTAATCATTTTAACAGCCTTTAATTCATTTTATAGTAATTTTACATACTGTACGAAGTGAGCAATACTAGCCCACTCAGGATGTTGTGATCACAGAGGTTTGAAATAAAAAAAAATGACAAACATGTGAATGACACTGCAAGATGCAGATCTCTGTACAAGATCCTGGATGCACACAACGTACTAAACAAAAAGCAAGGGTTATCACTAACTATTCTATGGATGGAAGTTCAGTCAACACAAGGTAGAATCTATTTCACAGCACTCAGAATGGCACATTGTTTTGGAACTTTATTAAAAATTTCATACAAGCAGCTACATTCAGCCTCCATAACTAACATCCATATAGTCTTTTCTATTCACTGAGGTACTGCTGTACTGTTGAAAACCAGGCACTCTTCGCCACCTTAAAAAAGTTAAGGAAGCATGTGATGATGGACCCAATAAACATATCACATAGTATAACAAAATCACAACAATTACAGTAGCTGTTTCAGATGGTGAACAGTGCCTATTTATCCACTATTTCAACAAGCAATAAACCACATTTAATCCACAGTAAGCTGTAGGGGCTTCCAACCAACCCCAACTGGCACTCCAAGAACATCAAACTCCCCAAAACCAATCTGCAGGCTATACCATTGGGCCACTAGCATCCTATACCATGATTCAACCAAGGGTCCAATAACCCAGACCATGGGACACAATAGGCAGCAGCAGTCCTGTACTAAAGATGCAGTATAACCATCACACAATGAAATACTCTACACAAAGCCCAGCGACAAACCAACATGCTTCACTTTTCTGTGCTCTGTTCAACAAAGTGGACCCCTCCATCCTTATTATTCCATCCAAAAGGACAGAGTACTGTTTATGAGCATAAGCCATAACTCTGGAACTGAGGTCTAGATAGATATCACTATTTTAGAAGAAACTACTACTTCCAGCTTCTGGGAAGAGAAACTCGAAGACGGAGGCTGCAGGTTCTTTCAAAACTCAGGTATCTCTACCAAAGTCCAAGGCAAAACATCACTGAAGACCCTAATTTTAATAGTTACCAGGCACAAACAGTACCAAGTCTGAGATGGGAAAACAATATTAAAACAAATAAAAATTCACATCCTCATATAAAGACACAAAGACAGACAAAAGAGAGTATAATTTCATCTAGTCATGCGTGATTTCAGGCTTTGCCCTTCTGCAATGTTATGCAGCATTAGTTACTAATGTTCTTGGACAGCCTATCACTTCCATCTTCAAGGGTCAAGCAATGCTGCGTGATATCCCCAAAAGAGCAAAGATCTGAAGAAGTCAAATTCAAATAATTGTCGATTCAACAGCAATTGCCAATGCATCTCTTAACCTGTAATGGTCATGTTGCATTACTCCAATAGCACGTGTATATGGTTTAGCTAGCCAAGGGACACAATTTTTTTCAACACTAAAACCCTCACCTGAGTTAAAATATGGCTGCCAGTCATGTTGTACAGGCAGTCCATGTTTAATGTTGCCCTGGAGATTGTTTCACTTTAACATTGACAAATTTCCATGACCAAAGATTCCACAAGCATTGCCCAGACTTGGATTGACATTGTTTTCACTGGCAATTGGTGGGACATTCAACAGCCAGATTCTTGGGTACAGTGGACCCTCGAACTTCGAACGGTTTGATGTTCGAACAACTTGAAACTCGAACAAAAAATTCAAGGAAAATCTGGTTTTGAAACTCGAACAAAAACTCGAAAGCCGAACAATCACGTGGTCGCCTTCTCTTAGTCCAGATGAAAGAAGGGTAGTTCACCTTCCAGTGAACAGTAATATCCCTCCTACTATTATTATTGATTGATTATTATACAATATTTTTTATGTATGTACTATTATAAATAAAAATTTTCAATTATTAAAATTAAATATACTTGTTTTATCATTATGATCTTTTGAAATAGGCACTTAAAGTGTTTTATATTGGGTAAATTTTGGGGGTCTGGAACGGATTAATTCAATTTACATTATTTCTTATGGGGAAATTTAACTAGAAAGTCGAACAACTTGAAAGTCGAACCGTCTCCTGGAACGGATTGTGTTCGAAGTTCGAGGTTCCAATGTATTTTAATTTTTATGATAAAAAATGCACCATTCTATATTGTTTAGCACTATGTTGCAATTTACACAACCATAACACCAACATTACACATGGACCTACTGTACTAGGAGCACTAAAATCCCTATTCCCATCATCTCTATAGTACCAGACTCACAATCCCTGGTGCTAAACAAACTGTCACCGACACCCCAAGATAAAATCCAATTGAACCACAAAAGACATTACACAAGCATATGTGACCATACATTCAACTCTGGTAAAGGTAAAGGTGAAGTTCAACCTATAACCTGCCATGAAGACACAGAGAGGCAATAGAGGTGTAACTCTACTCTTTCTTTAATCTCGGCGCTGGGTGTGGTGGGTGGTGCGAACACTACATCCCAGCCACTTTACCCTTGGGAAAGGAACCCAGTACCCATTGCACAAGAGGCTGCGTGGGCCCCAGGGCTGGTCTGGATGGGTGCGGAAAATCTCGCCCCCACTTGGATTTGGTCCCCTAACCACATTCAACTCTTCTTAGATGTTTTTATGGGACGAGAAGACCCTATAGAGTTTAACATTTGTTATGGGACTCATGATAAATGCAATATGGGAAACCCTTGTGTACTGACACCATAAAATCCGTTACATCAATACAGCCATCCAGGGGAAAAAAATGTTTCCAAAAATCTACAAACCATATCAAAATTCTAGGCGCCAGTACAGTGACATGAAACGAGTTCCACACTAAGGACCCACAAATATTAGGTGCCACAGTACAAAATTTTGTTGCCTGGACAACCTGAAACCCAGACTTTGTACGCCCCCTCAGTAGTCTTGACATCAATGATCAATTGCAACCAATAAATCATTATGAACACTGGATCCATTTCAATGTAACATGCATACTTGGTTCCAAAAACTTACAAAAAAATACCAGTAATAAAAATATAAATTAACCAAAAAACCACAGACCATAAAACTTTATTTGTAATACAACTGAACACTTTTTGCAAGCACAGAATACATTAAATGAATGAAGGAAAGTCTCATTAAAAAAAAGCAATCAACCACACTTAATGAAAGAAGACAGAGCCTCACTATGCTGAGTGGTATGTGCCATACCAGAAGGGTGGGGGAAGCCGACTCAAGACACGTGTCATCCCATACCGCTTCATCGGAACCAGCTATGTTGGGTTGAAACACTGTATTAAGCGGATGATCACAAACAACTGAAATCCTCAACACTGACTTTCAAAAACATAGAAACTGCACTGCATAAAGAAAAAAATATTCTCACTGCAATATTTGTTACCTTTAACTTCAGTCTCACGTGAAAATTTAAGCCACATGACAAAATTTTCTTGCACGCTGAGAATCCTGTCTTAGAACTAAATGGAGAAGAAACAAATTAATTATATAATTATGACATTTATATTTCACAACTGAAACATGCTTTGAAAAGAAATGAGTACATACAGGATTTTGGTGGGAAAACCAGAAGCAAGAGGGCCACTTTCAAGACCAAGGCACTGAGAAGAGAATAGTGAAATTAGATTCAAAGAAATAGCATGGAAGGGGATGTACTAGACAACCGACACGGCATAGGGACCAGTGCGGAGGTGTTGTGAACATTATCATAAGCCTTCAGGTTCTATAATATACAAGAAATTTGACTAGGAGAGCAACTGTTAGCTTCTGAAGAGGACTCTGCTCCATGATGTTAGTTGTAAAAGAATGCAATCAATACAGATAACTCACCTCATCTTCTGAAACTGCCCGCTTCCGCTTCAACAGTGCTGGGCGACATGGTTGGTAACCACTGCAACAAAGATTTGTCACTACTTTGTTACACACCTTTCATGCCACTTTACAACATTCAACACTGTGTCATCTATTGATGATATTGGTAAAAACTATCATCATATCTCTTCAGTGTCAGCAGTTCTGGCATGCGTCAATGTCACCGAATGCCATGCTAAATGTTACAATATGTACATTAAGAGTTTCAAGGCCATGTTCAAGATGTGATCAATGGGGTTATAAAAATTAAATGAGAAGTCATTACAATGTTACATATAGCTTATTTATGCTACTAAAGTATCATTATTTTTAGCAGAACCCCAAAGCACATGCACATATTTGTTCCATCTTGGTATGACTTTAAAAATTTTGACACAGTATAAATCTGGCTCTTGTATTCACAACCATTCACAAACAGCCATCTCCACTTCCTCATTATTGTGGAATCAGCACCCCCTCCCCCAAGTGTTATTTCAGACACCAAAACTGCATTCCAGCTTGTTTTGTTTGAGAAGTGAAGTGGTGTTCCATGTCTCATTGCCTGACAAGAGTCCAATTTCTACTGTGACATAATGTTTAAATTCATGTCAAAATGTGATGAATGCATCAGTGGCTTGGAAGATTATGTTGGAAAATACAGTGGAACCTCGAACTTCGAACACAATCCCTTCCAGACCCCCAAAATTTACCCAATATAAAACATTTTAAGTGCCTATTTCAAAAGATCATAATGATAAAACAAGTATATTTAATTTCAATAATTGAAAATTCTTATTTATAATAGTACATACATAAAAATATTGTATAATAATCAATCAATAATAATAGTAGGAGGGATATTACTGTTCACTGGAAGGTGAATTACCCTTCTTTCATCTGGACCAAGCCGAGAGAGAAGGCGACCACGTGATTCTTTGTTCGACTTTCGAGTTTTTGTTCGAGTTTCAAAACCGGATTTTCTTCGAATTTTGTTTGAGTTTCAAGTTGTTCGAACATCAAACCGTTCAAGTTCGAGGGTCCACTGTAATGACAACTGAGTGGAATCAATTAGCTAAATTAAATACTGTAGACTTCTCATTTAATTTTTATTACCTAGGGAACCTTACTTATTGACTACCTTTCATATGTAAACAAGAGGCTCTGTTAACATGTTGAAATGTTTTCTAAATCAAATAAACATTGAAAAAAGCAATACAGCTCCACATACACCATCCAGTCAGCCACCAGTACCCCCCTCTTCACTCCCTCCTAAGAATGGGACCATGGGAGATGGAAAAATCCAGACTCAATATCAGACTTCAGGTTCTCCCCGCAGTGTTGCTGCAGATTTAAGCTTCTGGTGCGTAATGCTGACTGTATCATTGGGCATGTAATTCACAACATTTCAAAGGATTGTAGTGCCTTGATGATCAGGGTCAAGCAGCCCAAGACGGCCCTTAAGATGAAGGCACTATGATCTTCAAAACTCAGAAACTGCTTGACCAACATGGCACCACATCCCAGAAGACCTCAAACTCCAATTCTCTCTCAAACCACAATCAGCAAGTCAACTCACTGGTATTTCCATGCAAGTACATACAATTTAAATCTTTATCAAAATTTGAATACTTAGATTTAAAGAAATGTGCTTTACCTTTCATGGTGCATGGTGAGTATGATGTCCTGGGGCTAGGAAGTTTAAGTCTGATGGTGAATTCCTTCTTTGCACCCAGTGTTCCTTCTGTGACAGAAAGAGAAACATATTCTAAGTCAGTTGGCCACTTTTTGCATGATGAACAATTTTTGAGTAACCTGATAGAGTTGAAATTCAACTTCACATAAAGGAGTCACAGTGGACAAATACACAAAATTTCTTACCAAAGAATGCAAAGGCTTAACACCACCAGACCCTGTAGCATTAAGTCATGGCAAACACTCTGAAATATTCTGTTAGTTTTGAGTAGTCACACAGAATCGACTTGGTTGAATGAAGCATGGAACTGAATGGTGGTTTACTGCTCAACTTAACACAGAGCAAATAATCTTAGAATGTTTATACTGCTCTTTCAAGTATAGAGACATTATTTTATCTCACAACTCGTGCCAGTCACATCCTGCCAGCTCACTTAACCTATAAACTCTGATGTGCAATAAACATGTCAGATATGATGCATGTCAATGAGCCAAAGAAAAACATTCCCAGCATCATCTTTAAATATGGTGACAGAATCCTATTCTTAACTGCAGCACACTGAAACTAAAAGGCATGGATCCTTCTCATGGAAAAGTGGAATAGCAGTGAGCACTGCAGTGCCTACCATCATACTGAACAGTCTAACTGAAGCGTGATGCAAGCTGTGAGATAAAATAAAGTAGCATACTGCTTCTGTGTTGGGTTACCCCACTACAATACTGCTTCCCTG
The DNA here is from genome assembly GCA_021186555.1 of Reticulitermes speratus. NCBI lineage: Eukaryota > Metazoa > Arthropoda > Insecta > Blattodea > Rhinotermitidae > Reticulitermes > Reticulitermes speratus. The sequence goes on along the minus strand of JAJKFL010000014.1, from coordinate 40,604,867 downwards.
TGTCTTCTCTTTCGTGCAGATGCCATGGCTTGTGGCTCACAGTCTACAAAACCACCAATTTTATCAAGATAATGTAATCCACAAAGTATACAATTTTCAGAATACAAATACATTTTTCAATTCCTACATGTTTCAGCCTTATCTGCCACATCAGACATTTTTTAAGTTTTAATTTACATAAGGGTATGTTCTTGTGGTATGTTTTATCATAATTAAAAGAACATAAAGGCTTGAGTTCCTTCCCACAGTATCTAGTGTGGTTCGCTGAAGATGACCAATAAGGCCAAAACATGTAGGAACTGAAAAATAAATGTGTACCTTTATAGTTATATCATCATATTTTGTTTGATAATTTGATTGATTAAAATTATACTACAGTCTGCTGTTTAGTCTACCAGTTACAGATAATTAATTTTCATATTCAGGCACTTGCTCACAAAGGATGGTAAAAAATAAAAGTAAGGGGCTCCATCATATGGCTTTGAGGGATGATGGAACCTTCTTCTTCTTTCATCCTTCCATCCATCTTAAAAGCAAACCCTGGCATAGACCACTGGTGAATTTCTACCAGACTACACATTGACAAATACAAGACGATGGTATTCTCCATAATTCAGTCACAGAGAACTTCATATACATGTTTATTTCTACATTTAACTCCATACCAAAATCTGTGTTACTTTCTAATAGACGAACACATTTTTTCTTTAAAAATGTATCACTATAATATGCTAGCAGATGACAGCATCCACTACTTAAAATTATTCAACCATCAAGTCCTTCTGAATAAAAATAAAATAATAGTAATAATAATAACAAAAATAATAAAATAGAATTAACCGCATCCAGTGCATTTTAAAATTTAACGAAAAAAAAAAAAAGCTCCGCTCAAGATGGGATTACCCTCTGTCACTTTCATATGTAATGTCTTGTTCATTTTATGGAAACTTCTTCACCTGGAATAAACGTAATAATTTCTGTTCAGCATACTGAAGCACATCACTAACAAAATTCCACTTCATGACCAAGCAGTTACATAGCACTCGCAAAGGTGCAGTCTAGAACATTTACCCTAAAATCAGTTAAAGACGACGGCGAAAATATTACTATGCAATTGCTAGGTATACCGAAAAATATTTATCAAACTCTTCCAACATTTCTGTTGTCGAACACACTTGAAAAAACTTCTGAATTTAGAGACATTTTGTTAAATGCGATATCATGGTAGCTAAGAGTGTTCAGATATTCAAATAAAGAAATGCCTGAAAAATAATCTGCAAGCATTATAATATGATTCGTATTACGATAAATGACCATTATGTTATCAGTTAACCGCCACATAACACCGACTCCATCCCGCCTGAATTCCTGAACAATTGTTAATGGCTTATATTGCCCCTTGGAATTCATGAAATAAAATAAAAAAACATTCACTCCCAAATATCCGCAAATGTTTCAGTAGGGCTTCATGCATGCCATTTACCACTTACATGGCCCATATTAGACATATTTTGCACTTAAAATGTAATACTAAAAGTTCCCTCCATGTGAGGATCGCGCGCGAAAATGCGGCATCAGGTCGTCCCCAGGCTATGCTCCCGTACAAAGTTTAAATATTAGTTTTTCTTTACATAAACTTGCACAACACTTCTCGAGTTCTCTTCTAAAAACCCTATTTATGAAATACTGACCAAGCAAGGCTCGTCATCAGAAATCTGGAAGTACCATCACTTTGAAACGTAAGCACCATACACAGTCCAAACTTACAGCACTCGGACAGCCTTCTTGTTATTTAAAGAACATATTACCAAAAACTACAATATGGCATGCACACATTCCATTACATAAGAATAGCAGATCACAATTACTTACAATCTCCTCTGGCAGAGCTAGCCATATACATCACAACACTTTCACTCATACAATGCGTTCATCGCTAAGTTGTACCCATTCCCGTAATTAGCAACTTAATATAAACTTCACAGCAAATTCGACAGCGTTTGAACTGTCTACCTCAAACAGTTAATTAATATTGACACTAATAAACCCGGGAATTCTCGTCTGCCTCTGCTAACGGTTAATATGCCGCACTCTCTTCTCCAGACTACTTCTTACACAGCCGAACACAACAGCAATGGTAGGATTCTCGCTGGAGAGGGGCTAGAGGGAGGAGGGGGTATTTTGAAGCGCTGCTATGTGTGATTGGTGGAGTCCGTGCAATATACTTAGACTGAAATACCAACAGCTGGCGCTCAGCTGATCGCCCATCAGTTCCGTTCGTGCATAAGCGGGAAGACGTTCCACTGGCTGTTGTAAAAGCGGGGGTCTTTGAAGTTTGGGTTTGTGTATGGATGTACGGTAAAAGAACGTCCGCTGGCAGGTTATTAGTTAGGCTTATACCACTATATCAACAACCGTATCAAAACAGATTTTAGTGTGACTTCATTCAAACCCATTATGCCTTGGTCAGATTAAATTTTCATATTTTAATTCAAATCTCTTTTAATTATGGAGTCATTATTTGTAATAACATTGAATTTGGATTTTGTATGAAACACGATGAGGTGCATTCGGTTTTCGACTTGATGTTTGATAGTTGTACACCTTTTCCCCAGTGGAGTAGATATAGAATGTTATAACTAACCAAATACAAATTCGCATAATTGGGTTACGCGTACTGCACGTGAAGGGTTGCTTTGGTTGACTGCGGACGGCTGTTCGTTATAAAAATAAGGGAGTGTTTTGGCGGTCGCGGGAAAGTTATGTTCAGAAGCGGCCACGGATAACAGCTCAAGCACGAAGGAGTCGAGTGCGCGGAGGAATTCCGCTGTGCGAGAGAATCAAGTTGCCTGCAGCCTTGAATTGACACTATTCGGTCGTTTAACTCATTTCTCAGGATATCTCAAGGTCCTTACCAATCGTAACCCAGACCGTCCATATTGGTGTCTATATGGAATTTAAACCCACCTGGACATACGCATAAGCCTCTGTATGGGTTTTGCCCCATTCGTTGACCCGGTTGACACTAACCGCATGAAAATTAATAAGAATTATTTGCCATCAATTATATTGTTAGACAAGAAAGTGCAAACTGTACGGCTACCGAGCGCTATTACCTCGGGAGTAAAGGCGACGTGGGCACGAAGCAAACGACACCTCCGCTGGGTGCCGAAGTTATAAACGCTTGGATCTTTAAGAATCCATGGCATGGTGCTTAAACACGCGAAGAACTTTATCGTTTTTTACGGCTGATTCAACGACGTTGCTTCATCTGCCATCATAGAGAAGTGGGCATCATTACTTCGTATTTGGTAGGTCCCGGATTCAAATTTCAGCTCGCAGAGAGGCAAACCTGAGGGTTGTCACGGTTTTCCTCAGTCTCTGGGTAAACGGCGGGGTAGTACCTAGAATTAAGCCACAATTACATCCATATTCCGATTTAATTTTCTTGATCATTCAACGTTATTTAGTAGGTTACTCTCAGCGCCTTTAAAAAAATCCTTAATGTCACGGAAAAAAATGCGTACTCAATTGCAGGGCAGTCCAAGTGGAGTTTGTGGTGGTCAAACTGACAGATTTTCCTACCAGTACTTCGGATTTCCCCTTTCAGTATCACGCCACAAATATTTCACTCACCTTCCGTCGGCGCTATATACTCCCAGTAATCTAGAGCGTCGTTAAATAAAACTCTACCAAAACCCTCTATGTATATATTACTTCATCATCAGCTGTGTGGAGAAGGGCACCGCAGCAGAAGCTACGGACGCACCGCAGCCTTTAGGCTTATTCTGCAACCCTGTGATGATGATGAAGAGAAAGATGATTAAATACTTTTATTTTTAAGTGGGACGAACATACTAGGAACAAGGGTATTGGCTGTTAATCACAATTCTTTTTGTGTTGTAAAATTTTACTGCACCATGTTTCGGCTCATGTATAAAGAGCAATCATCAGGCTGAGAAGTTACCAAAGAAAAGTTGTTATATAAAACACCTTAATGATTTTACAATGTCCATGTATACGTTCGAAATCTAAACTTACAGCACCAAAAAACGTATAATTACCTGAAAGCGTACATTTTAGAAATACGTTATAAGCACATAAAACAATAACACTTTAAAAATGAGGTTAAAACTCCCCCTCTCTCATCCTATTGGCTGTCCTCACATCACACGTTTCCCCACCCCGATATGCTGTCTAGTTTCTTTGTTAAAGGCTTTCTTTCCTACTCGGAATCTTGACCCGTGAAGATGCGACCGATACGTTGTCCCGAAACGTCGGTAAATAATTACCACACGACGCCGTGTAATTACCCAGAAGACCACAGATTTCGAGGTTAAAACAGTTGTGATATAAAGTATATGCCACATTAGTATTTCCAGAAAATAATGTAGATCTAGGTCAGTGATGTCGGACCTCGGGGGTTATATTTTGCATCCCTTGACACGTGTTATCACTTGTGAGAATGTTCCCGATGTCGTTATTCCTGCACTTTCTGTGTTATTTTTTGGCCCGTTCTTCTCCGTGACAGTAGATAAGTAAATGCATTCAAACGTCGCAATTTCCCTGTCGTTATATTGGCTTATATACTCTGACATAACTTTGAAAGTATTTACACATGTTGCAGTAAAACTTAAAAACATGTAAAGTAATGTTGTGGTGGGTCGGAATAGCTCAGTCGGTATAGAGACTCGCTACGAGCTGGACGATCCGGGGATCGAAATACAGCCGGGTTAGTGTAGTCGATAATAGGAACTACGCTCACGGGCTGGACAATCTGGGGTTCGAATCCCGGCAGGGACAAGAGATTTTGCCGATCCCAGTGGCAGCGCGGTCTAAGGCGTGGGTCTACGGCCGCTCGCTTACTGTGATTGTGGGTTCGAATCCCACCGCGGGCATGGATGTTTGTGTTGTGTTTGTTGTAAGGACGGTAATATGGAACGTAAAGTGACATGAAGGACGAAAAGGATTTAAACAGTACAAAAATGGATCAAAGGGGAAAAACCCCCGGACAGGCAAAAAAAAAAAATCCCGGTGGCGGTGAGATTTTCCGCACCCGTCCAGACCGGCCCTGGGGCCCACCCAGCCTCCTGTACAATGGGTACCGGGTCATTCCCGGGGGTAAAGCGACCGGGGCGTGGCGTTGACCACACATCCCCATCTAGCGCCGAGGTTAAAGAAAGAGTAGAGCTATACTTCTACTCCCTCTCTGGGCCTTCGTGGCCTGTTGTAGGGTGACCTTTATCTTTATCTTTAAAGCATTGTTGTGATTGGCGGCTACAATTCTTACTTCTATGATATTGAATGGCGTGATGATGAATGCGAAAATACGTGGTTGGAGTCAATTTAAATTTGTGTGTGTGTGTGACTGTTATTTAACGATGCTGCCCGTTGTTAAGATTATACAGCGTTGGTGGTAGATGAATGAATGATTATGGAGTACTGATAAAATGATTCTTGCAGGAAGAACCAGAAATACTCAGAGTAAAATAAATAAAAATAATTCTTATTCCGAAAAATGTACACTGTTATATTATTCAACACAATTTTATTAAAAAAAATTCCCAACATGTATCGAACCAATTTATGTTTCATCTTCAGGGGCTCACTTTATTTTAATAAAAAGACAATGTACGGAACAAGTAAAGTAAAGTTTACTCAGATTAAACCCAGTTCCGGTGCCACTATCTCCACCACATACCCGACGTGGAATAATCTGGGACCGAAATTTAAGTTACTCGCTTGGTACTTACATGTAAATGCTATGCAAAGACATTACACGCCTCAGTCTGTGTGAAGAGGCGATAACACAGCTTGATCAGGGCTTAAAAAGAATTATTTTGACGGTGGTATCAAGCATGCAGTGACTGCCCCACACGGTACAGGCAACCGATCCTACACATGCGTAAGACTGGTTGACTAACATCAGGCTGTATTGAATTGTGTGGGATCAGAAGCTATCAGAGCGGTAAATACTCTAATTATACACCTATGGAACGTGAAGCAGCGTCCTTTGGTAAAGCGTAGCAATCCTGAAGACGGAAGCAGCAGATTCGTCCGAAAGTTTGCACCTATATACCGTGTTACACGCAGTCACATCTCACACGGCCAATGTTCATTTACCAGATATCACCCGAAGGTTTAGTTCTGCCTGCATCTTTAAAATTGCCCGCTGTGTATTTCGTATCTTTTTCAACAACGCTGTTCTAAGTTCGAATAACAAAGCTGCGTGATTAAGAATGTTGAATCGGTAAGTCTATGGAATAAGTCTGTGGGCCGCGATAGCTCAGTCGGTAGAGCGACACGCTACAGGCTGGACGGTCCGGGGATCGAAGGCGCCGATCCCAGTGGACGTGCTGTCTAAGGCGTGGGTCTTCGGCTGCTCGCTTACTGGGATTGTGGGTTTGAATCCCACCGGGGGCATGGATGTCTGTCTGTTGTGTTTGTTGTAAGGACGGTAGCATGGAACGTAAATTGACATGAAGGACGAAAGGATTTAAACAGTACAAAAATGGATCAAAGGGGAAAAACCCCGGACAGGCAAAAAGAAATCCCGGTGAGGCTGAGATTTTTCGCACCCGTCCAGAATGACCCTGGGGTCTATCCAGCCCCCTGTACAATGGGTACCGGGTCATTCCTGGGGGTAAAGCGGTCGGGGGATGGTGTTGAACACCCACCCCGTCTGGTGCCGAGATATTTTAATTAAAAGGTAAAGCAACCCCATTACAGGGCTAGACAGGCCCTTAGGGCTCCAGGAGGTCGAGGCTCCCAGATTTGTAGACAATCGGCACATGAAGGTGGTAAGGTTGTCAGCCCTACGCACCGGCCGTCTTTACCCCCCAGGAAGTATTCCTGGTACTCATTTCTGTTAGAGGCTGAGTCGACCCCCAGGGCCATAGTGCGACTGAAACGATTTTGTGAATGAAAAATTCCAGTGACACCATCGGAAATCGAACCCGCGACGTTCCGGTTTATAGCGCAGTGCCTCAACCAACTGCGCCACCGCGTGCCCCAAATCTTTTAATTAAAACAACAAATACCTCACCGAGAAAATTGGTATAAAAGGCAAAGCTTGTAGGGCACCATTATTTTATGTGACAACTAACGGTTGACACATACTGTCTGTTAGTTTATCCCTTTAACGTAGCCCACTCAGCCGTCGGCCAAAAACACGGTAGAATTGCGGCAGGAATTGAAAAAGGTTAATTTTCAGATAAAATAAGGATCCTTTATTTCGGAGGTGCCAAGTTCGATACCTGACCCGAAAACCAAATATCCTTACAGAAATTTTTCGTGACTTTCCTATCTTCTTCCAGTTAAATACCGATATAGCACTTCAAATTATGCCATGACCGCTCCTATGTTCCTTCTAATTCTTCACTAACCATCCTATGATTAAAATCCATATTGTCCAAGCCACTGACAGCTTCTTTAAATTAACTACAAATAAATAACCAAACATAACATTTAATAATAATAATAATTAATAATTCTTGGCTCAACAGCCCTGTATGGGCCTGGGCCTCCTCTTGTCGAGGTTACTAAGTCATGCGCATTCATGGCAGCTGGTGACCGGCCAGCTAGCCGCGCTTAGTGTTCTATCGATCCTGAGGAGTCAGGAGACTTGGATGAGAAATGGAGGCAATTTGGCTTACGCAACATTTTTATTCATGCCCGTAAGGTTCTTTTACATGCCGTAAATCTACGACATGGGACCGACGGCTTTACTTCCCCTCCAAAGGAAGTTGTGCTACGGATTTTTATCATCCTTAAAAATCCATCGACCTCGGCCGGGATCGAACCCGCGAACCTTGGGTCCAGTGGCGAGCACGCTAACCACTAGTCCACCGAGGTCGACAAACATAACATTTACAACGGTTTATTATGTAATTGAAATCTGTTTAAAATCACAGAATATGTGGTTTCTGTGACACGCTGTATACACCACTACCCGTTGCTAAGACAGAGATTTCAGGTGGCAGCCTCGATATTCTATTTAAAGGGCTTTACAAAAGAAAGTATGTATATAACGTCTATAAGAAACCGAGAGTGAATCTAAAGGAGGAAATTTGGGGGGAGGGGGGGACAGATGAGACAGAATAGATCCAAAAAGTTCTCGCATTGCAAGCCGAATCCTCCGACCACGCGCCTAACGTCTTGCTTCCACAAGGGGAGGAAGTACAGGCAGTTTAAAAAGATGAAGAATGAAGTCTTCTGGGATATGAGAGAAATTCAAACATCTAACTGACCGCATTAATGGAGCAAAGTCCTTTGGCATCTCACAGTGCTTCGGGTAGTCAATGTAATCTCATTTTTTTGGAAAGGGGTCCAGAGATTTCCCATAAAGGTAGGAGCACCTCAAAATACTTGGCGCCAGAAGGGTGATAAAAAGCAACTACCATACTGAGGACTTATAAATGTTAGGCGCCACTGTACAAAATTTAGCTGCCCGGGCGACCAGGCTCCTGGGATTTGTGAACCCCTGTTTTGTAGAACCCGAAAATTCATTACCATATTCACAACATCCTGCCATTTGCTCCTATTTTGAGCCAGATCAACCCCGTCGACGATCTCCCCTTCTATGTCTTTAAGATCCAATTTAATATTATCTACCATCTAAGTCTATGGCTTACAAGCGGGCTTTTTCCTTCAGGTTGTCCCACAAAAATCCTCCATGCTTTTCTCTTCTCCCCCATACGTGCCCCTCTCATTTTCCTTGATTTGATCCCCAGCATTTGGTGAAGTTTAAAAATCATGAAACCCCTCGTTGCGTAATTTTCTTCAGTCTCCTGTTACTTCCTAAACTTGCCACCAGATTAGAAAACCCGGCATCCTCGAGTCACTATCACTGTCTCGCAAAATGCGATCGGTGTGAACATTTCGCCCTCCACGCCGCGAAAGGGACACCATCTTTAGCAATCAGCTCCATCCCTCATGATTTCCAACGGCTGTCTTTTCACGACGGACGACCCAGTTCAATCCCGCGGTAAACCGACAAGCACTGAAGCACAATGTTCTCTGAAAACGTCGGTTATGCCCTAATATATATATTCCTACCAAAGTCCCATACTTATCTATCATCAGGGGAGGGGGGGGGGTACAACAGCCAAATTTAGGCTATAATACACAGGGAGTAATTTTGACTTCATTTCTACAAAAATTAATACTTAATTCGAAGACATAATATTCCCTATAATTTTCGTAACGTATATATATATATATATATATACATTTATATATATATATCACTTCTGATAAATTAAAATCTTTACAAGCGATTGCCTACATATTAGACACCATGGAAACAAGTACACAGAACAAAGCCTGTGTAAAGTCTGTATTGCCGATCCCAGTGGCCGCGCGGTCTAAGGCGTGGATCTGCGGCCGCTCGCTTGCTGGGATTGTGGGTTCGAGTCCCGCCGGTGGCATGGATGTCTGTCTGTTGTGAGTGTTGTGTGTTGTCAGGTAGAGGTCTGTGCGACAGGCTGATCACTCGTCCAGAGGAGTCCTACCGACTGTGGTGTGTCTAAAAAGTGTGATCGTGAAGCCTTGACAAATGAGGAGGCCTAGGCCCATTAGGGGCTGTTGAGCCATAGAAAAAAAGTCTGTATTACATAATGTGGTAAAGAAAATATTCGACGGCGATCTGTAGGATTTGATGCGATTCTTAAAAATTATAAAAATTAAATACAAAATAGTGAGAATCTGCCCCATCGCTTATCACCAAATCAGGGTAAGTTTTATTGGCTACGTGGAAAATTCAAAAAAATAAATTACGAATCGATACGGCTGAGATCGGAATTGGCAGCCAAATTTACTGAGATCTCCCAAGTTGCTTATCAACAAAATATGTGGAACTCTTTTTGGAATACGTGCAAAGGTTAACTTACAGTCAGTGCCGGCCTTAGCAAATGCGGGGCCCGATTGGGATCCTTGTGGCGGGGCCCTAAAAGTTATTGTGTAGAGCAAAAAAATAAAGGATTAACGTTTGGTATATTAAAGTGAGTTATAGGATCATTATAAAATCAGTTCGAGAGCTTTGGGTGGTATCACACTACGTATTTTTAAAAATTACTAATGGGCGAATCCCCCATGAGGGAGGGCCCCTGTAAGCGCGGGGTCCGACTGCGTCAAATCGGCCCAATCGGCCTAAGGCCGTCCCTGCTTACAGCTACATGTAAATATGTGGAATTTGTTATGGAATATATTTAAAAGTTCACTTAGAACCACATATAAATATGTGGAATTTGTTGTGGAATATATGTAAAATTTTACTTACAGCCACATGTAAATATTTAGAACTTTTCATGGATTACATTTACAAGTTAACAGGCAGCCACGTGTAAATATTCTTTGTTGTGCTCAGTTCGACAAAGGGAAGTGAGTAATCACTTTCGGTGAAAACCTCCTGTTGAAATTCCACTGAATATATGAAATGCTCTATGCCGAACATTGAGATATATGTTCATGCTCTTACGTGAACTAGGTTCTCTTATAATTCGACAAGACTTACAATCGGAAATGCCAGACAAATTTTCGAGCAATAAAATTTTTCAAAATATGTATGACGACCGCTTGATAAATCAAAATTTCTTGCAGGAAGAAATTAAGAGCAGATGCTTGCTACCATTCAGTCAATAATCTATTGTCTTTATTCGACAGCACACAAGTACACACACACACAAATTGAATTCCGCTGACCGGTGGACAGTAGTCCAGAGCCACATTCCGCTGATACCAGGTCAAATAGGACTACGTGTCCAAAGACAAGCTGTTCCGATTGATATTTGTCTTAGATTTCCTTCATCCCTCAAGGCAAATTCAGGATAGTAATTACATCAGGCCACAACAGATCCCTTCTAAGTCAATTCCAATTTATTATTAAGTAATTATGCAGTAATTCGGCGCTGTACAATCTCACTTACTGAGAGCGTTGTTAAATATGTCATAAGTAAGTAAAGTTCAAGCACAAATTTAAAGTTATCCCTGTGCAGCCATGAAGGTATGTGTATGGAACTGTGGTATAGCTCCATTAATTCTTAATCTCGGCACGAGATGTGGGTGAAAGATCAGCTCTATGACCTGGCCGCTTTACATACGGATCAAGAATTGCAATGCTAATTGAATATAGGGCTGTGTGGGCCCAGAGGTGGTCAAAATTGGTTATAGGACTCTGTGGGTCCAGAGACAGTCAAAATTGGTTATAGGACTCTGTGGGTCCAGAGACAGTCAAAATTGGTTATAGGACTCTGTGGGTCCAGAGACAGTCAAAATTGGTTATAGGACTCTGTGGGTCCAGAGACAGTCAAAATTGGTTATAGGACTCTGTGGGTCCAGAGACAGTCAAAATTGGTTATAGGACTCTGTGGGTCCAGAGACAGTCAAAATTGGTTATAGGACTCTGTGGGTCCAGAGACAGTCAAAATTGGTTATAGGACTCTGTGGGTCCAGAGACAGTCAAAATTGGTTATAGGACTCTGTGGGTCCAGAGACAGTCAAAATTGGTTATAGGACTCTCTGGGTCCAGAGACAGTCAAAATTGGTTATAGGACTCTGTGGGTCCAGAGACAGTCAAAATTGGTTATAGGACTCTGTGGGTCCAGAGACAGTCAAAATTGGTTATAGGATTCTCTGGGTCCAGAGACAGTCAAAATTGGTTATAGGACCTCTGGGTCCAGAGACAGTCAAAATTGGTTATAGGATTCTCTGGGTCCAGAGACAGTCAAAATTGGTTATAGGACTCTGTGGGTCCAGAGACAGTCAAAATTGGTTATAGGATTCTCTGGGTCCAGAGACAGTCAAAATTGGTTATAGGACTCTCTGGGTCCAGAGACAGTCAAAATTGGTTATAGGACTCTCTGGGTCCAGAGACCGTCAAAATTAGATATAAGGCCGTGTGGAGCCAGAGATGGTCAGAAAGATTTTGGAGAAGAGAAAAACCTTTTGCTTGTCGGGAATCGAATGCCGACTGATTTAGGCTACAGCTTAGACACTACACTGACTGAGATATCTCGGCTCTATGCAATATGCACATAACTTTAACAAGACAGGCCACGTACTTACAACGCAATATTGAGGCACGTAAGCGTAAATGTTCTGCCTCGGAAAAGCAATTAGTATTACATATTCCGAGTGTGTGTCTGTAGCCTTATTTATCCAGCATGCAATGCGCATGCGCCGTATTATATTGTCATCTGTGGTCTGTCTGGCTGTAACATATTTTTCCACATTATCTCATAAACGGCACGATTTTCGGGAAAAAGGTTTTGAACATAAAATGTGTGTTTTGATTTTCTCTACAACTTTTGTCTGAAATATTTCTTATTCCAAGAAGAATTCAGCGAGATATTATAATAACTGTACATAGGTCTTCATGCACCCTTTATTCTTGTCAAATTTCAATAAAAAATTGAATTTTCTCGACAGATTTTCGAAGAATAATCAAATATCAAATTTCGTGAAAATTCGTAAAGTGGGAGCCGAGTTGTTCCACGGACGGGCAGGCGGACAGACATGACGAAGCTGATAGTTGCTTTTAGCAATTTTGCTAAAGCGCCTAATAATTAGAATGCTGTCGTGATTTGCTCGTAGGTCACGTACCTGGAACAAACTATGGAAAAGATATATGCAAATTATGGCGAATTATACCATAGACATCTCTTGATTTAGAGGTCAATGGTGTAAGCGTTATTTTTACGCTGCCTGAATATATATGTCGCATTTTTTAATTTTTAAATGTATATTAATATTTATTTAATACTGTTACTTAAATTATAAGGGAGTTTATTTAAAAATTATTTAAAACCAGACTGCACGGTATAAGATATGGAATAAGAACTTACCTGGAGTGCCTCAAAGTAGCAAAAGGGTTGTTCGTCTGCCACAAATGCTGGTTTCAGATTCTCACGTTGGTATTGTTGAAGATTACATGAAACGAAAGGTCTGCTTCTTGAAGCCACTAAATAGTCAGCTCCACTGGAAGTTATGAATATTAAAGCATGTATTTCTAAATTCTGATAAACACAAAACACAGGTATAACGGATGCATTGAAAGGTCTGCCTCGACAAGATACCTGCTCCTCACAGACCAATAGCCTACTGAAGCGTCTGCCCTTGCAAAGAACAATAATGGGACGAAAGCACTGTGCAACCTATTAAATAGCTATAACTCTCCTTGTCACAGTCCAAAGTTCAGCCACAATATTAAGCCGCGTCCACATTAGTAAATATTTTTGTTGTGTGTTGAATGTGAAAATTCAAGGCACAAATTTTCTCTGCAAGGTAAAGTCCTTGCTACATAAAAATTTACGTTTTGCGCTGTGCGTCTGTGACCAACAGGTGTGTTTGTTTACTGGTGGTTTACTAACCTAGAGAAACGGATTTCTTTTTCATTAACAATATACCAGACACGATCAAATAAAATATTGTTGATATTAATTAGATGAAATTTAAGTGTGGCAACATAAACATTCATCAAAGGCACTGCACATTCACAGATACGTCCGCACTATTACTATATTTCGGTGCAAATCTCTTTGATGTTTTGAAAAAACCCGATAACGAATGGATCGTGTGCGTTGAATGTCACGAAAATTTTTGTGCGCGTTCATATGCGGCACGCACGTCCAAGCTGAGATAAATTTGTTAACGCACGCACAAATTTGTGCCAAATACAAAACACAACAAAAAATATTTATTAATGTGGACGCGGCTTAAAGCACATGTCCTATTGCTTTAAGCACATGTCCTGTTGCTTTAAGCACATGTCCTATTGCTTTAAGCACATGTCCTATTGCTTTAAGCACATGTCCTATTGCTTTAAGCACATGTTCTATTGCTTTAAGCACATGTCCTATTGCTTTAAGCACATGTCCTATTGCTTTAAGCACATGTCCTATTGCTTTAAGCACATGTCCTATTGCTTTAAGCACATGTCCTATTGCTTTAAGCACATGTCCTATTGCTTTAAGCACATGTCCTATTGCTTTAAGCACATGTCCTATTGCTTTCAAATACTAAAATCATTCCATAAATGTTTATGTCTAGCTACTTGGAAATGGAACAGTTAAAAGTCCATCTTTAGAGAAGACGTCGTGTAGTTTCATAAAACAAATAACAAAGACGATTTTATTCAGCACAACTATATGTTATTATAAAAACAAAATTTGCCTTTGTAAAATACTACATGTTTCGACCCCAAAATATCATGATCAGGCACGAATAAATAAAAAAAAGAAGGCATTCAAGTATATCTAACTGTCATTCCTATGAAAGAGATATCTTTGTTACAACTTTATCTACTACAATTACAGTATTGTATAACAATCAACCTGAGAGACCTTAATTGAAAAACTAAAAATTTTTGTATATAGTTGTGTTATATGACAGCATATGCGTCATAGTGTTAAAATATGTTGTCGTATAACACAACTATATACAAAACCGAAATACCCGGAGAGAAACCTGTCCCACTGCCACTTTATCCACCACAAATCTCACATTTACCCGGCTTCGAACCCAGGCTTCAACAGTAAAAGAAAGGTGATCATCCACCTGAGCCACGGTACGGCTTTTATGGAGTATGGAGGCATAATATGCCTGTCTTTTTTAATCGGGCCTGTCAGTTTTCGTCCGCGGTTAAGCCCCTAATCTTCTGGAGGAAGAAGGTCATATCCTTTTTCGTCCACCGCTCATAACTCGTATATAAGCATAAGGCAGTTGCGGAAGACATTTGTTTTGGGTGGCAGAAGATTGTTTGGAATAAAGTTGACCTAATTTAATGAGAAATCCTTTACCAAAACAAAGTACTAATATAATATAACAATTTTTTACTAAGCAATGTAGCCTTAGTTGAATGACATTTTTAAATAAGTATAATTACAAAAAGCACTAAAACACAGAGTGGGGCAGAATTCATTCCTCATTCTGATTCACGTAGTAATCTGGTGGCCTCTGAGGGGAGATTGAACTAATTGTGTTAAGGAGTTCAGCTAGAGACGCCGTTTAGTAAACATGATCAGTGATCGGCTGTACACCGTGCGTTCGCCGTACAGACGTTTTTAAAATAACGACTGTGATACCAACGTAACAAATATTCAGACGACATTTTAACATTGGAAGACACGGATCGGTTCCTGATCGCAACACCTTCAAGAACTGCGTACAGACGTTTCGAACCACGGTTTCTATAACAAATAAAAAACCTGAAGGCAGAGACAGAACTGTGCGGACATCAGAAAACATTGAAAGGTCACGAGCCGCTATCGGTCGTAGCCCCAAACGATCAGCACGTAACACATTCAGTTGCCCTCAACATATCAACAGATCGCTCTGACGGATACTTCGTTGTGGTTTACTTTGTCGCCCTTACCAATTGCACATTGTGCGAGAACTGTCAGACCGTGATTTTGCTTCAAGAAGTGCATTTTGTGAGCAATTTGTTACCTTAGTGAACGAACATTCAGATGTTATACGTCAGGCGGTAATGTCAGATGAAGCTGACTTTGAACTGCCTGTTTGTGTGAATAAACAAAACAGGAGTGCAGCTAATCTCAATGAATTGCATGTGAAACCACTTCACAGTCAGACAGGAAAACAGTGTGGTCTGGGATATTAGCGTTCGGTATGATTGGTCCTTATTTTTTCGAGGATGAAACTGGCAATGCGCTTACTGTGACATCTGGCCGGTATGTGCATACGGTGAATGAGTTCTTCCTTCCAGAGTTATGCCGTCGTGATACGGACCTTGCCACCTTCTGGTTCCAACAAGATGTAGCAACAGCACATACCGCTCGGCAGTCGATGAACATCTTAAGAACTATGTTTGAACATCGCATAATCTCCCGCTATGGCGACATTTCTTGGCCAGGCCGTTCGGCCAATCTGTCGGCTTGTGATTTATTTTCGTGGGGCTAATTGTAAAGCAAAGTTTTGTCAGCACGTCCGGCAGACTTACATAACCTCAAACAGAAAATTCCTGATGAAATCAATGCCATTCCATCGACCTTGTTACTTCGCGTAATGTAAAGTTTTTTGAACCGAGTGCATCAGTGCATCAATCTTGATGGGCGACATCTGATAGGTGTTACGTTTAAGAAGTAATTCTGTTATAATGTTCCTAAATAATGGAAGCAACAGAAAAGTTTCATTATTTAAGTTTTTCTCAGAACACTTGAAACTTTGCAAAAGCTTCTCGGTTTCCCAGAAGATTTGCATTTTCAGAAAAATTTCTATTCCTGCCGAGAAGCGAAACTCCATTCCCGCTCCCACAGCCCACGTCACGTCATTACACACGTCATTCTTAATAAACCAACCAACACTCAAGTCAAAAAAAAAGAAGAGGAAAGGAAGGACGGATTCCATTTTGTGGCGTTCCCGCAGGGATGTCTTCTGGTATGCAATGTCGTGTAGTTTGGTGGACAGATACCAACGTTTCTGAAGAGACGACTGCTTACTTCTTCAGAGTAGAAGAGTAAACTTGGCGTCACATCCAAGAATAATCTAGTCTTCAGTCACAGCCATGATAATTTCAAATTTCAGGATTAAAATGTTAGGCGAAACCCCCAATAAATAAATCATGCGAATGAAAAGACAAAATTTAAAGCAGCATTAAGAAAATACTTAAATACACACTCCTTTTACTCAGTAGATGAATTTTTTATGTATAAAGATGGTTCATAGTGAGGTTTGTATAACGTTTATAGTGTTCAAATGTAAAATTGTGTAGTCTATATAGCTGTATATTTGTATATTATGACTTATTGAACATCCATTTGTCACTTCGACAGACTTATGGATCCATGGAATGTAAGTAAGTATGTATGTATGTATGTATGTATGTATGTATGCATGTAAGTATGTATGTATGTAAGTATGTATGTATGTATGTATGTACAAAGCTATCGAAAATTTCAGGAATTAAGCTTCTAGAATAAGCCTTACGGTTCTTAACTAAAAATGGGTCGCCAAGCCTTTCAGGGTGGGTCACCATGATCCATTCCAATACAATGGAATTTCTTCCTACACAAGCTATTTTATCAGCAGTGCTTCTGCAAAGTTATGGGTAACTCCTTTAACATACGCTGTTCTCCAAACATTTGTGATTTTACAAAACTCTAACGTATACAAACTAACAAAATACTTGTTACAAACGTGTTAATGTTATTATAACCTGTACATGTACATTAGGTTCTAAATTGTAAGTGATTGCAAGCTGCCACCGCAGTCTACAAGATCTGCGTTCTTCTGGGATTTTACGCAGCATAGATTGGTAGTTTCGTATCGACGTTTCGGGAAAACTTGTCGGTCTCATCTTCAATGGTCAAGCAGTCCCGAAACGGCTGTAACAAACTACCAATCTACGCAGCGTAAAATCCCAGAAGAATGCAGATCTTCTAAATTGTAGTTGTATTAGCAACAATAATGGTGTCATTGCAATTTTTCATTGACATAATCGTTTCGGTCGCACTATGGCTCTGGGGTCGACTCAGCCTCTAACAGAAATGAGTACCAGGATCCTTTCCTGGGGGGTAAAGGCGGCCGGTGCTTAGGGCTGACAACCTTACCACCTTCATGTGCCGATTGTCTAAAAACCTGGGAGCCTCGAGCTCCTAGAGCCCTAAGGGCCTGTCAAGGCCTGTAATGGGACTGCTGTTTATTACCAACAATATGCTTAATACATAGACAAGAGCAAAATAATTAAACGGAAATTTTCATCATTAATTCAAAGCTGAACTGTGAGGTCAGAAAGCTAAACTCAAAACGTAACCTACACCGGGAGAAAAAGTTTAAGGACCCCTGATTTAAACAAACAGATCTTAAATCCATCTTATGTACAAGAGTGAGAAGCTTGTATACAATATTCGTATGTGCTTGAATAAGTATGAATGTAAACATGTTCATCAACACCAAATTGCAGTAATTCCTGAATACAAAATCATTCCTACATGTTTCGGCTACTGTCCATAGCCATCTTCAGGGAGAACCAATACTTAAAGACGTACACAGCGTTATTTTACAGCTTGTCAATTGTAAACAGAAAAATATATAAGGCCAGTATGCTATTAAAACAGCACTGTATATTGTTATATTACAATTATAACGATACAAGACAGATATTAAATCTGCAGCATCCAAACGTCTTGAAACAGTGAAATGTCTTCGTGTTTAATCGAGTGGTGAATGTTATGTGTTGTCACTCTGTGTACACACTATGAACGATCATTGAACCCAGGGGCGCACCCAAGGGAGGGGGCTGCCGGAATACAGCCCCCGCCAAACCGCCCAAACCCCCAAAATCGAGATAAAAAAAAAAGAACATAGATTTTGTAGATATGATATCAAACGTTTTACGTGATTTACGCTTCAGCCGAAATCAGCCACTGAAATCGGCTGATGACTAGTACATTGGAATTTTGAAAACTAAAGCAATAAACAACCCACTTATTCGCACTATTGGAAGATACACAATGCAGAGCTTGAAAATCATGTATAAGAAATATAAATACAACAGACCGAAGCATGCATTGCTTTAACGTGTCTTCAGAAAAGGTAGTGTTTTTTGTTAAGTGAGAGTTTTTCACTACAGCTACAGTTACTTGGATACCAGGGTCAAGTTCCTGAGCGCAGGGCTCGTGGGCACTTGGTAAAAGGAACAAACTGAGGTATAATGTTTGTATTGTTTCTATGGATGTGCTTATGAACTGCTAATAAACCAATTTAAAAATAAAATAATAAAAAATTAATAAATTAAAAAGCAAACAAGTTAGGACACTGTGATTGAGTCATGTAACATGTATTTATATTTGTATGTATATAAATGCAGTTGCTGACAGTGTTATGTTACACTAACGACCTGATTTTAAAATATAATTTTTCAAATCAAACATAAATTATATATAGCCTCAGGTTCAGTCCC
The DNA here is from genome assembly GCA_021186555.1 of Reticulitermes speratus. Lineage (NCBI taxonomy): Eukaryota > Metazoa > Arthropoda > Insecta > Blattodea > Rhinotermitidae > Reticulitermes > Reticulitermes speratus. The sequence continues at coordinate 40,585,951 of JAJKFL010000014.1, read as the reverse complement.
CCCAAGGGAAAAATTCTGGGTGTGCACCTGATTGAACAGAGTAGAGAATGAGCGTTGTATACGTCTTTAAGTTTTGATATCCCCTGAAGATGTCTATGGACAGTAGCCGAAACATATAGGACTGTTTTTGTATTCAGGAAGTAGTGTAGTTTTTTGGTTATGGTCTTCTTTATGTGTATCAATTGCACGGAATATGTGAAATGTTAAACGTGTAACTGTGTTTTATATGGTCTTACAGCTGAGGGTGCAAATTGGATCAAGATACTTCAGATCAGAAAAGTAACTAACTTTATCGTGAAATTGAGAATTAATTGTCTTCTGGAATTTGTCCATCTTCCGGATGGACAAAATCCAGAAGAAAATTAGTTCTCAATGTTATATACCATCATCAGAACAGTTTACAATTTATTTCATGGTGAAAAGCCTTCTTGAGAAATCAACCGTTCCTCAGCTGGCCAAAAAAATAAAATCCCTGCATTTTATGGAACCCACACGTCACAGGTTTATAACCCGCCACTGATCCCTATTCTGAATCAGATGCATTCAGTCTACGTCTTTCCATCACGTTTCATTAAATACATTTCAATATTATTTTCCCATCGACGCCTAGGTCTTACAAGTGATTTTTTTCCTTTCTCTTTCCTTATTAAAACATTTTATATATTTATATCGCTTCTTGCCGATCCCAGTGGCGGTGCGGTATAAGGCGTGGGTCTTCGGCCGCTCGCTTACTGGGATCGTGGGTTCGAATCCCACCGGAGGCATGGATGTTTGTGTTGCATTTGTTGTGTGTTGTCAGGTAGAGGTCTCTGCGACGGGCTGATCACTCGTCCAGAGCAGTCCTACCGACTGTGGTGTGTCTAAAGTGTGTGACCATGAAACCTCGACGAAACGAGGAGGCCAAGGCCCATATAGGGCTGTCGAGCCATAGAAAAAAATATATATATCGCTTCTTAAGCATTCTACATTCCCCGCCAATCTCATCCTCCGATTACGCTAATGCTATCCGATAGTATGCAGCCCCCTTGTAATTTATGCAGCTCCACATCAAATTGATTTCTCAATCCTCCTCTTCCTCCCCTCCCCTAATATCCTCCTCATTTAAGAACAGAACGCCAGGTCCAAAAGGCATCTCAAATTTCTTATCGGGTTCAAAGCTGACTCACTACCTTCTAATGTTTAAGTACCCTGCTGATAGCTTTACCTGCATGCCTCCTTGCACCTTCCTAAATGTATTCTTTGTCACAGGAGCAAATTCACACTGAAAGGTTCGGCCTGTGACGTCCTGGGTTGTTACAACACTGAAGTCCGGTAGAGGCACACCTAGCCTCCTGTTCAAAAACGTACTGGAGGCTCTTTTCCCGGGGATAAAGTGGCCGGGATATTCAGCTGAACTCTCATCTCTCTTCTAAAAGGTAAAATTCACCCTAGAACAGGCCATAAAGGCCCAGAGGGGGAGTAGAGGTATAGCTTTACTCTTTCTTTATCCCTGGCACTGGATAGGGGTGGGTGGTCAACTCCACGCCCAGGCCGCTTTACCTCCGGGAAAGAGACCCGGTACCCATTTTATAGGAGGCTGGGTGGGCCCCAGGGCCGGTCTGGACGGGTGCGAAAAATCTCACAGATGAGGTTAGGAATGAGTGAAGCCATGTGCCTTCATTTTGGGCAAAGTAACTTTTTTTAACTTTGTGCTCTGGTATGTGGTTACCAAACTTTAGCAGGAAAATGCTGCCTCTCTCTTCCCTGAAGATAAATATGTTATCTTCCTCTGAAATCCTAGTAATCACTTACCAGACTACACGGTGTCACCCAAAAAGACTGTAGTCTTGAGCACAGACTGTACGTACCCTGGAACCTCGCTCTGAACCCTCCTGTTCTGCTCGTCAAGAAATTCCAGTTTACTTGATATCAGTTGCTTTCACTTCCATTTGCGAAGGGTAAAGACATGGGACAGGGGCCCTAACGCTTCTTCGTCTCCCCTTGGTTAGTGAAGACAATGCAGAAACGTGGCAGCAACTACCTACCGTTACCAAGAGGGTCCATCTTTACTGTACAAACGCATCTTGCAAGTTAGCAGAGAACATACCATTCTGAAAATTTACCTGTTCTAGACTGAATTCGGTTAACACTTCAGAGCTGTAACGTGGGTGGAAAGGCATCTCCCACCAAGGACTTCTGAAACAAACAAATCAAAAAGAGGATTTAAAATGTGATAAAAGCGGGAAGAACGTTGAGTAAAATTCGTACTCCATCGAACATATGTTTCAATATAGCTACCAACATCCCTAGGGCTTTCACTAAGAACATTAGTAAAGGGATTACATCTCTTAACGTTGTATCTACCGTGCGTTTTCAAATGAGATGTGTTCAAAAATCACCAACTAATGCACATAAACTTTTCAATAGTTTATTCTTAAAATACTTTTAGTTACTTAAAATAGTATTTTAAGAATAAACTATTGAAAAGTTTATGTGTATTAGTTGGTGATTTTGGATTACATCTCTGTTTGCAAGCAACACTTAGGTGTACCGCCTGCTTAACCTTAACAAGACAGGCAATGTACTTGTAACATAACATTGAGGCGCGTTCGCTTACCATTGTTGCCGTGGAAAAGCAACAATATTACATATTCGGAGTGTGTGACTTACCATTGTTGCCGTGGAAAAGCAACAATATTACATATTCTGAGTGTGTGACTTACCATTGTTGCCGTGGAAAAGCAACAATATTACATATTCTGAGTGTGTGACTTACTTTTATTATTGTTTGGGCGGGGTGAGATTGTAACTGAGGTCCCTAGACGGTCCTCCACTGGATGACAGCAGAATGACAGTAAACATGAAGCAATCGTAGAATTTCTGGTGACAAAATCTTGGAAAATTACATAGCTGGGGAATGGGGCACGTATCAGAAATAATAAGACATGCGTACAGGATTTCGGTAGGAAAACTTGAAAGAAATAAACCAATTGAAAGACCTAGGTGTAGAAAGGAGGATAATATTAAAGTGGGTTTTATATAAATAAGATGGGGAGGCCTAAACTGGTTTCATCTGGCTCAGGTTAAGGACAAGTCGCCGGCTATTGTAAAAATGCTAATGAGCCTTCGAATTCCATAAAATTCAGAGTTCTTGAGTAAATGAGAAGCCTTTCATTTTTCAAGGACGCTGTTCCATACAAGTTGTTTGCTTAGTTAGCATTGGTGGAATGAGAACTGACAGGGAAACCCCGAAACACTCTTTAAAAACTTCCCCAGCGCCACTTTGTACACAACAGATCCCAGATAGACTTCCAGGAATCGAATCTGGCCTCCGCAGTGAAAAATTAAAAACTAACTACCTGAGGTATGTCCCTGTGTTTCATTAAGGACCATGCCATGAAAATATTTGTGTGGTGGAGGTATACATCCACGCATTATTAAACTCCACATTATATGGTGTTGAGTGGTCGAGTTTGCGCCCTTTCTGCCTTACCCTTTGTACCCACCAGACATGATGCTTGGGTGAGTTTCGGTGCTTTTCTTAACGCGGTGAATATAACAGGAATCACGGTCCCTTCCGGGAATCGAACACCGATTCTTCGATTAAGAAGTTCGCAAATATTATACCGGCTGATTATCAGGATTTACAACCCCCCTCCTTTTCCCAGATTTGAGGTTAAAAATAATTTCAGTTTAGCTCCACGACAAATATTCCTTCTCGTGCTGCAAAGCCTAGTCACTTACTCAGCAGAAAATTTTTGACCTTGACAGCTAACTTTGTAATGAAAATATGTAAGCCCTCGTAAAAAATTGTCTCTAAGACTACAAGACGTAAATTTCTAACACGACTGCACTTGAGCCTAATACATATTTAACTGGAATACGTTGTAATATATATTACATTTATTCCAACTAATTGCAAATATGTTCATTAATAACTGCTTATTATGTCGTAGTAATTTCTCCTATATGTTTCGGCCTGCAGGGACCATCTTCAAGGAAAATACTTGTGGCTTCTACAGGCCGAAACATGTAGGAGAAATTAGTCCGGCATGATAAATATTTACTAATGAATGTATGTGCAATTACGTGGAATAAATGTAATATATTGTTAATCTATTGCACGGCACATGTAAAGTTAAGTTTCGAATGCATTGGTTACTGATCATCTAAAGATCTGATAGCATATAGTCATATTGTCAAGGTCATATGTGTTCTCATGGGTAAGGACCTATAATTTACATTTGGCAAGGTCTTCTTCGTTACGTCTGAATATCTTGCAACTAGAGCCCTGGAGATGCGAGAAACTTGCGTACGTTAGACAAGAACAATTTCTATTGAATAATCCATTCAGTGGGTTGAGTTAGGGGCTGAGACGGCGGTGTGAGGACATGTGCAGAGCGACTTACCTGCCACATCTACCGTCCGTGCAACCCTCCACAGGTCATGCGATAGGTACTGTACATTCCAAGCAAAATAAAAGACTGGAGAACCTAACATCGGTGAAGAGTACGCAATTTTCGAAACTCTATTTCAGATTTTATGTAACCAAATTTGTATAATGTCAGGGCTCCACAAAACCTGGACGCCAATTTGGCATGGAAACGGGATACATTGTCGCAGTGTCTAGCATTTTTCAGAGTAATTATTTTCAATTTTCTCTCACATCGAGGGACGAACATATATGAGGCTATTCGAGAATATGGTTTGAGGAACATATTAGGTCCTAAGAGGGAAGAGGTAACAGAAGAATGGAGAGAACTAAATAACGAGGGGCTTTATGGTCTATACCCATCTATTCAGTTGATAAAATCAAGAAGAATGAGATGGACGGGGCATGTAGCACGTACAGGAGAGAGAAGAGGGGCATGCCGGGTTTTGGTGGGAAAACCTACGTGAAAGAGATCACTTTCAAGACCTAGGCGTAGATGTATAGGTAAAGCAATCCCATTACAGGCCTGGGCAGGCCTTTAGGGTTCCAGGAGGTTGAGGCTCCCAGATTTGTAGAGAGTCGGGACATGAAGATGGTAAGTTTGTCATCCCTATGCACCGGCCGCCTTTACCCCAGGAAATACTCCTGGTACTCATTTCTGTTAGAGGCTGAGTCGACCCTAGGGCCATAGTGCGACCGAAAGGATTATGTGAATAAAAAATTCCAATGACACCATCGGGAATCGAACCCGCGACCTTCCGACTTTTAGAGTAGTGCCTCAAGTAGATGGGAGGACAATCTTAAAATGAATCTTCAGGAGGTGGGATGGGGCGTGGGTTGGATTTATCTGGCTCAGGATAGGTAGATGTGGCGGGCTCTTGTGAATGCGGTAATGAACCTTCGTGTTCAGTAAAATTCGGGGAATTTCTTGACTAGCTGAGGACATGTTAGCTTCTCAGGAAGGACTCTGCTTTAAAGAGTTAGTAATTGTCAATATACGTGAGGCGTAGTTTGTCTTATGTGCTATGTAGCAGTTATGTATCAATTCACACGGATCATCTACACACACTGACGACGACAAATTGTTTCCTGCGTCTTTGGACTCCGAAGAAAATTCTGCCGTCTCCTGTTTTATAACGTCTACATTTCTACATGCAGAGAACAGTCCTACATGAAGAATGAGACTTTTGTCATATTTGAGGTGTTGCTGAAGAATCGAGTCTTTTGGGATGCGACACTCTGTCTTTGGATTTGTGGTGGTCAGGTACTTGCCCAAAGACAGTCTTCAGTGCGATCCTTCATACAAGAGACCCCCAAAAAGCTTCAGACAGAAGAAATGTTCATTCACTATGAATGCATATGCAGGTTATGGTTGATTTAACGACGCTCTCGGCAGCTAAGGAAAAATGTCGATTACAATGGACAGAAGCATCGATAGCCAAATTTGAAATACCATTCCACCATTTGTCTGGAATGACTTATAAAAACCCGCGAAAAGACCGATTCACAATAGCCGTTTACCCTACCAAATTCAGTTTAGAAGCGTTGTGCATCTTAAGCCAAGTCGTTCGCTGGAAAAAAAACTGTTTAAATGGAAGGCTAGCGTCATCAGACCTGTTGGCCAACAGACGAGTGTACTTGCTTGCGAGTTGCCTGCAGTGAGTCATGCGATTTGGGAGACGTAACGCTGACGGGGGTCTTCGCAGAAGAACGACGTTCCAGACTGAACTAACCAAAACTATTCAGAAATTCATTTCATAAAGATATTGCGGAAATGACATTTTTTTTTTGGTGAGAAGGGCCCCGCAGCAGAAGCTACAGACGCACAGCAGCCTCAAGGTTTATTATGCAATCCTGTGATGAAGATGAAGATAAAGATGATCAGTTTTGTCATTTTTTCAATTAATAGAGCACCGGTGGAATGAAATTGACAGGGGAAAACAGAAGTACTCGGGGAAAAAACCTGTCCCGGTGCCACTTTGCCCACTACAAATCCCACATGGACCGACCTGGGATCGAACCCGGACCTCCGCGGTGAGAGGCCGGCGACTAACCGCCTGAGCTATGGCACGGCCCCCGGAAATGGCTTTAATATACCATATCAAATGATAAAGTCTGAACATTTCTGACGGGATTTATTATAATCATTATGACTGATATTTTGGACGTTGAATATTAGTCTTCTAGGATACATCGCTGTGTTTACTGGTAATTTGTACATTTTTATCGCAACTAAAAACGTTGCGAACTATTCCTTACCCGCTCTGGGGCCCATCCAGCCAGGTATCGGGGGCTATTTCCTCTGGGGTAAGAGGCCGTGGTGTGAAGTTCATTGCTCCCGTAAATCTAGTGTCAAGGTTAAACATCATGGAGTTATACCTCCATTCCCCCATGTTTTCATGGCGTGGTGATTGATTAACCATCCGGATCGGCACTGGGGCCCATCCAACCTACTACTCAATTTGTAAGTGGGCCTCTTTCACTTGCGTAAAGCAGCAGGCCCGTGAAGAGGGCCACTCACTTGTATATAGTGTCGAATTTGAGAATAAATGGAGTTTTACCTCCATTCTGCATATGCCGTCATGGCGCGCACAGCGACACCGTTACCTGTATAGAAGTAGTAGACAGAAATGAAGTTCGTATTCTATGCGGGGCACACGTCTTTAAGATAACTAAGAAGAGGAACTTAACCCTCCAGAATCGTTACGCAATGCGTATATTTCCCTGCGTGTTTCAAACTACAGACTTTCGGAAAGTGGCTCCGTTTCCTTCGTCAGGTCATAGGAAAATGTTGAGTATCAATGGACAGGAAGTCCAGCAGGATAAGATCCTGTTGGACTTCCTGTCACCTGCTGAAGGAAAAACGACTACAAATACCCTATAACCTGCCATGAAGGTCCAGAGGGGGAGTAGAGGTATAGCTCTACTCTTTCTTTAACTTTGCCGTTAGGTGGGGGTGGGTGATCAACGCCACGCCCTGGCCGAATTAACCCCGGGAATGACCCGTTACCCATTGTACAGGAGGCTGAGTGTGCTCCAAGGCCGGTCTGGAAGGGCACAGAAAATTCACCCTTACCGGGATTCGATACCCGGACCCTATACCAACTGAGCTATCCCGGCCCATAAGGAAACACGACTAGTATCCGAAATTTATGGTTTGGAAAATTTGGGAAGATTGGCAATGTGAAAAGCAGAGGCCAATATAAGTCGATATACCTTGCAACTTTTAACTGTGATATCGCGTTGTGTTTAGTCACAAGTAAATACATATAATACACTTTCTGCCGACACAACTATATCTTTATAAATACAGTCGAACCCGGTTATAACGACATCGGTTTAAGCGACACCTCGCTTATAGAGTCAGATATTCTGTGGTACCAATTAATTCCTCACTGTTAACCATAACATTATACTCCTCGGTTATAACAACACTCGTTTATAACGACACAAAATATTCAGTCGCTTCCATGACCTTATAAACCGAGTTCAACTGTATTACGCATACAGTATGATATACATATTGTGTTAATATGTCATGTGTAGGGTGTAACATTGTATCAGGATATCTATGTATACAGTTGTACAACAGTGGAATAATAGCAGAACATACACTATTAAGTTACATTGTAAATAAATCCAAACCATATGCTTACACAGATAGGCACTTAGCCTGGATTCTTTTCTCAGCACACAGACGGCCTTCAACGCAGGTCATTGGCTCGGACGAAACGGAACTTCAAACAATCGAGATTCGGAGAATCGAGGGTGCACTGTAATAGGAATCGTCGTTGTATTTATGTACAGTTTACATATTTGGTGAGATTTCCCTGAAGATGACTGTTATAGTCGAAACATATAGTGATAATTATTGTAATAAAGATAGCGTTGTGCCGACAGTGTATTATGCTCGTCTTTATATACATCATCCGAAATGCATGAAGATACTAAAGGAGAATGAATTTCGGAGTTGCTTTGGAAACCTACTGGCAAGATACCTTCGTCTGTCTAACTTGAGATGAAATTACAGACATCTTCGATCTTGAGCTGTAAAGTAAATCTTAGGCGGAGCAGAAAATTGTTGCAATTAAACGTAATAACTCTGTCAGCTGCTAGGATTACGTAGCGTCGATGATGGGTAAATGTATGCATTGGCGCACTCAAGGGGGGCTGCCCGGCTGCAGCCCCCCCCCCCCCACAAGCGAAATTTAAAAAGAACACAGATTTTTTTAGACATCATGATATCAGAGGTTTTAAGTGATTTACGCTTCAGCCTAAATCAGCCACTGAAATCGGCTGATGACTAGTACATTGGAATATTGAAAAATATAATAAAAACTTAGAATATGTACAGTTTTTCAGTTGGTTTTAATTTTCCCTGTAACGCAGGGTTTTGGTGGGGATACCTGAGGGAAGGAGACCACTTGGAAGACCCAGGCGTAGATGGGAGGATAATATTAAAATGGATCTTCAAGAAGTGGGATGGGGGGGACATGGACTGGATTGATATGGCTCAGGATAGGGACAGGTGGCGGGCTGTTGTTAGTGCGGTAATGAACCTTCGGGTTCCATAAAACGCGGGGAATTTCTTGACTAGCTGAGGAACTGTTAGCTTCTCAAGAAGGACTGTGCTGTATGGAGTTAGTTAGTTTTCCTGTAACGTAACTAGATGTCCGCCCGGAGATTTTGACATGATTTTCATAATATCGTTTTTAAACTCAAACATAAATTATAATTTATGTTTGAGTTTAAATATATAATTATATGTAGCCTCAGGCTCGGCCCCCCTCTGCCCCCCCCCCCCCCCCCCGGTCAAAAAAAATTGTGGGTGCGCCTATGAATGTATGAGTATGGAGCATTGGTGCAATGACACTGAGACTAGAAGAACAATTGAGTTCTGGGAGAGAAACTTGTCCCAATGCCAGTTTGTCCACCACAAATCTCACATGGACTGGACTGGGACTGAGCCCGTGCCTCGAAGGTCAGAGGCAGGAGAATAACCGTCTGAGCCATGACAAGGTCCAGAAGGCTTTTAACCTCAACTGGAAACTCTGTACAGAATTCTTCATGACGGTTGGTGCTTTCTTTTGGTGTGAGGGAACAGAAGTTTTTAAACTTTAAATGGTATGAGTTGCAGCTTGCGCCGGGATTAGGGGTTGAGGTGCAAAGAATTGCCTAAGAAAGGCGTCGTTTGTGTACACTCAAGTCCCGACACAAATGGAGAACTCGCATTCGTCGTGAGGTTTTGTGATTTCTTTGTGTATAGTTACAAGCAGGGTGTAGGACCCACCGAAGTCTCCTTTTCAATACGTAACAGGGTCTGCTTCCTCGGGGGTAAAGCTGTTGGGTCACGAGGCAGACCACTCATCCTCATTTAGGGCCGAGCTTAAGAATGTGTGGAACTATACCTCCACGTCCGTAAATGAATTCGTGGTGTAATGCGTTATCAAGCACGAAAAATTTACATTTGACTTTACCTAACAGACAACACAAAAACATGGACATTACCACCGCCTTATATCAAGGCGCATGGTGGACATGGAGGTACACGAATAAATTTGAAGTATTTACCCTGATTAAGCACGGAAAAATTACATTTAACTTTACCTAACAGATAATACAGAAACATGGACATTACCACCGCATTATATCAAGGCGCATGGTGGGCATGGAGGTGTACAAATAATTTTCAGATAAGTAGTTATCTTCACGCTCCGGCCACTGCGTCATTGGTTTGTTTATTTAACAACAGTTTATCAATTGCAGAAATTTAGCAGTGCTTACGTCACAATCATAATGAATGCTGATTTGAGGCTGTCGCAGTGGTGTTGCTGAGAAATGGCGTGTGCAGCGATGTGACGCCGTGTCGCTGGGCGAATAGTTCCCGGCGTTTCGAAAGAGGGTAATAACATCTTCTGGATCAAGAAGTCCGAGAAGAATGCTGCGTCATCACATTCGATATCAGGAGTAAAGCGAGCGGAACGTGAATCTGATTATTCACATCCATTTAATGCTAAAGTTAAATAAGATAGGAAATGTACATATAACCTAATATTGAGGCGAGTACTGATCTTTGTATCATGGACTGTTCTTAATGTATTCATTGAGGTCACGTTTTTTTGTTGTTGTTCACAAATGCAAACGTATTATAGAATGTTATTACTATTATTGGTGTTTATTATCATATTTCTTGGAAAAAAAAATATTTATAGAATTGAGTTGTTTTTTACGTTAAATTTACATGTCGCACATAACCTCAAAATTTCGCCCTTTCGAATTATTTTCTAATTTATGACATAAAGCATATTTCGTAACATACATACCTGTATATCCATAACCCATCTACAAAGTTTTTGATTCTTTCTATCTACGCCATGAAGATGTAAGGGGGAGAAGGATTATAACTCCCATAATTCTTAACCTCGGCACTAGATGTGAGTGGTTAACTTCAAGCTGTAGGTCGCTTTACCCAGGAAAAGATACATAGATGCTGAGTGGGCCCTCCTAAATTTCGGTACCTGTCTACCAAACCACACGGTGTCACAACTCAGATGCCCATAATTTTAACGAGAATGTTATTACCCTATCTGTGTATCTATAACAGTTTTCCAGTGTTGCACTGGTTACCGGTTCTCAGTCGTCTTTCGCCATATTTGCGGGCTTAATACATCTTCAGGTGTCAGATCCTTCTGCTTCATCACACTTCCCACTTCCCTTTCCCACTTCATTTCGGATCTAAGGTATTACTCACACCACACACATGCGCCTGCGAATTCCACAGATACAGTAGGAGAGCTGGAGAGGTGATAAGGTTTATCTTACACCAAATACTACGAATTAAGGCTGTGGGCACCTGTCTTGTGTGGAGCAATCTTTGCAGGTTTGGGTTGTGGGCACTGGTAAAATATGGAACAAAATTCTGTAGGCTAATACTGTGGGCACTGATATTTTGTGGAACAAATTCTGTAGGCTAATACTGTGGGCACTGATATTTTGTGGAACAAATTGTAGGCTAATACTGTGGGCACTGATATTTTGTGGAACAAATTGTAGGCTAATACTGTGGGCACTGATATTTTGTGGAACAAATTCTGTAGGCTAATACTGTGGGCACTGGTAAAATATGGAACAAAATTCTGTAGGCTAATACTGTGGGCACTGATATTTTGTGGAACAAATTCTGTAGGCTAATACTGTGGGCACTGATATTTTGTGGAACAAATTGTAGGCTAATACTGTGGGCACTGATATTTTGTGGAACAAATTGTAGGCTAATACTGTGGGCACTGATATTTTGTGGAACAAATTCTGTAGGCTAATACTGTGGGCACTGGTAAATATGGAACAAATTCTGTAGGCTAATACTGTGGGCACTGATATTATGTGGAACAAATTCTGTAGGCTAATACTGTGGGCACTGATATTTTGTGGAACAAATTCTGTAGGCTAATGCTGTGGGCACTGATATTTTGTGGAACAAATTCTGTAGGCTAATACTGTGGGCACTGATATTTTGTGGAACAAATTCTGTAGGCTAATACTGTGGGCACTGATATTTTGTGGAACAAATTGTAGGCTAATACTGTGGGCACTGATATTTTGTGGAACAAATTCTGTAGGCTAATACTGTGGGCACTGGTAAAATATGGAACAAAATTCTGTAGGCTAATACTGTGGGCACTGATATTTTGTGGAACAAATTCTGTAGGCTAATACTGTGGGCACTGATATTTTGTGGAACAAATTCTGTAGGCTAATACTGTGGGCACTGATATTTTGTGGAACAAATTTTGTAGGCTAATACTGTGGGCACTGATATTTTGTGGAACAAATTCTGTAGGCTAATACTGTGGGCACTGGTAAAATATGAAACAAAATTCTGTAGGCTAATACTGTGGGCACTGATATTTTGTGGAACAAATTCTGTAGGCTAATACTGTGGGCACTGATATTTTGTGGAACAAATTCTGTAGGATAATACTGTGGGCACTGATATTTTGTGGAACAAATTCTGTAGGCTAATACTGTGGGCACTGGTAAAATATGGAACAAAATTCTGTAGGCTAATACTGTGGGCACTGATATTTTGTGGAACAAATTCTGTAGGCTAATACTGTGGGCACAGATATTTTGTGGAACAAATTCTGTAGGCTAATGCTGTGGGCACCGATATTTTGTGGAACAAATTCTGTAGCCTAATGCTGTGGGCACTGATATTTTGTGGAACAAATTCTGTAAGCTAATACTGTGGGCACTGATATTTTGTGGAACAAATTCTGTAGGCTAATGCTGTGGGCACTGATATTTTGTGGAACAAATTCTACAAGTTAAGGCTGTGGGCAGCCATCTTATGTACAGTACTCCACAGCCGAAACGACGCACATCACTACGAAGCCAAAATCTTACATTTTACTAAATAAAAAGCGACAAAAACTTGTACCCAATTTTCATGACATTCCTCATACTGGTTATACACAATAAGCTGTCGAACTGTCATGAAAATCGGCTCAGTGACACCCATACTTTATCCAAAGACGTAAAGATTTTCTGTCCGTACATTCTTTATTTTTTGACCTACGTGGACCAAATACCGCACAGCAGTTATGCACATAACGCTGTTCAGCATTTGTGAATTTCGTGACATGTGGCGCAGGTAAGGCCATTCCTTTCATATGGCCGTAAATGAAAATAGATTTGTTGACCGTAAAAACGGATGGTACTTCGAAAGTAAGGAACACTTTGTTAAAGTCTGTGTACTACGTCACAGAGTACGCCATTTACAGTCTTATTAAGTTTCACACTGTTGCCACCGTGCATCTTCGTCATATTAAATTAAGTTATAGACCAACTGATGCACACTAAAACCACTTTTTTAAGTAGCTTTATTATTAAAATTGTTAAAAATTGTACCCTACACGTGTTTCGATCCTAAGATCATCGTCAGGGGTTTTTTTTTTGCTAAAAGCTACTATAAAGCTACTAAAAGCTTTTATAATTTTACAACTTTTAGCGAATCTTTTTACAAGATTTTAACTTATGTTTTAAAGTGCAGATAGAATATTTTAAATCATGTGTTGAAGTGACTGTAGCTTTTAGCAAAAAAAACCCCCCTGACGATGATCTTAGGATCGAAACACGTGTAGGGGTACAATTTTTAACAATTTTAATAATAAAGCTACTTAAAAAAGTGGTTTTAGTGTGCATCAGTTGGTCTATAACTTAATTTAATAAGTCTTATTAAGGTTGGCTGTGATTTGTTTTCACTAGAAGATCAGAATGGTGTGAAGTGACATATGTGTGTTATTTACGGTCTTTGCCAACTACACGCGTCATGACAATCTATAGGTTTAGTGCAGTTACTTTGCTAGGCGACTGGCTTTCTACGTAACATGTATTAATATTAAGGGCAATTCTTTAATGCAGTCGTTAGTACGTCCTATGACAGTCAGGTTCAACATTAAAAGACCTACACTCTGCATAAAGTATGCATTTACGCCTTTCTTATGATTCTAAGGAAAAAGCGATTACTTCCGTAAAGAAAAATAACCCATTGTATTTCTAATGAATACGCCGTGTGTTTTCTGTGCGGTAGGAGCCGAAGTGTTTAAGTATTACTCTATTTATGATACTCATTCTTCAGTTATTTCTAAATCCGTAAAATGACCAAATTCTCTGGTCATGTATCTGGAAGTTACCCATTTCGAAAATCGACTCTAATACCCTGAATACGGAGGCATTACGTTGCTTCAAATCCTAAGCATATATGTACCAAACTACACGGAGTGACATTCCAGCGACATTAGCCTCGATCGGGTTGACCTAACTGGGGGATTTGTCGTGGTTTTCTCAGGCTCCAGTATCGTCTCCTAATCAGCCCTCTGTCCTAATACAGTCGACACTATATAACTTCTGTAGTTGATAAACAGTGTTTAAGACTAATAATTTTCATCGATAGGATGAAATAGATAAAAATGGATTTTATGACGAAATGACGACAGAATGTTTAATTACAATGGCTTTTTATCTGAAGGAAACGAATCAGAATACTTCATCTTAGTCTTATTTCTTAAGCAGATTACGGCATTGTTACCTTCGGCTATTTTGAGTATTTCGTGGTTCTCCTCAGTCGTTCCGGCTGAATGTTCTGATTACACTTCGAAGTAGACAGCCGATGTTTTCTCCCACCGACTTTAAAACTTCCTGTTAATAATCCTATCGTACAGCGGATGTAATATGAGCTATTGAAAATGTCGTTAAATAAATAAATTAGTAAATAAATAAATATGTAAATAAATATGTAAATAAATAAATAAGGAAATAAATACATAAATTTCAGGTAGCTAAAATATTGTAACTCACAAAACTACTTTATAATTGTATTTCACTAGACAAGAAATAGACTTGTCTATAATTTCTTGTCAGGTGTAAATCAGCCGGAGCGATCAGCTTGCACTCACCTCCATCTTGTACAGAGTCACAGAACGCATAGAGCTTTAAGCGCCCGTTCCACGCCGTCACACATAACAGGGACAAATTTACATTTATAATCGTTTTGTTGCAACATTTCAATTTTTTTTTGTGGTGAAGGGCCCCGCAGCAGAAGCTACGGACGCACCACAGCCTTGAGGCTTATTGTGCAAACCTGTGATGAAGATGATGAGGTTTCTTCTGCTTTTCAATTTCAATGTAGCACCGGTGGAATGAAATTGACAGAGGAAAACCGAAGTACTCGGGAAAAAACCTGTCCAGTGCCACTTTATCCGCCACAAATCCCACATGGACTGACACGGGATCGAACCCGGGCCTTCGCGGAATCATGTGTTTAGCTGGGCAGAGAACAGGAGCGGATGTGTCCGTGTACTTAAGCATTTTTAAGACTTAAGGAGTAGTGGAGGTGAAGGTTCACGCATTCTCTAACTCAATGAATGTGAGTGGTCTTAAAGTCGTTTAAAAACCAAACGTTTAACACATGGCAGTGCTTGAAGTCTACTGAAGGCCAGACGCAATACTCAAACCGATACTTTCCAGACATAAAAGGCTCAGCTGATGCTGCAAAACTTTTCTTTACCAGCTTCTTGGTTCCGATATGTGAAACACTTTTCGTGAGGACTGTACAATGTACCAAACGAAATCTTATCTCAGTATTAGGAGAACGTTTATCTTTCCCCACTACAGGAAGGAACATAACTGAAGTTATCAGAGAATTTAAATTTCCGCATCAACACCTGATATGCACTTTTATTACAGGGTGTTCAAATAAAGACATAATTTGTTTCGTTAAATATAAAGATTGAGGTATATGAAACAAACGGATTGGAGAATAATATTTAAATAAACTATAAAGAAATATGTAATGGTCATTGGCGCACCAGAATTTTTTTGGAGGGGGGTAGTATGACTGACCCTGAGGCTATATATAGTGTATATTACATTTGATTTGAAAAAAATATGTTGTGCAAATCATGTCAAAATCTCCGAGCTGACGTCTAGTTAGGTTACAGGAAAAATTAAAACTGAAAAAGATAAAATTTACAAACTTGCATTATATTTTTCAGTATTCCAAAGTACAGTCATCAGCCGATTTCAGTGGCTGATTTAGGCTGAAGCGTAAGTCACGTAAAACCTCCGATATCATGATGTCTACAAAATATGTGTTTTTAAACTTCGCTTTGGTTGCGCCAACGGTAATGATGCGCGCTGTATTTATCTGGGGCACCACGTGGTTCAGTACCGAACATGGTAATGAAATCTCGGGTGCCATAATTTGAGGAATCTCGTCAAAATATTACGCGAGTCTCAGCTAGTCGGGAGCAGATCTGCTCCTTATAAATCTGCTCGGTGTCTACGTCCAGCTGTGAACAAGACAGAACATTATGCTCTTTAAAAAGTGCTGGGAAGAATGCAAGAACACAAGCGACATTAAATAAAAGAAGAAGGAGCAATCACATAAAGGGGAGCTTCAAAGTTGTAGTTTTTTACTCAGTATAGACAAAAAATTAAGTCTATGAGTCTGGGATAGTCTGGAGTTGCAGAAGGCATGGGCGATAGAAGAAACGCAGGCAATAATATTTGCCTAATTTAACAAAAAAAAGCACTAGAGTGACTAAAAAGTAGATTAAAGGATAATGTGAAAATTTATGAAAGGAAAACTGTGAGGATAATACAGGGCATACACAAAAGAATGGTGCGGTTTCAAAAGTGAATAAAAAATTTATGTCTCACATTACACGGGCACAACATACACCGTCAGCGGCGGCAACTGTCCAAGTTTCTCATGCGCTACCAGCAGTTCGCTTCTCATGCTTACTGCGTGGCCGCGGGGCCAGTTTCAAAGATCGTGTTCTTCGACAGCGCTGGATCGGACGTGCTGCTGCAAATGGAGACAAGAACCTTCTCCATTGGCCACCCCGTTCGCCAGATCTTATACCGTGCAATTTCTTTCTTTGGGGGTTCGTTAAAGACAGCGTTTATGTACCACCATTGCCCACGTCCATCCATGAAACTCGTGATCGGATAACGCATGGACTGCAGGCCATTACAGCGGACATGCTACACCGGGTCTGGGATGAGTTTGATTACCGTGTGGATGTGTGTCGTGTGACCCAGGGTGCACACATTGAAGGATTGTAATTACCAAATGAGAAACTTGGACAGTTACCGCCGCTGTCGGTGTATGTTGTGCCCGTGTAAGGTGAGACATAAATTTGTTATTCACTTTTGAAATCGCACCATTCTTTTGTGTATGACCTGTATTTGTATTGAACAGACTCAGACTGCAAGACACATAGAGTAGCCATACCAATTCGTATTCGGTCCTCAGCTCAGAAAACCATTACCTTGCCTTCTCCACAGTCTTTCCAAGAAAATACTTAGATGCATACTTACAACAAGGCAAGGTCCTACTCGAGCTAGCAAATCACATATTTCTTTAATCCTTTAAACAGTAACATAAAAGCATTCCCTATCAAATGGACTTACTTTACTTTATCATGTCCGGACCGTTAAATTAAATAATTTTTGTCCAGTATTGGGCTACGTCAATTCCTTTTTTATTTGCAAGCCATAAATCCTCGAGGGTGCATTTCTGGGGGCAGTCCTTGCATGACAGGAGATGTCCCATATCTTGTATCTCTCCACAGCCACAATACAGGTCGTCGGAGTTAGTTTTGCCCCATTTTACCATATTTGTTTTTACTGGTGCCACCCCTGTTCTAATGCGGTTAAGAGATTTCCAAGTATTAAAATCAAGGAGGTGGCTACCAGGGCAAATCTGGGTAAGGGGGAAGTCTTCAGGTGGTTCAACTTGCACTGTTCCGAGGAAGCTATTCCGCGATTTTAATCTTCTCTGTGGTGTTCTGGCTCCGTACAGCGCATGTCGCTCATCGACAGTTTGCTTCATTTTCTCTATGTGTTCCGCTGCCTTCCGTCGAGATGTAGGAGCTGCGAAGCCTGCCGCTCTATACAGGTTTGGCAATGGCGTTGGTTTCATACATCCTGTCACTATCCTACATGTCTCGTTGAGCGCCGTGTCGACTTGATTGGTGTGGGCAGATCTATTGCACACTGGACATGCGTATTGTGCAGTTGAAAAGCAAAGTGCTTATCAAACGGAGCCCAATATCCGGAAAAGGGTTGCTTTCTAGTTTCTCAAGATTCGCCCGCTTGTCCTTCCGATAAGTATAGTATAAACGTGAAGACGAATATGGAGCAATGGTGGAATGTTAGTGACGAGGGAAAAACGAAGTATGTACTCATTTTTTCCACCATAAAACTCATAAGGACTAACCCGGGATTGAACCCAGGCCTCCGCGGTGATAGGTCGGCGACTAGGCATCTGGGCAATGACACGTTCTTTTAAATGTTAAGTCGGTCATTGTGTCGAGACCGACCTGGGGCCCGTGACCAGATTTTGGTCTATGTAATGAATACTGTCAGTCCGTCATCTCTGACAAAAAGGTGCGTTCATAAAGGCTAAGTGAAAGTACTTCTCTATCCAATGCTGTCCGAAAGAGCATTGCTTTTTGGAAAGTTCCCAGGAGTCGCCCGTTTGTCCTTCTGGTAAGAGCAATATGTAACATGAAGGGGGAAGTATGAAGCATTGGTGGAATGATTTTGACAGGGAAAAACCGAAGTTCTCTGAGAAAAACCTGTCCCAGTGCCACTTTGTCCACCACAAATCTCACATGGACTGACCTGAGATCGAACCCAGGACCCCGCGGTGAGAAGCCAAAGACTCATCACCCAAGCCATGGCAGGGCCGGAAATTCTAAAAGTAGCTTGGATAGTATTTAAAGAATCAGCTCGTACCGCGCAGTAAACACACTCCGTCTCAGTTATACAAACCAGTCAGTTAATGCTGTACAGTGAAATAATCGCTGTTTGTTCTGAGATCCACACAAAACACATAAATACAGTCCGTACCGCGCATTAAACACACTCCGTCTCAGTTATACAAACCAGTCAGTTAATGCTGTACAGTGAAATAATCGCTGTTTGTTCTGAGATCCACACAAAACACATAAATACAGTCCGTACCGCACAGTAAACACACTCCGTCTCAGTTATACAAACCAGTCAGTTAATGCTGTACAGTGAAATAATCGCTGTTTGTTCTGAGATCCACAC
Organism: Reticulitermes speratus; assembly: GCA_021186555.1. Classification (NCBI taxonomy): domain Eukaryota; kingdom Metazoa; phylum Arthropoda; class Insecta; order Blattodea; family Rhinotermitidae; genus Reticulitermes; species Reticulitermes speratus. The sequence goes on along the minus strand of JAJKFL010000014.1, from coordinate 40,566,915 downwards.
AAAACACATAAATACAGTCCGTACCGCGCAGTAAACACACTCCGTCTCAGTTATACAAACCAGTCAGTTAATGCTGTACAGTGAAATAATCGCTGTTTGTTCTGAGATCCACACAAAACACATAAATACAGTCCGTACCGCACAGTAAACACACTCCGTCTCAGTTATACAAACCAGTCAGTTAATGCTGTACAGTGAAATAATCGCTGTTTGTTCTGAGATCCACACAAAACACATAAATACAGTCCGTACCGCGCATTAAACACACTCCGTCTCAGTTATACAAACCAGTCAGTTAATGCTGTACAGTGAAATAATCGCTGTTTGTTCTGAGATCCACACAAAACACATAAATACAGTCCGTACCGCACAGTAAACACACTCCGTCTCAGTTATACAAACCAGTCAGTTAATGCTGTACAGTGAAATAATCGCTGTTTGTTCTGAGATCCACACAAAACACATAAATACAGTCCGTACCGCCAGTAAACACACTCCGTCTCAGTTATACAAACCAGTCAGTTAATGCTGTACAGTGAAATAATCGCTGTTTGTTCTGAGATCCACACAAAACACATAAATACAGTCCGTACCGCACAGTAAACACACTCCGTCTCAGTTATACAAACCAGTCAGTTAATGCTGTACAGTGAAATAATCGCTGTTTGTTCTGAGATCCACACAAAACACATAAATACAGTCGTACCGCCAGTAAACACACTCCGTCTCAGTTATACAAACCAGTCAGTTAATGCTGTACAGTGAAATAATCGCTGTTTGTTCTGAGATCCACACAAAACACATAAATACAGTCCGTACCGCACAGTTAAACAATCCGTCTCAGTTATACAAACCAGTCAGTTAATGCTGTACAGTGAAATATCGCTGTTTGTCGAGATCCACACAAAACACATAAATACAGTCCGTACCGCACAGTAAACACACTCGTCTCAGTTATACAAACCAGTCAGTTAATGCTGTACAGTGAAATAATCGCTGTTTGTTCTGAGATCACACAAAAACACATTAAATACAGTCCGTACCGCACATAAACACACTCCGTCTCAGTTATACAAACCAGTCAGTTAATGCTGTACAGTGAAATAATCGCTGTTTGTTCTGAGATCCACACAAAACACATAAATACAGTCCGTACCGCACAGTAACACACTCCGTCTCAGTTATACAAACAGTCAGTTAATGCTTGTACAGTGAAATAATCGCTGTTTGTTCTGAGATCCACACAAAACACATAATTACAGTCCGTACCGCAGTAAACACACTCCGTCTCAGTTATACAAACCAGTCAGTTAATGCTGTACAGTGAAATAATCGCTGTTTGTTCTGAGATCCACACAAAACACATAAATACAGTCCGTACCGCACAGTAAACACACTCCGTCTCAGTTATACAAACCAGTCAGTTAATGCTGTACAGTGAAATAATCGCTGTTTGTTCTGAGATCCACACAAAACACATAAATACAGTCCGTACCGCACAGTAAACACACTCCGTCTCAGTTATACAAACCAGTCAGTAATGCTGTACAGTGAAATAATCGCTGTTTGTTCTGAGATCCACACAAAACACATAAATACAGTCCGTACGCCAGTAAAACACACTCCGTCTCAGTTATACAAACCAGTCAGTTAATGCTGTACAGTGAAATAATCGCTGTTTGTTCTGAGATCCACACAAAACACATAAATACAGTCCGTACCGCACAGTAAACACACTCCGTCTCAGTTATACAAACCAGTCAGTTAATGCTGTACAGTGAAATAATCGCTGTTTGTTCTGAGATCCACACAAAACACATAAATACAGTCCGTACCGCGCAGTAAACACACTCCGTCTCAGTTATACAAACCAGTCAGTTAATGTGTACAGTGAAATAATCGCTGTTTGTTCTGAGATCCACACAAAACACATAAATACAGTCCGTACCGCCAGTAAACACACTCCGTCTCAGTTATACAAACCAGTCAGTTAATGTGTTACAGTGAAATAATCGCTGTTTGTTCTGAGATCCACACAAAACACATAAATACAGTCCGTACGCGCAGTAAACACACTCCGTCTCAGTTATACAAACCAGTCAGTTAATGTTGTACAGTGAAATAATCGCTGTTTGTTCTGAGATCCACACAAAACACATAAATACAGTCCGTACCGCACAGTAAACACACTCCGTCTCAGTTATACAAACCAGTCAGTTAATGCTGTACAGTGAAATAATCGCTGTTTGTTCTGAGATCCACACAAAACACATAAATACAGTCCGTACCGCGCAGTAAACACACTCCGTCTCAGTTATACAAACCAGTCAGTTAATGCTGTACAGTGAAATAATCGCTGTTTGTTCTGAGATCCACACAAAACACATAAATACAGTCCGTACCGCGCAGTAAACACACTCCGTCTCAGTTATACAAACCAGTCAGTTAATGTTGTACAGTGAAATAATCGCTGTTTGTTCTGAGATCCACACAAAACACATAAATACAGTCCGTACCGCGCAGTAAACACACTCCGTCTCAGTTATACAAACCAGTCAGTTAATGTTGTACAGTGAAATAATCGCTGTTTGTTCTGAGATCCACACAAAACACATAAATACAGTCCGTACCGCGCAGTAAACACACTCCGTCTCAGTTATACAAACCAGTCAGTTAATGTTGTACAGTGAAATAATCGCTGTTTGTTCTGAGATCCACACAAAACACATAAATACACTGTGTGGGCAGAACGTAGAATTTTTGACTGTTAAACCTGGTGGTACATAAAGTAACCACTGGGCTTTTAAAGGATTAAGAACCATGAATCAAAGGCTTATGGGGGCAAAGGAGTATAGTTCCGTGCTTGCTTAACCTCTGAAATAGAGAAGTGTGACAGGTTCCACCCCCGCTATACCATAGGCCAAACAGTCACCTGTACACATCGCACAACAGCATGTGTGGGTCCAAAGGCCAGGCTGAGCGCTGTGGAGAGGAAACAAATAACTGCGCATGTCGGGAATCGAACATTTACTCCTTGGTCCTTCAGCCCGTAGCTTAGTCACTGTGTAGTGACAGCGTTATTACCGCGTCATATGTCAATCAACGTCATATAACGTCAACAGTTGACCGATTGTCGTTAAATATCTAGCCGAAATTAATGATTACGATGTCACACTACCCTCAGTCAGTTGGAATCAGTTCGTCTTACAAAAGCCAATATTCTCAAAACAAATTCTTAAGATATCCTACAAGAATTTATTATCATTTCTATGGTGTTCACTGGATAAACACAGCAATACCGTCCCTCAGATAATAGGATGTCTAATGTCCACACCCCAGCCCATTGCGATAAACAAAGTTTCAGTTGTCTTTATTTTATCAGGATTGTCCATTTGAAGATCTGCACAAAAACAGTTGTGAACATTTCAGACCAGACGATTTATTACGGATGTGCTGGAAGAAGGTAAATTTTAATTAAGCGACTACATTTCTACGTAAAAATCTCCGTTTCCCTTAACAAAACTTCATTACTGTATATACTACACAGTCTAACACATGTTTCGGCCTTCAACGCTGGCCATCTTCAGACCATTCTTATACACAAAACAATTAGAAGAATTCGATTTGAAAGATATAAACATTCGGAATCATAGCCGGCGAAATAAACTGCTTTTTATAAAATATTCGGCGCAATAAACCGAACTGTGTGTCTGTACCGAACACAGGGACCGAACGACGTGTTTGTACCGAACACAGGGACCGAACGACGTGTTTGTATCGAACACAGGGACCGAACGGTGTGTTTGTACCGAACACAGGGACCGAACGGCGTGTTTGTATCGAACACAGGGACCGAACGGCGTGTTTGTACCGAACACAGGGACCGAACGGCGTGTTTGTATCGAACACAGGGACGGACCGGCGTGTTTGCAACGAACACAGGGATCGAATGGCGTGTGCATCGAACACAGGGACCGAACGGCGTGTTTGTACCGAACACAGGGACCGAACGACGTGTTTGTATCGAACACAGGATCGAATGGCGTGTGCATCGAACACAGGGACCGAACGGCATGTTTGTATCAAACACAGGGACTGAACGGCGTGTGATCGAACACAGGGACCGAACGGCGTGTTTGTATCAAACACAGGGATTGAACGGCGTGTAAATCGAACACAGGGACCGAACGGCGTGTTTGTATCGAACACAGGGACCAAACGGTGTGTTTGTATTGAACACAGGGATCGAATGGCGTGTGTATCGAACACAGGGACAGAACGGCATGTTTGTATCAAACACAGGGACTGAACGGCGTGTGATCGAACACAGGGACCGAACGGCGTGTTTGTTTCGAACACAGGGACCGAACGGCGTGTTTGTATCAAACACAGGGATTGAACGGCGTGTGAATCGAACACAGGGACCGAACGGCGTGTTTGTATCGAACACAGGGACTGAACGGCGTGTGCATCGAACATAGGGACCGAACGGCGTGTTTGTTTCGAACACAGGGACCGAACGGCGTGTTTGTATCAAACACAGGGATTGAACGGCGTGTGAATCGAACACAGGGACCGAACGGCGTGTTTGTTTCGAACACAGGGACCGAACGGTGTGTTTGTATCGAACACAGGGATCGTTTTCTATCCAGCACAGCGTCCGAACTCTTTGTGATATTTGATGAAAGAGAAAACTGCAAACCTAATCTAAGCATCCGCCACTTCCGGCATTCTTCACAGACGTTTCAACCACTACTCTCTCTAAACGGTGGACACCATCACCCAGTAAAGCGGCGCCACATGCCAGAAGAGACGTCACCTGCACCGCTGCGAAACTCGCGTTTTCTGTTAATTTCTCTTATATTTTGCTTGAGGTCTCACATAAGTTTTCATCTTGTCACTGTGATTTAAGCCAGGTTGCAGGGACGAAGGCAGCAATGCTCACCAGCTAAACATTTCTTCATGTCTCTAGTGGCAGAACTGTCAGAAACAGCCGGTGTGTGAAGCCCTGAGGAAGATAAGTTAAGGCACAGGGTGTGGTTTGGCTCAAATTAACGGCAGATAAGGAGCAGTGCAGGCAAATAGATAGCTCAGTCAGCATAGTGACTAAGCTATGGGCTGTAAGACAGAGGAATCTCTGTTCGATTACCGACAGATGCAAGAGATTATTCTCTTTTCCGAAATGTCCAGACCGGCTTTGGTTCCGACCCAGCCTCCTTTCGGGCACGGGGGTTAAATTGCCGAAGCTTGCAGCTGACCACTGCTCTTGTGGTAAGCCTCCATGAGCTTCACTGTTGCCTCTGGTTTACACTATCTGCCATAAGCTACGCATGCGCCGGTGTTACGACACATTTTACATCCGGTGTTTTCGGCTTTACTTAACCTGCCTTCCTGCCAATTTTGCGTTAAATTGTTGGAGCATCCTACATGTTTCGGCCCACTCCGGATCATTATCAAGGAGTATATATAAGTCGAAAATTCAAAATAAGAAGTTACATAAGTTTCTACAATTTTGTACAATGTTGTATAAACTTTAATTTCACTATGAATGCCCAAAATAAAAATATAGGTACAAAAGCTACAGTAAAAGTTAAAATAAAATTAAATACGATAATAGTAACTCGTAAACATCTGCATCTATGTTTTACAGAATTCAGTTATTTCTTTACTACGCTTTGTAAGTCGCCCTCGGTGGACTAGTGGTTAGCGTGCTCGCCACTGGACCCAAGGCTCGCGGGTTCGATCCCGGCCGAGGTCGATGGATTTTTAAGGGTGATAAAGCCGTCGGTCCCACGTCGTAGATTTACGGCATGTAAAAGAACCTTACGGGCATGAATAGAACTAGTAGTGTTTGTAAGCGAAATTCAGCGGCCATTTCTCACCCAAGTCTCCTGATTAACTGCTAGATGGCTCTGGCAGTCATATCAGGATGAGTATAAATTGTGCAGTCAGTGGACTGGTCACTCACTACAGAATGCACATTTCCAGACCAAGAAACCTCTGAAAGGAGGCCATATGCTCCGTAAGGAGCGACAGGAAGTAAATATGGTTTGTAACCATGCAGCTATACATAGAGGGACACATATTCAAAATTTGCGGTGAAAATTGAATTCCCCACACTAAAACAAGGAAATATTTCTTATCAATATATATTTGCAAACTCTTAGTTTTTGAGGTACAGCCCCCACGTTCGCCCGAAATCATTCCTAAAGATTTTTGTGTGCAGGGTCACTTAAGGACCCTAGTGTATTCAGCTCCAACTGACAATGAACATTCACTTCACCAACGCATTTTTTATGCCTGTCAAACCATTCGCAACCGCTCCGGGACCTTTGAAATGGTGCGACAGTCCGTGATCAGACGTGTCCATGCGTGCATTGATTCAGGTGGAGGACATTTTGAGAATTTATGAATTGTGACTAGATAAACAATAAGAACTCAAATTATTAAATTGGAAATGTGTACTGTATTATTATTATTATTATTATGTATTATGTCAGTTGTAAGTAAAATATTACATTAGTGGATGCTTTAGTAAGGTGTGGATGTTTTTGTAATGTGTGTACTTGTATTTAGTGTATGTATTATGTTTTGTAATTGTATATAGTTTGTTTTGTATTGTTATTTTTATGTATATTATATGTCCATTTGTATTGTGTGTACTAGTGTAAGGACTACTGCCACTGGGTGAAAACATTTTTATTGTGTGTACTAGTGTAAGGACTACTGCCATCGGGTGAAAACATTTGTATTGTGTGTACTAGTGTAAGGACTACTGCCACCGGGTGAAAACATTTGTATTGTGTGTACTAGTGTAAGGACTACTGCCACCGGGTGAAAACATTTGTATTGTGTGTACTAGTGTAAGGACTACTGCCACCGGGTGAAAACATTTGTATTGTGTGTACTAGTGTAAGGACTACTGCCACCGGGTGAAAACATTTGTATTGTGTGTACTAGTGTAAGGACTACTGCCACCGGGTGAAAACATTTGTATTGTGTGTACTAGTGTAAGGACTACTGCCACCGGGTGAAAACATTTGTATGTGTGTGTACTAGTGTAAGGACTACTGCCACCGGGTGAAAACATTTGTATTGTGTGAACTGGTGTAAGGACTACTGCCACCGGGTGAAAACATTTGTATTGTGTGTACTAGTGTAAGGACTACTGCCACCGGGTGAAAACATTTGTATTGTATGTACTAGTGTAAGGACTACTGCCACCGGGTGAAAACATTTGTATTGTGTGTACTAGTGTAAGGACTACTGCCACCGGGTGAAAACATTTGTATTGTGTGTACTAGTGTAAGGACTACTGCCACCGGGTGAAAATATTTGTATTGTGTGTACTAGTGTAAGGACTACTGCCACCGGGTGAAAACCCAATTGCAGTAAATAATAATAATAATAATAATAATAATAGTTAAGGTATTTATTGTTGAATGTAATGTAATGTTTCACATACTCAGCAACTACTCATTTCCAGAAGTATGTTTATAAGAACGTTTTTATTTGCTTTGATGTCAAGAAGTTGAAGTGAGTTGAAGAGGGGCAAATAAAAAAATGGAATGAGAGTGGGGGAAAGGGGTGTATGTATATTAAGGACTACTTCAAACCAATCTTCCCCCTCTTTCTATCTTGACCTCTTCGTAAATTAAAGTTCCTAATACCCATGTTCGATTTTGGGCACCACCCTCACCAAAGTTACGCCTGTGGTTACAAGAAGCAAGAAAATTCCGTTTCTGTAGTCACAGCCACAGATTATCTAGGTCACAGCTGAGACAACCAAGGAGGCAGCTCGCCTGTTTTATAGGCAAACCATTTAACACTTCTGTTAAACGCATTGCCTATCTTACGGTTTGCAATCTAGAAGATAAACATGATAATATAACAGGTAAAGCAATCCCATTACAAGCCTGGACAAGTCCTTAGGGTTCCAGGAGGTTGAGGCTCCCAGATTTGTAGACAATCGGCACATGAAGGTGGTAAGGTTGTCAGCCCTAGGCACCGACCGCCTTTAACTCCCAGGAAATATTCCTGGTACTCATTTTTGTTAGAGGCTGAGTCCACCCCAGGGCCATAGTGCGACCGAAAGGATTATATCAATGAAAAATTCCAATGACACCATCGGGAATCGAACCCGCGACCTTCCGTCGTGTAGCGCAGTGCCTCAACCAAATGCTCCATCGCGTGTCCCCATGGTTATGTATAGAACTATAATTTTGCCTGTTGTTTTGTATGTGTCTGACACTTAGTGTATCACATTAAGAAAAGAATGCTGCTTGCGGGTGTTCGAGAAGAGGGCCTGAGGAAGATATTTGGGCCTAAGAGGGTGGAAGTAACAGGAGACTGGAGAAGACTGCATGGGCACCTTGATGATTGACAATAGTCACCACATATTAGGGTGATCTGGGCAAGGAGTCTTACATGCATGGGTGAGAAAGATATGCATACAGAGTTTCTGGAAAACCTCAAGGACAGAGAACACTTGCTAGACCTAAGCACAGATGGGAGGATAATACTAAATTGGATCTTAAAGAAATGGGATGAAAGTGTGTTCAGGATAGGGACCAATCACAGGTTCTGTGAACACGGTAATGAACCTTCGGGTTCCAAAAATTTCAGGGAATTTCTTGACTAGCTGACGACCTATCAGCTTCTGAAGATGGTCTCTGGTCCAAGGAGTTAGCTGCATGTTGTGCTTCAACTGAAGGAGTTTTTCATTAGAGTTTCTGGTTTTCATTTCCAATCTTTGAGTATGGAATTATCACAGTTCTATTCAGAATGGTTAATCCAAACGTGACGTCATACAACTTGCTTGGTTAGATTGGTATGACTACAGAGAAAGGCAACAAGTATCAGATGTTATAAATTATTTAATAATTGCAACAAACTGCAATATGCAATATGAAATCTGCGGTATTTCATCGACATCCCGGCGGAAGCCTGAAATCAAGGTTAACACGCAATATGTTTCTAAATAAAATAAATAAATAAAGATTATTAACTGATTATCATTCACCAACAAATGCACAAAGATATATTTTCACTAATTACTTTATTAAAGGATTTCCCCTATACGTATTTCGGCAAACTATATTGCCATAGGTAGAAAATCAACACCAGAAGCCACGCTGACACGGAGACAGAAGGTGCTTCCACACAACAACACTACAGATATCCGACAACAACAACATACCGGACCACACTGCCAATAATTACGAATTTTACCGCAAATGTAATTTAATACTATCTTACTATCAATTTTAACAAGCTATTTTAGTACTATTGTAATACTATAACACAACTTTACACAATTTTTATACAGTTTTATAGATGGTATAAAAACCAATATTGACACATGTACATTGGCCTATGTACAAACCAAAAATGACCCCCTGAAGATGGCAATATAGTTTGCCGAAATACGTATAGGGGAAATCCTTTAATAAAGTAATCAGTGAAAAATTATCTTTGTGCATTTGTTGGTGAATGATAATCAGTTATATAACGATGCACGGTGAATACAACGTGAAATTCAAAGATTATTAAATTTATAATGTTAATTACAAATACAATTTAAGTAACACAGCATACATGCAATTTGCTGTTTCAGCCACATACGAGTACATACCCTAACTTACATGGTAGCTGAGGCGCTTATTATCAAGAACATTTATGCCCACTTTCATAAAAACTTGAGTTATTTGTGGGAAAGCATGCACGATATGGACCTTTAGTATCGGGTACAACTTCTATATTAAAATTTTGATCAGTCATGGCACTGTAGGTTAGACAGCTGCTACTTTATGTTTCACTGCGCTTATCCCCAAGTGTTGTGTAGCAAAACACAAAATTCTTGTCAAAATAGGACATGTATGTCTTTAAAAATACCCATTAACTTCCTCAACTGTGACCCCAAAAGTGGTCAGATACTTTAAAAATTTTTGTAGTTCCTTTTGCTGCTCTATTTTTAACTGACATTCAAAGTTATCTGATTCAATTAACTTTAAAAACATTCACTTTGGAGATTTAGACTTTGTTTCAACGAAAAAAAATCCTTAATTGATAAGTTTACACGCAATTGCAGTAAAGCAAAATTCATTGTACAAAGTAACTGGACATAATCTGCTCTTAATTTCTTCATGCATGCCAGTTTGATTTCTTAGTATCATTCCCATGTATTTGAACTTTGCCACATTATCAAAGGATTTGTTATCTTTAGCTTGTGATTTTGTCCTACATTAGGGTTGCCAAGTCCTACGTTTTTCCTGTAAGCTTTCCGTTTTTTCTTTTTGGTTGATTTTACTGTTTACATTTTTAATTTGCCTGTAAGTAGGTTTCTCTTTTACATGTAAAGAGTTCCTTCAGTATGTAAAACAGGATAAACAATTGTTAAAAACGGCAAAATGTCAAGATAAGTACAATTAAAATATCAATTTGAATTTTCTTGTATTTTTTAAAACTAATTTCGTCAATAAAAATCCTTTTTTTTTAAGGAAAACCTGGCAACCCTAACCTGCATTCAGTTTATATGACATCAACATTCAGTTTATATGACGTCAACATATACTCAGTTTTCTCGATCATCCACCTTAATAGTGACTCAGAATGCTCCTGGGTTCTTACATCATACAGCAACATACAGGTACTCACCACAACCCCTTCACACGATAGAGTTAACTCAATACTCACACACCAATCCACGGGTCTTTACCTATGATTTCCCACACAAAACCCTTCAATTAATCCATTTATATATATTACAGCCCTAGAGGGCTATTAAGAAACCACAACTTCACTGAATATTCACACCACAACTGGAAAAGTTCTTAGCTTGATAGATGTTAAAGGCAAATCTCGTAATCTATCACGTATATGCTACTTAATCATAAAAATTAAAAGCAACCATATAGACTGTTGTTGGGAACACCCAACTATCTTTAATACATTTCCAACCTGATTATATCAAACCAACTGATGCACAATTAAAAACCACTTTTTATTGTAGCTTTTATAACATGTTTGTACCCCTACATATGTTTCAAACCTTAGTTCTTCATCAGGGGGTTCTTTTGTCTTTAAAAGCTACTACACTTCAATTACATGATTTTGAAAGAACCCCCTGACGATGAACTAAGGTTTGAAACATACGTAGGGGTACAAACATTTTATAAAAGCTACAATAAAAAGTGCTTTTTAATTGTGTATCAGTTGGTTTGATACAATCTGTTTAGTAAAGATGCACGGTGGTAATAACGTGAAACATTTCCAACCTGTTATGTTCCATCAGGGTCATTATCAAGCAGTCTCGTGTAATACGACTGGAAGTTTCGAAGGCCTTACACGTGACACTATGAGAACACTGCATATACTAACTAGTATGACAGTTCAGTCAAAAGAATGCAAACACACGGCTAAAAATAACACAGTAAAAACAATGCAATATTTTTATTTAAACAAAATATTGTTATAAACAACATACTGTTAACCGTTAACCTTTTAAAGCCTAGCAGTTACTTTATGTACCACCAGGTTTAACATTCAACAATTCTACGTGGTGCACACATTTTGTTTATGTGTTTTATATGCATCTCAGACCAAAGTGAAACTTTTGCCTTATACATCATCAACTGATTGGTTCTTTATAACCGAGGTGGAGAGTGTTTACTGCGCGGTACGTACCGAGTCCTTACATAGAACAGATTACGTTTCATCTTTAAAAGGTTAAATAGATCTATAAAAAACCAAATTACACAACTGTTTAGATAGTCAAATAATATTTATTATTAGTATAACTATGGTAATACAGTCATGTAATATCAGACCTATTTCTAGCTATATGTTTCAGCTATATTTAGTCACAATCAACCCTATTAATTCAATGCCTTGAACTAACACCATTAGTGAGATCTTTGTTTCCCAATATTGTGCACAGTAATCTAGTGTATGTACATGGCTGGTACAGATTATCAGACCGCAGTTTCAGATTCTGCTTAGCTATTTCTTATAGCACCTACGTACCGTTGTTATGTTGTGGTTAAAGAAGGCTTTACTTTAAGATACTGAATTTGTTATTCTGTAATAGGCTCGATGATGGCTAACTATAGCCAAAACACGTAGCCAGAAATAGTCCTGTTAATATAAGCATTACTTGACTGTATTACCAGTCATGGTATTAACAAATAGTACTTGACTATTTAAATTGCTTTGTAAGTGGGGGCTTTCATAGATCTATTTAACTGTAATCTAAAACACAGACGTATTCACTATACAAATATTAAGAATATATTGTTAAAATGTTTTTATAATATGTTTCTGCTTTTAATGTAGTGAGTGTATGTATATATATAAAAAATCAAACAGTAAGCTCCTACCTCACAGAAAACACAATTTTTCCATTACAAACACCAAGCATTTAATGCTGTTCACAGAAATAATCACTGTTTATTCTGAGAATCATATAAAACACACAAATACTTTCTCTGGGCAAGACACATATTTTCTGAATGTTAAAGGAGGCTTCTATTTATAGCAACTACTGTGCTTAGAGGCTTGGGAAGGGATAATGTCAAGGAACGGTTAACTTACACATCACAGCAGATATTTAAACAGTACTCTCACAAACGTAATTACATTTTGCACATAACCTACAAGGACGACAATGTAAATATAAGGTTCAGAATTTTTATATAATCACTTTGTAATACACAGCAACATCTGACTTGGAAGGTAGCAGTTCGTAATAACAAACTCTCTATCTTAACGGAAGGGAACGTAACATAGAACTTTGTATATAAAACTCAATAACCATGTACTAAATTAAACTAACAAAAAATCACAGCATATGCATCTTATACAACAATTGTTACCAGTCCTAGACACAGACCAGTAAAACGACAGTGGCTTAACCAAGGACTGTTACACTAATTCATATCACACAGCATAAGCTTAATTATTAACATTATGCTCATTTATAATAAGGTCAAGGTAAATTTGTCCCTGTACACACCATGAAGGTATATGGAGAAGTGTAAGTAGACTTCCATTTATTCATAATATCAGCACTAGATGGAGTGATATTTATTTATCACATACAAAAATTAATGCCATTATGATAATGTAATGTTTGGTAAAAATGTCCCTGAGTTTAAACAAGCATAACACCATATAGAGGAGTGGATGTATAGCTCCATGTGTTCTTAATATTGGCACTAGAGTGAGGTGAGGTGTCAGTTTCACACAACAGCCATTCTCTGCACAAGACAGTGTACAAGTGGCTGTGTGGGTCCCAGAGCCAGTACTGATGTGGTGGTGAAGGGAACAGTCCCCTGCCTCTGCTGGGTATCAGTCCCAGATTTTCTGGTCATCCAGCCCACAGCCCAGCCACCAGCTGCATCAGCTATGCCAACTTTACGTCGTATCGAAACTGAAGTGCTGTCATGACACGACACAGAACATGCAAAATTAAACATAACGCACAAGTAAAGACTGCCTGTCCACAGAGACAAACTAAGTGATCAAGTGGGACACGAAATTCAAGGGAAAATAATGAAGTTAAAAATTTAAAATCTTTCTAATTCCATTATGATAATGAAATTGTAATAATAACATTTTAATTAACATATTAATGCATTTTACTTGAAATGTGATCTGCCTTTGGGGGTGTGGTGGTACTGAGGGCGTGGGACACCTTAACGCACCAGTTTCCGGCAACCAGTCTAGGGCCATCACTGTGCACAAGGGAATGTAAAGTAATTGATGTTGTCACTGATCATCTGAATCATCAGGTTGGTAACTAATGACAGGAAACATACTCATAACTGACTTGACCTGTTACATTCAGACAGTTTTGTTCCTAAAAAATTAATTGAATGTAAAATGATAGCAGCTGTAGAACAGCAAACTTACAGGTATCAAACAGGAACCTTTACAGCTGCAGAATGGTAAACTTTACACCTATAGAACAGTTAAGATTTACAGTTGTAGAACAGTAAGTTTTACAGCCACAGAAGAGTAACTTTTATGCCTGTAAAATACAACCTTTACAGTTTTAGGACATCAACCTTTAAAACTGCAGAAGAGTAGCATTTACATATGTGTAACAGTAATTCGCACAGCCAAAGAACAGCAAATTTTACAGCTGTAAAACTGTAATATGTAGAGTTGCATAAGAGTAACTTTTACAGCTGTTGAACAGTATTACAGCTGCAGAACAGTAACTGTACAGCTGCAAAAGCATAACTTTCAGAGCTTAGAACAGTAAACTGTACAGCTGCAAAAGAGTAACTTTTATAGTCGTAGATATGTAAACTGTACAGCTGCAGAAGTGTAACTTTTATAGCTGTAGACATGTAAAGTGTACAGCTGCAGAAGTGTAACGTTTATAGCTGTAGATATGTAAACTGTACAGCTGCAGAAGTGTAACTTTTATAGCTGCATAACAGTAAACTGTACAGCTGCAGAAGTGTAACTTTTATTGCTGCATAACAGTAAACTGTACAGCTGCAGAAGTGTAACTTTTATAGCTGTATAACAGTAAACTGTACAGCTGCAGAAAAGTAACTTTCACAGCTGTAGATATGTAAACTGTAAAGCTGCAGAAGTGTAACTTTTATAGCTGTATAACAGTAAACTGTACAGCTGCAGAAAAGTAACTTTTACAGCTGTAGATATGTAAACTGTACAGCTGCAGAAGTGTAACTTTTATAGCTGTATAACAGTAAACTGTACAGCTGCAGAAGAGTAACATTTACATCTATGGCAGTGCAATTAGAAAAGGATTTTCATAAATGAAGCAACAAATTATCAGTCAGGAACTGTTACATGAAATAGAGCAAAACCAAAAGCAGGGACACGAAATAAAGCACCACTAATCTGAATGACGTTTATAATTTGTAACATCAATTTCATCCACCAGCTCACCAACGTTTTTGTCACCCAGTTCTAGTGAAACACAAGATTCTTCACGCTTGTTTCTCAGGAGATGACAGCATCCAAACGCTTCCTGTACAGACCAGAGTGAGAAGCTGGTTAGAACACGTGCCAGTCCATACAGCAGAACCAAGAACAACACAGTGGTCTGTACAATGACGTAGTGACTGATGGAGGTACCAATGTCAAGCCAACTGCCACGATTAGTGACCAGGTGAAGGAAATGGAGACCCATCGCATCACTGAATATAAGGACAATAAAAAACAGCTTCCCTGTTGGTGCCTGGAGCAAACAAAACAAAATTACATATACATAATGTCTTACTTACAGCAGCCTTGTTAATGTGAGGTATAGAAGCTTTCAAGTCTGGTTCAGAGCCTAATCTAAGCCACAGGTGAAAGGTAAATGTGTTCCTGTCTTTCACCCTTCGGCACCTAATGTTCAGTACACACATCACGCATTGAGCCACTTGTAACACCCAGTGCTAGGTTAAGGTAGTGGCATTTAATGGACTTTCTTAAGCAGCTCTCATTTAAATTCCGGTCTTCACTTCTCCCACTGGGCATTTAATTCTGGCGCCAAGGGTTAATTACACATCACGCCATGAAGACACACGTGCGAGCGGAAGTACAGTTTCATGCACTTGAGAACTTCGCACTACTCGTACAAGATTGTGAGCGGTCAGCTTCATGTTCTGGTAGCGTTATGGCAAAGAAAAAATCAGATCCCCAGTGCCTTGATTACCTAGCCCACAGCTTAGGTCATTACATCGGCAGCTATCCTGGATCATGTTTATCCTTGTATTTAATTAAATATACATACCCACGCTGGACATTTTTAATGTTTTATTTACTGATGCCGTCAGTTACTACACATAGCACTGGTGGTAGATGAATGAAACACGAGCATGAAGCACTGGTGTAATACTATCAGGGAAAAACTACATACTTGGAGAAAAACCTGTTCCAGTGACACTTTGTCTACCAAAAATTCCACATGGGCTGCCCTGGGACCAAACCTAGGCCTCTGCACCGAGAGACTGGTGACTAACCACACAGTATCGCCCTCAAAAAATGTTTTAAACACTATGGCCCTCAAAAAATGTTTTACAGAAGTTATAGATTGTACTGAAAGGTACATTTTATGTCATATACCAACTCTTTGTACAATAAGGTTCACATGTAACAGAAGTTATTTTATATTACCATCCATTCCACTGCATCACTTTCAAAATATTTTAATTATGTGTCCCACCAGGTCTAACTAAGATGCAATAACTTCATGCTTGGAATAAAGCTGTAGCATGTATGAATGTGGAGTAATGTCTTGTTAAGTACAAGTGTGTGTTGTTCCATCTGTGACTTTGGCATACCTAGAAAATGGCAGACTTCAAAAAATGGCATGCTTTAAACTGGGGAAAAAAATGCTGAACTTCCAAAACATTGAAAGTAGTCTTTGGGGAGCACACAACAGGTACAACACACGTTTTTGGGTGGCTTTCCATGTTGACGAGTTGTGTGACCTCTGCTGAAGATGACAGGTGCTCAGGATGTCCATCAGTGAGCAAAACAGATGAAAATATTGGATGAGTGAAAGAAACTGTCCTTGAAAACAGATGAATTACTATCCGTTAAATTGTGAAAATGTGGGAACTTCATTTGGGTTAGTTCAGAGCATTCTGAAACACAATATGAACATGTGTCGGATTGCCGCCAAATATGTGTCCTGTCCGGTGAGGAGAAGAAGAACTGTGTCAAAACATACCAGGACCTTAAAGACAGGCTGGAAAGAAACCCAGAATTACATGTGTGACTTCTTTCTTTCCCCATAACTCAAGATGGCATTAAAAGGTACAAGATTTCATATCACCATGACTGATGCAAAATCGCAGGACTAACTTGCCAAATTTCAAACAGTGCACTTCATAATATGCTTCAAATGATGGCATAATCACTGGGCTTGCTCTACGTAGTACCAAAGAGACTACTTGAAGGGTACAAAATTAATTACAAAGTAAGTGCAGTTGTCATGAAGAAATAAGTCCAGTTTAGAAACTAACTAAATAATGTATACATTTCAGATTATTGTGGTTCTGGTGGTATTCTATGAAAAATGCCATCTTCAGGGTAGCTTGAAGATGCACTTCCTCCAATATGCTGCTAAATTTCTACCAGACTACTCATATCACATCACAGATGATAAATGTACACACCAAATACCAAATTTCATTAACATATTCAGAACCATAATAACATACAGAGATCCATACCGTACTTACGTGCATTTGTTTTACACATGTCATACAAAAACTGCTTAAAAAATTTAGCTTTGTGTCCTTCCTGTAGTAAACAATCTTTCAATTTAAACATCTACAAAACCAGCAGCATTTCACCTGCACAATTGTGTTAAGAGCACGAAAGGTACAAGTCACAGCCAGAAAGGGAATCATTATCTTCCACAAGATTAGCAGCGTCATAACAAATGGGGAAAATACTGTCAAGAAGCAGCGCACCCAAGTCGGATCAAACGAATTGATGCTCGCAACGTTGCCTGTCCCAAAGAAAGAGACAATGATGTAGAACAACTGACACACTCATTAAGGACAAACATTTCCACTTAATGTCATATCATTACAATTGTTAACAAACACACACTAAACTAACTAACTAACTGCATGGAGCAGAGTCCTTCTTGAGAAGCTAGCAGGTCGTCAGCTAGTCAAGAAATTCCCTGGAACCCGAAGGTTCATTACCACACTCACAAGAGCCCGCCACCTGTCCCTGTCCTGAGCAGCAAACACACACTGGATTCTGAATACAGCAACTTGTTATAATAAAACTTTATTGTACAAGAAATGGTTTTACTGAGTGAGTATTCATGTCATATACAACATAAGTATGTGTCTAGTGTAACGTTTAATTTTTCACCCTAGTTCTGGCTTTAATGCCATCTTCTGGCAAAATGTCTTTAACACGTTCACTGCTGGGCATTTAAATCCCTGACGGTGTTAAATTGCCAGCGATTTTTTGAATGTTAAACAACTAGTGCGTCATCTTATAAATTATAAAATACAATTATATATAAAATGCATTTATTTTTTGTAGTTGTCAGCTAGGGATTAATAAACATGTAAAATATGTTTCCTGAAAGAACATATTGTGCGCGTGGCCTATTTAAGGCAAAAGTGGAGTAAATTTTAGATCGACTAAAGTCGACACTGGCAATTTAAAACGTAAATACTTAAATCGACCATGGTCAACTTTGGCAGTGAATGTGTTAATATAAACACTGGGTTGTTCTTACAAACACAATGGTTTGTTCATTAGTGAATTATGGTGTGCGTCTCTGGGTGGTTGTTATATTCTGTATTTTCACCGACATGGTGAGATTACTTTTAAGCTTGAACATTGTGAGATGCTGGGCTGTTGTGCTGCATTTTGCTCTTTACTGTTCTTCTTTCTTGTGGCTTTGTTTGAGACACAGATTCTTCTTTCTGGTTTTTGTCATGGTGTAAAGCACTGATAACAGTGGTCATGGTTTACTGGGTAAGATTTGAGGTTCTCATGTTGGCGAACATTCCTATTGTGAAAGTCTCAGGATGGAGCAAGTATGTTTTTCAAAAATGTTGGTACTGATCTTCTAGACTAAAACATGTCATAAGCATTCATACTGTGACCTTCTGGAAACAGAGGAAGTTATGTTTTACCAAAATGTTGCTGCCCAATCTTCTAGGACTACAGTTGGCAAACTTGTGTTTTTACAGTGGACCAAATCCCAGTCTTCAGATTTTTCTGATTGGCCACTGCAGCTTTGGAGGAAACTTTTAGTAACTTTTATAGTGAATTAAAATTATTCACTGTGGGTCACCTAAGTCATGCTTGTGGGTCACCTGACACATGGGTCACAGGTTGTTATTCCACTATTCTGGGCCAAAACATCACAAAACTTCATACCGTGACCTTCTGGGCATGAAGGGAGTATGTTGTTCAAAATAGTGCTACCCATCTTCTAGACTGAAACAAGTCATGAACCACAAGACCACAAAACAAAATTCCAATGCCACAAAGACCTCAAATCTAATAAAGCTATGACTGCAGTCTTCTGGGTTTAAGACTCTGTGGTTTCACAGTCTGTTACAAACATTTTGGAAAAACCTGTTGTGTTTACCCAGCCTCATGATGGATGCAACATATTCCTCCAAACAATGCTAACCAGGTATAAATCTACATGGTACCATAATCGAGAAACTAACAGTTTTAGTTTTCACCAACATGAAAGCCTCAAGTCTCATGCAAAAGCATGTCCCAATCTCTGGTCAGTGGACCAAAGACTTTTATGTAGGCGGTATGTGTAGATTCATATTGAACGTAATTTTTCTGGGCCACCTCTCGTCTGCAACTGGCACTCCTTTACACAGTATTGCATTCCTGTTGGTGACTTACTCGAGACACAAATGTGTATAATATATTAGAAAACTTGTAAATAAAATACATAACCAAAAAAACTACTTTTGTTAAACTTCGATAAAGATACAATTACTAGACACAATATCACCACATTATAAAAACAGGGAAAACAAAGAATCTAGTGTAGGGAAAGCTCATGTTCCGCATAGCATGTGGTTAAACAACCGAATATAATCTAATCAAACATCAACACCAGTATCATCCATGCCACAGTCAGTTCTACATATGTTTGGCAAATCTATTGGCTCTGTTGTGGTTTCTATCATTGTATCACATGAACATTTTATTTTCATGTTACTGTACAAGAGTTAAAATTCTGTCTGTAATCATTTGTTGCAGCCCTTTTTGAAAAATTTTGTGTAACCTTATTAAATTACTTCAAAGTTAGTATACAATGTATTGTGCTAGGAAGATGGGAATTAATGTCAGTTTATTTACCATGTTTCCAGACATGTGCTGGGTCAGACCAACATTATTTAACGTACCAGCTAATCAGCCATTCATGTATTTAGTGTGCTGATAAGTAAGTATGGAGCAATGATGTTAGAAACAGAAAAACGTAAGTACTCGGAAAAGGCACAGTCAGATTCTAAACCACAAATCCCTTGAGGGATTGAACGCAGGACCTCCCCAGTGAGAAGTGAGTCTTCAAGTTTCTGGGATGTGAGATGGTTACAGTGAAGCTGTAGCTCATAAAATTGATCCCTAATGATTATGCTTATCACAAAAAATATACAGCAAATGCAGAATATTTACGAATAATGTTTGATAAAGGATTCAGATCTTCTCGGATATGATGCCGTGTCAATGGGTTAGTGGTTCCTGACATTTCAAAGGTCAAACAGAAGTTCATTCTTCTGGAACTTCTGTTTGACCCTTGATGATGAACGCACTGTATTCCTTTCTAATGTCAGGAACAACTCACCCACTGACAAAGTATCATATCCCAGTAGACATGACTCCTCAGAAACAATGCTGTGAGAACCCAAAATCTCTCGCATACTATAAAGAATGTGCCAACAAATTACACAGGGCAGAGAATATAAGTGGTGCACGCAGCATGTATGGGGGAGGAAGAGAAACACACAGGGATTTGGTTGTGAACCCCAAAGAAAAAAAGAGACCACTTGGAAAACCTAGCCATAGATGGAAGGACAATACTAAAATGGATCTTACAGAAATGAGATGGGGGGGGGGGGGGGGCATGGACTCGATTCATCTGGCCCAGGCCTGGGATGAATTGTGGGTTCATCTCAATATAGTAATGAACCTTTGCATTCCATAAAATGAGACGAATTTCTTGACTAACTGAGGAACTAGTAGCTTCTCAAGAAGGACTGTGCTCCACAGTCAGTCATCAGTCAGTCAGACACAAACTTGCACTACACAGTGGTAAGAAATTACACACTTCACTTACACAGCCTTCATGAAAAAAATTCTTATTATGAAACTGAGTTTTTTTAACATTGGTGATTGAATGTGATGATCTGGAAACCCTCCACTCCCCTCCTCCCCTGCAGACTGGATCTGTAAGCATGTTCAGACTAAAAGTATATTATCACTTAAATCACTCACAGTGAATGAAATGCAAGGTAAAGCAATCCCATTATAGGCCTGGGCAGGCCCTGAGGGTTCCAGGAGGTTGAGACTCCCAGATTTCACGACAATTGGCACATGAAGGTGGTAAGGTTGTCAGCCCTATGCACCGGCTGCCTTTACGCCCCAGGAAATATTCCTGGTACCCATTTCTGTTAGAGGCTGAGTCAACCCCAGGGCCATAGGGTGGCCAGAAGAATTATGTCAATGAAACATTCCAGTGACACCATCGGGAATCAAACCCGCAACCCTCCAGCTTGTAGCGCAGAGCCTCAACCAACTGTGCCACCACGTGCCCCCAGTGAAGGAAATACGAAGGAAAAATTTACCTTACATCTCTATGGAGTTTCTATTCCAAACCTAACTACTATGTACCTCTAAAATACACCAAGAAATGGCAACAACAGTCTAGGAAACTCACATGTAGAACTGTAAATTAACAGAGCCTGTCAACTATGCACAGCCATGGAACTATACTAAACTTCATGGATTGTCAACACTGTTAAATTGAAGCATTCAGAAAGAACATGTAAAAAGCAGACAATTATATACATTTGAAAGGATACAAAAAAATATGCTCTTCGGAAGTCCTTTGATGAAAGAGGGCGTTCAAAGCCCTTGTAAGGTAAGGGTCTGAATGTAAAGTCAAACAGCTGAAACAGAAAAATAATGAAATTAGTCATATGCTGAAATTTCAATTTTAAGACAGGCAGGCATAACCAGTACATGAAACTGAATAACTGTCTATCTGGTAGTAGAATGTAAAAAGCCTCAATAGTGCAAGAAACTAAGTAACTTTAGGTACCAGAATGTAAAGCCTCAATACTGCACGAAACTAGTAACTAATTTTATTTTACATACAGACATACATACATACATACATAGTATATTCCATGGATCCATAAGTGTGTCACAAAGAAAACAGGATGTGTAACAAGTCATAAATACACAAATATACACAAGTTATTACAGTGTAAAATAAAATAAACATTTTATAAGGCAGTGTTATCAATCATCTTTACACATACAAAATTCATCTACAGAATAAAAAATGTGTATTTAAGTATTGTCTTAGTATTACTTTAAACTTTGCCCTTTCATTCTTAAAGACTGTCAGACTATGTGGTAGCCTGTTGAAAATGTTGATGCCAGCATAGAATATACTCTTCTGAAAACAAGACAGGTTGTCATTTGGTCCAAACAGATGGTGCTTATTCCTTGTATTAATATTGTGTACAGATGGTGCTTATTCCTTGTATTAATATTGTGTACAGATGGTGCTTATTAATAATAATAATTCTTGGCTCAACAGCCCTGTAAGGGCCTGGGCCTCCTCTTGCCTCCTCTTGTCGAGGTTACTAAGTCATGCGCATTCATGGCAGTTGGTGACCGGCCAGCTAGCCGCGCTTAGTGTTCTATCGATCCTGATGTGCACGCCAGAGCCATCTGGCAGGCAGTCAGGAGACTTGGATGAGAAATGGAGGCAATTTGGCTTACGCAACATTTTTATTCATGCCCGTAAGGTTCTTTTACATGCCGTAAATCTACGACATGGGACCGACGGCTTTACTTCCCCTCCGAAGGAAGTGGTGCTCCGGATTTTTATCACCCTTAAAAATCCATCGACCTCGGTCGGGATCGAACCCGCGAACCTTGGGTCCAGTGGCGAGCACGCTAACCACTAGTCCACCGAGGTCGACAGATGGTGCTTATTCCTTGTATTAATATTGTGTACAGATGAATATGTTTGAAAATTTTCTTGATTACTGATAAAGAAGTTCATTAATGGAAGTATATATTGGCATGGAACATGTAGAATCTCTAACTGTTTACACAAACTTCTACATGAAGTTCTGGGTTGTGCACCAGCCATAAAGCTGATGACTTTCTTTTGTAAAGTGAAAATCTTCCCACTGTTGGAGGAGTTACACCAAAAAATTATTCCACATTTTATAAAAGAATGAATGCATAGTAAAATAATTTGAGAGTGTTAATGTTACTGATATGGACCACTGACCTGACGGCATAACATGCCCCACTTAACTTAGGAATCATTTGTTCAATATGGTTCTTCCAGTTTAGGTGGTTATCAATTTGTAAGGCAAGAAATTTTGTATGTACCGTCTCTTCTATATACTTTTCTTTATAACCAATATGTAATACAGAATGAGATAAATTATTTGTTATAAATTTCATTATATTTGTTTTATCTAGATTTAGGACTAACTTATTAGCAGCAAACCATTTAATCATATGACAGAGAACTAAGTTTGACACTGAACGGAAATCTTCAAAATTTCTGCTTGAAATGATGACACTAGTGTCATCAGCAAATAATACCGGTTCTGATATAGTCTTTATCATCAGGGGAAGGTCATTTATATGTATTATGAACAACAGAGGCCCTAGAATTGATCCTTGGGGAACTTCCATGTTTCAATGTACCCCAGTCAGAGAAAACATTTTCAGTTGTAATAGGTGATTTTACTTAAACTTTCTGTCTTCTAGTGGTTAAATAGAATATAAAGCCTCAACATTATAAGAAACAAAATAATTAATTAACAAGGAGTAGAATGTAAAACCTCAGTATTACAAGAAACTAAATAACTAAGTCTCTGGTAGCAGAATATAAAGCCTCAATATTACAAGAAACTGAATAAGTAACTCTCTGGTAGCAGAATGTCAAGCCTCAGTACTGCAAGCAGCTAAGTAACTAATTGTATGTAAGCACAACATAAAGCATCAATATTACAAGCAACTAAATTTCTCTCTAGTCATAGAATATAAAGCCTCAATATTACAAGAAACTGAATAAGTAACTCTCTGGTAGCAGAATGCCAAGCCTCAGTACTGCAAGCAACTAAGTAACTAATTGTATGTAAGCACAACATAAAGCATCAATATTACAAGCAACTAAATTTCTCTCTAGTCATAGAATATAAAGCCTCAATATTACAAGAAACTGAATAAGTAACTCTCTGGTAGCAGAATGCCAAGCCTCAGTACTGCAAGCAACTAAGTAACTAATTGTATGTAAGCACAACATAAAGCATCAATATTACAAGCAACTAAATTTCTCTCTAGTCATAGAATATAAAGCCTCAATATTGCAAGAAACTGAAAAACTCTCTGGCAGTAGAATGTAAGGCCTCAATTTCCAAGAAACTAAGCAATTGACTCTGGTAAAACAAAGCCTCAATACTACAAGTAACTAAATTAACTGATAGTACAACATAAAGTCTCAATACCACATTAAACTGAATAATTAATTCTCTGTAGAACATAAAGCCTCAATACTGCCTACACCAAATTCCACCATTGGATGTGATACTGAGCCACGTCCAGCCATGTACAGTCGACACACTCTCTTTCCATACAACAAATCCAGCTTAATGATATCTCCCCTTCTACTTTATGATTGGTGGGTTTTTCCAGCATAAACTGTGTATATATTTCTCATTTTCACATCTACCCAAACATAACCTACTTCATTTCACTACCATAACACTACTAAGATAAGTCAATTCTAAATAATTCTGATAATGGTATATTACATTCAGGACTACTGAGTTTCTGGACTTATATATTGTCTAATACGTATTCCACAAAACAACATAGTGTTTCACAAACTGGGTATGTTTCATTCCTCATGTGAGAGGGTGTAGAGATTTACAGCAGCTCTATGAGGCTCAGAAATCAACAGTAACCCTTTCCATGTGATGCACAGAGTAGCAATAAATCCTTCTATATAAGATCCAAAGATTGAGAGTGGCTCTTTCTCTTGCACCCAACACAGTAGGTGCCTCCCCTTCTCACATAAGAAAATCCAGTTTCTGAAAAGTTGTGGTTTCTTTTTCAGAACACTAGAAAGTAAAAAAAATAGACACCAAGTAATCCCAACAATACTAATTCATAGACTTTGTCCCTATACTTGAGTTAAAACAATAACAAAAAATGATTAAGACATCACACACTGCAAATGGGACCAATCCCAGTCCTCAGGCTCAGACCGTGGCCAACGACTACTCAATTGGGCCTTAGGCAAAGCTACTCCGAACCTCTGGGAACTAGATACAGGACCCAACTCAACAGGTCTTAACCTTCTTTTTCATCCTGACCAATATCATGCCCAATACGTACTGTTTTAACAATTTCTTGTTATTACTTTAACATGAGAAAATGGACAAAAACCATAAATTAAATGATTCCATACGTGACATACTGTTGTTAGAATCTTAAAGTTTTTCACTATGCACTATTATAAATTTCCCACTTACATCACCCTTATTTTGACCAACATTTGTCTCTACTTTCCTGGAACACTTGCATTTTATGTTCTTTGACAAACGAGGCAGCCACACAAAACAAACGATGGACTCCACACATGCAGTACGATCACAACAGTCGTTGTTATGTCTTTACCTTGCTCTTTGCCGAGTCTGCACTGTGCAGCTCAAGCACAAGCCAGCAGAACATGTTGAGGATGAGGGCTAATATGAAAAGTCCCTCATGACTGGCTGACAACAGAAGGAATGGCACAAAGAGCGACAGCACCACGCTGTACAGACGTGACATCACTTGCTGTGAACTGAGCAGAGGTAGGAACAGAGACACTCCTGGAAGAGAACAGTCTGTATTGTCATCAAGTCGACACAGTCATTGTCATCAATTGGAAAAATTATTACTGTCACCAATAAGGTAGTAATTATTGCCATCAACAGGACAATCACTATTTTTGTCAACTTGGTACAGCCATTATTGTTATCAACTAGATACAATCACTAGTATCATCAACTGGGCACACACATTATCAACAACTCAGTACCATCAACTGGGCACACACATTATCAACAAATCAGTACCATCAACTGGGCACACACATTATCAACAACTCAGTACCATCAACTGGGCACACACATTATCAACAAATCAGTACCATCAACTGGGCACACACATTATCAACGACTCAGTACCATCCACTGGGCACACACATTATCAACAAATCAGTACCATCATTAGTGTCATCAACTGGCTACTGTGAATTCAGTAGTCTTCAACTGGGCAGCCATTACTTCTTCAACTGGGTACAGCCATTGTCATCAATTAGGTAATCAATATTGTCATCAACTACATAGTGATTACTGCCATCAACTGCATCTGCACTTCAGAACATCCCACACCTACTTCATGGCAGGCCATGCCATGCTGACAAGGAACCCCACTTAACCTTTTAAAGCATAACAGTTACTTTACTTACCACCAGGTTTAACATTCAAGAATTGTACATGGTGCGCACATTGCGTTTATGTGTTTTGTACAGAGCTCCGAAAAAACAGCGACTTTTACCTTATATGACATTAACAGAATGGTTTTGTATACTCGATGTGGAGAGTGTTCACTGCGCGGTACACACCGAGTCCTTATATAAAACAGACACGTTTCTTCTTTAAAGGGTTAATACTGGTGACCAGGTGTGATGCTCTAACAAACTCTTCTGGGGACCAGATCTGCAAGCATGTTTGGCACGAAAGTGTGTGGTGAACACCACTGACGAGCGAAATCTGCCACCGGCACAGATTGAAATGTTGTTCGGCCAGCTCAATACCAGTCACCTGAGGGGCTACATTCATCCAGACCGGACAACAAAAGAGTTCAAACGGTACTGATCAGTCGTGAGGTAGCCATGATTTGAGGTGGACACATAGTGTATAATCATAAATAAATTTCTGTTTGTTATATTTCTACTTTAGTGTGGTGTTGGTTTATTTCATCCAATCCTACTTCCACTGTAACTCACAATCGAGGAAAATGGTAAGAAAAAGCAGTTACCATACACATCGATAGAGCCCATACTCATCAAGGCTAAACTTGGTTCTAAAATACGCCAAGAGGTGGAAACAGCAATATAGGAAACCCTGCATGTGTAAAGGCATAGCTTAGTGCAGCCTGTCGAATATGGTTGGCAATCAAACTACATTAAACTATGCAGTCTGTTGACAATGTGTTACCACAGAGGAATATACATACACTGTATTTACCAATACATAAGACAATCCTGTAGATAAGGCAACTCCATTCCCAATCTTCAGTTTTCAAGAACATCAACTCACAACACTCACCCCAACAAAATGCATGATATTGTTCCCAGATATCTTATATTACAACATCACATTCAACATGATATTGAAATATAAAATACCTGGGAAAAATACAGTGCATTTCGTTGGACTGAGTGTTGTGAGTTGATTATCGACAATGCATGGAATAAACAATACAAAATTTCAAGAATGTACCTACACAGAATGTTTAACTTTGTGCATGACTGTAAGATGAACCCCACCCTCCTTTTTTTTCAGATGAATTAGAAAGAAACTCTTGTTTTATATTTGGGTACATACAGTGTAACTGGAAAGCCATTCTGTTTGGATATAGCCTTAGCATATTAATGACAGCTACGTGATCACCCAAATCCTGCAGCCCAACCGCTTATCACAAAAACACACCCCTGCAACTAAACCACATACATTCATGATATAACACTAGTACGCACTAGTAGTCACTGTCTTCTACAATTTCTTTTATTTTATTTTATTTCACAATTTGCTATCTCTACAAACAGATATTTCTTATGGCTTAATAGCTTCTTGGCTATAAGATTTCAGAATTAGATTAACAACATTCTCTGTTGCTGGGAAAAGTGAACAAATGGCATAAGAGGAGCTTATTTTTAAGAAACGAGTATGTCCATTTTTGACAAACTGAATTTTGATGACGCAAAACTGAGGAATAAATAGACCTATGGAAGGGGTGGAGGAGGAGGAGAAGCAGAAACAAAAATTATCTAATCTACAGTGCTGGGACTAACCCACATCTGACTCCAACAGATGTACCCAGTAGCAGACATATATGTTTCTGAACATATGCTCCACACATGTCCTACACTGAAGACGGAGGAAACAGGATAATCTAAAATGCTGATATCTACCTACAAGACTCTACAATGTCATGACCCAGATGACCACTGCTGTAAAAATCTCAAATCACATGTTAACAGATAATTTGCACACTCACCAAGCATTGACCAAGAGACAATTTGATTGATGAGAAGGAGTCCTTGTTTGTCCTTTATACTTTGTGCAGTAGCGACCAGGTTCCATATTGCAGTTGGTATCATAATGAGTTGGACTACCACAACACAACGCGACTGAAATCTATCCTTGCTAGCAACAACACGTGTCTCAAGTCTCAAAGCACAGTATGCTGCCAGCAACAGGAACAGCCAACCGGACAATGCCCTAACAAAATGAAACCATAACACATTATGAACAGCAGGAACAATGAAAATCAGGACAAGCTGGGCAGGTGGGCGTGTGGCACATACAGGGAGTAGAGAAATATATAAACTGTTTTGATACGTAAAGCTGAAGGGTGCAGTTGGAAGATCTAGGCATAGATGGGAGGATAATATTAAAATGGATGTTAAAGAAGAAGGCTGGGACGGCATGGACAGGATTAATCCGGTTCAGGATTGGGACAGTTGGCAGGCTCTTGTGAACATGGCAAATAACCTTTGAGTTCCATAAAATGCACGGATTTTGTTGACTAGCTGAGGAGCTCTTAACACTTTCACTGCCAAAGTCGACCATGGTCGATTTAAGTATTTACGTTTCAATTTGCCAGCGTCGACTTCAGTCGATCTAAAATTTACTCTGCTCTTTTGCCTTAAATAGGCCACGCACACAATAAGTTCTTTCAGGAAACATATTGTACATCTTTATTAATCCTTAGCTGACAACTAGAAAAAATATATGCATTTATATATACTTTTATATATAATTATATTTTATAATTTATAAGACGACGCACTAGTTGTTTAACATACAATAAATCCGTGGCAATTTAACACTGTCAGGGATTTAAATACCCGGCAGTGAACGTGTTAAGATTCTCAAGAAGGATTCTGCTCTATGGGGTTAAGTACAATGAAAGTACGTAAAGACAGTCACTTTCTCAAACCCAAATACACCCCATCTCAGGCAACACAACTCCCATAGCATGCAAGGGCTTAAAGACAAAAGCACACAACACTGGTGACCTGAACATTCAGCTCTTTCTTGCAGAGAGTCAAATGCATCACACATGACCTGGAGACATTCACATACTGTATTAAATTATTTACATGCAATAAGAACATTAGCTATTCACTACACTACACCTTTCTGGCCTTCTGTCAGACTCCGCGTGACATTCTTGAAACTTAGTTTGAATCCATCACTCAATACAACAACCCTAATAATCTCAAGCCATGCAAAACAGTACACAATTGTTGTCAAAGATCACATTCAGACTGCTGTATTCTTGGTGGTTCAGACACCATGTAATGTTGTAGGTTATTACCCATGTTTCAGAGAAACATGTTGCTCCCACCTTTAGGTTTAAAAAGAGTCGTGTGAGGATATGATTAGCTCTACAGGCTGGCTGTAAGAAAGGTGGCTAACAAGAGCCATCAGAGGAGCCAAGGAGACAGAAACTGTTCCAGGCCAATACAATTCATGTGAGCCTTTAACTTTTGTGTTCAGCAAGTATTTTATTTTTTGGTAGAATGTAGCAATTTCAGTAGGTGCAACATCCAACAGATTGCACAAGAGGCAGTGAGCCAAATGTTATTCAGGGGATAAGTTGATGTGTAATGGCAACAACATCAGAAACTTGGTTTTGTAAAAAAGTTTATAGCGTGATTTGGTTTTTGTGAGCAAAACATGTTTCCCCCATCCAAATTCATCACTAATTGACAGAGATGTATGGTGATGGTGTAATGAGTGAGCACCATGCCAGGAAATGGGGCAGAGTTCAAAAATGATCGTACATCCATGATGATGAGACCTGCGCTCTTCTGGGATATTACGTGACGTCGTGTGGTAACTGTTTACCGACATTTCGGGACAACGTGTCGGTCCCATCTTCACGGGTCAAGAGTCCGAGTAAGAAGGATGCATGATGATGATCGCACCACTCAGTCAGTCCAGCACATCAGAGACACACGTGAATGCAGCACGAGTGGAGGAACTGATTTTGGAACACCAAAGCAACACTTGGGACGCTGCCATTTCCATAGTGATGAGCAAGTGGAAATGGCTGTTTGTGAATGGTGGCAAATGTGAACCTGATCACTACCAGGCCAGAATTTTTAATCATGTGCCAAGAAGGGACAAATGAATCAACGTGCTTCAGGATTACATTTAAAATAATAATAATCCATCAGTGAAATACTACTTAATTTTTATCACTTGGGGAACCTCACTTTTTTAACATCTTTATTAAACTCAGGAGACTGTGATCTTAAAGTCTTCAACTCTGTAAAATTTCAAATAAACCCACTAACTCACTGAGAATTTTAAGCTTTTACTTACACAAGTTGTGTGTTTGGTTGTCTTCCTACAACAGGGAGCAGAGGAAATACTGCTAGAAATAAACAGGAGCTCAGCCAGCCTGCAAGAAGTGGAAAGCGAACTGGTTGAGCTAGTGGAAAGGCGATGGGCCATGCTGCCAGTCCGAGCATTCCGACGCTCAGAAAGAAGCGGTAGAAGAAAGACACAACCTTGAAATGTAAACACATATTTTAATAAAACTTCACAACTGTATAACTTTTCCTTGCCTTATTCAGAAATAGTTTGAGATGACAGGGGGGGGTTATGGGCTTGACAATCCAGAGTTCAATTCTGGCAGGGGCAAGAGATTTTTCTCTTCTCCAAAACAGCCAGACCGGCTCTGGGGCTCACCCACCCTCCTACTCAATGGGTACCAAAGGCTCTTTCCCTGGGGGTAAATCTGCCAAAGTATGAAGTTGACCACTCATCTCCTTCTCATGTCAAGGTTAAGAATAAGTGGACATTTACTTCTGCTCCTACATGCCATCATGGCATGGCCAGGTAGAAATTTACCTTTACCTTTAACCCATTCAGGATGGGTGCGGGCGGGAATGCACTCATATTGTCTGCCGGTCACGGTCATGGAATATCAGTTTTGTGCCTAGTGCTGTATATTGGGGGAGAAGGAGATTTCATGTTATACAGTTCTTACATTATTGAAAAACTAAAAAAAATGCTGTACCCACACTCTTATTCAAGATATACAACATAAATAATGTATTATAATGTACTGGCACAGTGCGTGGCCTGCAAGTTATAAAATTACAACATACTGGTACAGCATTTGGAAGTTTCCATGCAGCGAGAGTAATGTATATGCGTATCACTTGTCATGGAAACACACAAAAAGTTTAACATGAACGGCAGGTGGCTAGGCCAGTTGTAGCAGAAAACATTCTAGTATGGCAGCCAGCTCTCAACAGCCTCTGTAATAGAATGCAAATATACAGCAATCATCCTGAATGACTTGATAATAAAATGTAAAACGAGTCTCGGTGGCATCGCCATTTATTGTATGCTGTAACACTACCTACTCTACGGCACCATTTCCCAACATACGATCCATTAACGTTTTGTGGGTGAATGGAGATTTTATATTGTGGGCAACATTTTTATATCTTTTGTATGTTAAACAAGTTACACTTTTAAGTGGAACTGAATCACAGCTAGTGACTTACACAGACAAGAATGTGTACAATATATCAGAAAATGGCTAAGTTATGTATGTAACCAAGCACTTCAGATCATAGTATTTTGGGTTTGGATGCCACTGGCAGATGCCTACATTTTGGAGGAAAATGCAGCACTATACCACAATGCAGGGGAAAAAATCTGACTATACCCACCTACAAAAACCCCAGATCTTACATCTAAACAAGTAACTACTTTTTAGGCATGTTTGCAAAATTTTAAACAGCAACTATTAGCTCCGTCATGTCTGTATGTCCGTTAATCTCTCTGTCTGTCTGTCTGTCCACATGAAACAACTCGGCTCCCACCAAACAGATTTTCATGAAAATTTGCATTGGAGTATTTCTCGAAAATCTGTCAGGAAAATATTTTCCCAAGAATCATGCTGTTTATGAGATAATGTGGAAAAATAAGGTAGAGCCAGATAAGCCATAGATAACAACATAACACAACACAGAAAAGATGTGATTTGTATGCCGGATAACTAAGGCAAGAATACAGACACACATTCATATAAAATGGATGTCACAGATACAGTAGCGTGAGGACTGGATTTATCTGACTCAGGATAGACATGTGGCAGGCCCTTGTAAACATGGTAATGAAACTTCAGTTTGTTTAGCATTGACAAATTCTACATCCACTGGGTGTAATCTCGCGTGTATGGATTTACTTGAATGTGAAAATAAATACTAAATACTAAAATACTACTAAATACAACATGCAAGCTGTATATACTGACATTACTTACTAGGATTTCAATTCCTATAACATGAAACATGAACAGCACCAATAACCTTTGCAGACCCAGCGAGCTCCTGACACGAGACATGGCTGTCATCAGTGAAGTCCAGTGACGGGCCACAGCCCACCAAATGAATTCAGGAAGCAGACAGTATATATAAAATTGTGGAGGTAACATCTGTACTGGAAAATAAGAATATACACATTACTTTAAACTGATTCTCATGTTATTTAGCAATGCCGTTTAAACTATAAAGCTTGCACAGAATGAGCTGGAAACACAATGACAAATGGTACGAATTTGGAAGGAGAAGTTCTTTGTCTACTTTAGGCTCAACTCACACTACAAGGACAGTCATGTCCAGTCAATAACTGGTTAAATGTTCTTCACTGTGCTTCAATATGGCGACCACATTCAGGGCACAGTATAGGCACAAACAGATGCACTTAAACAAAGGCACAGTATATCTGCCCTACATGTAAGCACACAATGTGTATACCCATAGCGTGAATCAGGGCCTTTAATTGCTGCTTTCATAACTGTCATCACTTTATATCATTAGTGCTGTTACCTACTGTGCTTTTTAAAGAACAGCAGTTTCTAATGTCACATTTTATTAATCTGTCACTCTTTCACTGGCTGACTCTTTTCAATCATCTGTCAGAAGGCTTCCAATGTACCTTCCCTGCACAGGTCTGCTGCCAACAGCGTGTACTGCCAGCAGTGGTGGTGCAGGCTTAAATGTCACCCTCCTCCCCATATTAGAAGACCTTAAGTTTCTAAATATTCCGTCACAATTAATAATCTGAAATTCCCAAATACACCAAGGCCTTGTTTTAAACTTTTTTTTTTTTTGCTTCAATACGCCTCACCAATTTACACCACTTCTTAATTTACGCCATCCCATTTTCAGTTTAACGCTCTTCGGATGGTTTATTTCCATTTGTTTAAGTCTTTTTTTCTTATGGGAAATCATTTTTGGTTTATGCCCTTTTCAACTATGCCCACTTTTTCAGTAACACAACTAGGGCATAAAACAAGGCCTTGGGGTACTGTGACAAAAACCATTACTGGTATCACAATTCTTAAAACAGCTTTCCAAGAAACAGTAATGTAACACAGTGTCATCCGGCATAGGAATCACAATGTCAGTGCCAGTTTAAGACTTCAAAACTCACAACTGCTCAGCGCTCAACGGTGTTATGTGGAGATTTCCTACACCAAAGTTCACCAAAATCACTCAAGAAACATTGAAAGTACAGGTATAAATTCATTTATGCCCTTAAGTAAAGTATGACTGTCAGTCAGCTGATTTTCATGAAACTCTGGCTTGCCTGATACTTTTATGTAAGGCGTTCATATATCGAATTTCATGAAACTCTGACACATGGTTCAGTTGCTGATACTAGGTCACAGACATGGATGGACAGACAAACAGACATGGTCTCCAAGTGACATTCTTTTTTACTCCAGAAGAATCTCTAAAAGTAAAAGGAGGAATTGTAAACTGTGCTGCCCCCAAAACCATGCCACACCTGGTGGCAGTTCAGTTCACTTGTGTTGCATAGCCCAGCCTATGATCTTCCCTTAAAATGACAGACCAAGTTTCATACTCATATAAAACAAGAGGCAAACATACATGCATTCATAATATAAAAATAATACAATTACTGGTGAACCATGATAACTAAACTTATATCTTTGTATGGCTTACATGACTGAATTCAAATAACAGTTCTGTAAACAGAACTATTTCACTTACAGAAAAGCAGAGCCACTGTCAAAATAACTAACAGCAAGAAGGCCAGATTAACCCAGTAGCCCCCTGTGTATATCCTAGAATGACGGATGGCCAAGAGATGACGATCCTGCAATGCTCCATCACGATGGACATCAAGAAGTGAAGAGTTTTTTCTATGATTGTTCTCATCAACTAGGGAATGAAGAAGCCAAGCAATCCAACCAAGAAATGCAACAGTTACACAACTCAGAAGCAAATGCTGGTAGTAATTCTGGTAATAGTCCAATCCTAAAAGACTCAAGGATATCAGCTCTTCACTTGCAGCAATCTGGGAACATAATAAAAACAAATTTAAATGTGAAGACTAAAATCTTCTGGAATGTATAGTTAGGTACACAGCAACCAAAATCAGTTTTCTCAAACTGTACACTACTCATCTCTGCTGAAAAAAAAATATCTTGGTAAACAATACAAACAGTGAACCAGTGCTCTTTCACTCAGTGCTGTTAGATGAATTACTGTAAGTACAGTGCCTTCTGCTTTGGACAGGGGAACAAAGCAGCACACATGGTGTTAACTATAGCATTCCAAAACTTATGCTACTGTGAAAGTATGGTTTGAGGCATAAACCAACTGTTGTTGATTTCTGTTAATCCATTTTACAATCACTTCAGAGCGGTGAAAAGAAAGTTCTAGCTCAATCAGTTCATCTGTAACAGAGCCACATGCAACTTATGTTTTACTTTGCTGTCACAAGGAGTAAATAACTTTTCTTTCAAACGCAGGCAAGCAGCTACATTAACACACAAAATGCTTGAAATTGTCTACAAAAATAAATCTCCATGTTGTACGTGTGTTGGTAAATGGTTTTAAATATCCAAAAAACAGATGTGAGGACCTTGAAGATGATCAGGGAGTAGGTGTCTGTCAACTGCATTAACACGTTCACTGCTGGGCATTTAAATCCCAGACAGTGTTAAATTGCCAGCGATTTTTTGAATGTTAAACAACTACTGCGTCGTCTTATAAATTATAAAATATAATTATATATAAAATTATATATAAAATGCATACATTTTTTCTAGTTGTCAGCTAGGGATTAATAAAGAAGTAAAATGTGTTTCCTGACAGAAATTATTGTGTGCATGGCCTATTTAAGGCAAAAGAGCAGAGTAAACTTTAGATCGACTAAAGTCGACGCTGGCAATTTAAAACGTAAATACTTAAATCGACCATGGTCGACTTTGGCAGTGAATGTGCTAAATAAAAAAAAAAAAAAAAAAAAAAAACAGTTTAAAAGTTACTGAACTGGTGGCTAAAGACCATCAAATGAACCCGGAATTTGTTGTTGGATCAACTGCACAATAACTGAGAGACAATTTGTCAGATTTTTCACACATATTTGGTATACAGCCATTACACTATACCAAATATAATGGCTACATACGATGACTCAGTCTTCTGAAATTACACAACAGCATTTCTTCTATTAAAACTGTAATGTTTACATCAACAGGAATGAGTTGCCAGTCTTATTTATCGTGTGAGTGCGTCACATAACAAAACTGTCAACTGCTAATATTACACAGTGTTGGTGACAGATAAATGAATGAGTATGGAGCACTGGTGGAATAAAACTGACTGGGCAAAACTGAAATAATAATAATAAATAATAAATAACCATGGCTCAACAGCCCTATATGGGCTCGGGCCTCCTCTTGCCTCTTCTTTCCGAGGTTACTAAGTCGTGCGCATTCGTGGCAGTTGGTGACCGGCCAACTGGCCGCGCTGTTGTTCTATCGATCCTGATGTGTCCGCCAGAGCCATCTGACAGGCAGTCAGGAGACTTGGGTGAGAAATGGAGGCTTTGAATTTAGTTTACGAAACATTTCTATTCAGGGCAAAACTGAAATACTCAGAGAAAAACCTGTCCCATTGACACTTTATCTAGAACAAATCCCATATGGAGAGGCCTGGGATCAAACACAGGCCTCCATGGTGATAGGTCGTCAACTAACCATCTGAGCCAGGGTACGGCCACGTCATTTGGAAAACGGGTTCATGACATGAAGGTGTTTGTAACAGAACAAAAGAGGCTTTGACGTATGCATCCTCAGTCATTACACTGCACCAGCTTTGCTGTAAAACTCATAATATTTGATGTTTTCACAATGGTGAATGTCAAGATTACGGTCATATCACGTGTGTAACCAGTAGACGGGGGGGCACGTGGTGGCGCAGTTGGTTGAGGCACTGTGCTACAAACCGGAACATCGCAGGTTCGATTCCCGATGGTGTCACTGGAATTTTTCATTGACATAATCGTTTCGGTTGCACTATGGCCCTGGGGTCGACTCAGCCTCTAACAGAAATGAGTACCAGGAATCTTTCCTGGGGGGTAAAGGAGGCCGGTGCGTAGGGCTGACAATCTTACCACCTTCATGTGCCGATTGTCTGAAAAATCTGGGAGCCTCATCCTCCTGGATCCCTAAGGGCCTGTCAAGGCCTGTAATGGGATTGCTTTACCTTTTACCAGTAGACGGGTACGAAAATTGCAGACGAAGGGTAAAACCCTAAGACAGAGGCAGCAGGTTCCTCCAAAACACTGGTACCTATTTACTGAACTACACAGTGCTGCACCTCAGAAGACCATATCTCAATATTTCTTGTAGGTTGAAAGTACATTAAAAATAGCATGTCGCTTGAATTTACACAAGTATTACTGACATAACGTACATAAATAAATGTCGCAAATTAAAAACAAGAGAAATAAATTTCCAAAGCCATGGTCTTAAAAAAACACTTAAATTTATTATGTTCTACGGAGTTAAAGGTGACCCCACCTATGCCATGAAGGCATATAGGGGGAGTGGAGGTAAAGCTTCATTCATTCTTAATGTCGGCAATAACTGGAGGTGAGTGGTCAAATTCACCCACAGGCTGCTTTATCCCCAGGGCAAGAGCCCCAGAAACCCACTGAACAGGAGGCTGGGTGTGCCTCAGAGCCTGCTTGGATGCTGTGGAGAAGAGACAAATCTCTTGCTCCTACGAGCAACTGAACCCCAATTCCTGTTATCCAGCTAGTAGTCTATTCATTATATCAACCAAAAAATCCCACCCTGTAGCACAGTCAGTATACTCACTATGCTACAGGCTGGAGGATACAGGGTTCAATTTCGGGCAGAGGCAAGAATTTATCGCTTCTCCATAATGTTCATACCAGCTCTGGGGCCCACCCAGCCTCCTATTCAATGGGGACTGGGGGCTCTTTCCCTGCAGTTAAGCGGTGCTGAGGTCACTAATTAGTGAAGCTACATTTCTTCTCACCCTATATGCCTTCATGACATGCACAGGGATTTTACCTTTAAAGTTCTACAAAAAATACTTTATTTTGAGTAATCACAGCAGAATTTTTACTAAGATTTTGTACTTCTTGGAAATACAAAATCTTTGATATCATACATCAGCTTTCAGTTTGCTGTCTTTTTAATAATAATAATAAAAAAAATAATAATAAAAAAGTATGTATATATATATATATATATAGAGAGAGAGAGAGAGAGAGAGAGAGAGAGAAGAGTAAAAAGTAAAAAACCCCAACAAAGTAAGGGATGTACTTACAGATTCTCTGTACCTTTCAGCTGCAATATGAGAATGGATTTGAGCCATTATTTCAGTCTCTTTACTTTTACTCAGCATTGAGAATTCCCTATAAATCCATGGTAAAGCACCAGCCTCAGTCAGTTCTCGTTTTTTGTTATACTGTGCCACCATCTGACGAGCATTGCAAAACATTAATTCAGACAGCTTACGCTCCGTTACATCAAGGTAGTCATGCGGAAGCGTTCCCTGAAACAAAAGCATTTTGCATGTTCCAAGTACCTGGGAAGGACAGTGATGGGCTCTTCACCAGAATGACCCACTCTGATGCACACTCTCCAAAGCACACTAGTGGGGATTCTTTCCCCATGCGTTACGTGGCCAAAAAATGAAGATGACCTCCCACGTAATTATACTATCAAGGGTAAGAAAGCATGTATGAAGGTCAGTACAAAAGTAATGCCTCCTGCTTCTTTTTCCACCTTTGCATGAGAGGCTGTATGCCAGTTGCATAAAACTCTCTGCTGAAGTGTCAGAGCTCTTCACTCACATGGTGAGTGAACACCTAATATTAACTGCAATACATGAAACTAACAGGTTTGGACGCTGACTGACGGCAAATATAAACAGCAGTGAGTACTGCACTTCCTGCCATCACGTGAAATGGTCTCTGCAGTGGCTAACAATACTGGTCAGATGAACTACGCAAGGGCCCTATACACGAATAACACAAACTGTTAACCAGCACGTTCCACACTAAATAAGACAGCCAATATATGGTAATTCAATCAAATCCTTGTCAGTTTAGTATAGCAGTCACTAGACAAGGATCTCTGCGATGCCTTCAGTTTCACTGACGACGCATCAGATGAATCACGTGCCCCTCATATGCACATTTAGTTTTGGTTTTACGCAAGAACTGTGAGCTGCTGAATAAAAGTAACTGAATGCATATTTACTTACTTACTTACTTATTACTCCTTGGCTCTAAGGCCCTTTGAGAGCTTTGACCTCCCTAATTACAGACACCCATTCTTCCCTCTCCATGGCCTTCTCTTACCATCTTTTAACCCTCATTTCCCATACATCCTTTTCATCATCTCCCAACCATCTCAGTCTAGGTCTTCCCAGTCTTCTTCTTCCATCTGGTTAACTTTCAAATATTTTCTTAACTACCCCACCATGATACAGTCTTACTAGAAGTCCTATCCATTCCAATCTTTTCTTTTTAATGTCTGCTACATGTCTAAATCTTATATAGCTCCCATAATTCCTGATTAGTTCTTATTCCCCATATTCCTTGTTCTACCACTTGTCCAAATATCCTCCTTAATATTTTCTTCTCCCATGTATTCAGTCTTTTCATATCCATTTCCGTCATAGGCCATGAACTGAACACATAAATGTGTCACAGGTGTAAGGCCCAGAAACTGTTGAAAATGAAATATTTTTAGAGCTCTTACATCTCTTAACCTGTACATGACTTACGCACATCTGCAGTTTGGTCTCTACACATGGACTACGACAGATAACGGCAAACCAAGAAGATGCATTTCATCAACACACTCAGTTCACTAACAGGAAAGGATTAATAAAGTATATTTTATCACTTCATTAAGAAATCAAGATTTACCACTGAATTAACAGGCACGGGAACTCCGATCAGGCTCGCCATCAGTGGCGCAATATCCGCTTGGTTCACATCACTGCGAGTCAAATGTCCCAGTCCCCAGGATACTGGACTGGAAGGATTACTGTATGTGCTTGGTCGGGGTCCTCTCACACCTGCACCCCAGGCGACCAATGGTGTCTCTGTCTCACTCTTATCTCCAGCTCCATGAGACCCTACAAACACACCACACAATATTATTGGACAAATATTTACCAACTATCCATGATCTTCATACTAAGTTGATGTATTTATTTAACAACACTTCCAACAGCTCAGATTATATGGCATCAAATGGTAAAAAGGTAAAGCAATCCCATTACAGGCCTTGACAGGCCCTTAGGGTTCCAGGAGATTGAGGATCCCAGGTTTTTAGACAATCAGCACATGAAGGTGGTAAGGTTGTCAGCCCTACGCACCGGCCGCCTTTACCCCCCAGGAAAGATTCCTGGTACTCATTTCTGTTAGAGGCTGAGTCGACCCCAGGGCCATAGTGCGACCAAAACGATTATGTCAGTGAAAAATTCCAGTGACGCCATCGGGAATCGAACCCGCGACGTTCCACGACCCCTGGCATCAAATGGTAGGGTGGCCTTATTTGAAGTGCTATCCCGGCATTTGGCTGCGAGTGAAGAAAACAATGAGAACCTGCAAGTACAGCTGGTCTCCAGGCAATGTTCAAACCTAGAACTCCTAAAAACAAGGCAACAGAACTAATCATTTACCACATTCACTTCAGTGTGTATCCTAATGTTTGAACAAACATGACCTCTCACAGCCCAGCAGATGGCAGTAGACGGGAGTGTCTTGAACATCCACTGTACAGCCCTGATTTGGCACCAAGTGCCTTTCACCTTTTCAGCCCTCTGAGGAATTATCTTGGTGGTCACAGATTCCAAACTCACGCGAAGTGCAAGAAGCTGTCTCACAGTGGTTTCATTCACCAATACCAGATTTCTATGCTGAAGGCATACATTCATTGATAACACATTGCAACAAATGCCTGAACCTTCAGTGTGACTATGTGGAAAAGTGGGCCACTGTTCTGTTTTCTCATGAAAAATGTCATTTTGAATAAAAAAATTGCTGAATAAGCAAATACTCACTATGTATTCTTACTTTCCAATTGACCTATGTATGTACCATGTTGTATTTACATTGTAAAAATGTTCAGAAGTCCATAACTTAAATGGCTTGCAAAAGTTTTGTAATATGACAACCCACATTGTTCTAGAGTGAATAATTTTCATTCCCTGGCTTTCACATTTTCCTTGACTTTACACCAATTTCAAGTGATCCCTAAAGAAGCATAAGATCTTTTACTGTACATTTGCAGCTACCCTCCATATCTGGAGACTGTCTGCTCCATCAGCAGCAAGAACCACACTACAATCACCACTCACCCCAGTCAGTCATGCCATGATCAGCTGTGAAGACGTACGCCGTTTTCTTATCATGTTGATAAAACTCTTCTACCATCTCCTCAACTTTCTTGACTCCTGTATCAACAACTCTTATGTTCTCCTTGTACTCTCTATTTCAAAACAAAATAAAAAAAGCATAGAAATGAAACATTCAAAAGTTATGTTGTATAGATATCAGTAACAGTAACAGTAACATATTTTTTGTTGAGATACTTAATGGAAAGAGATCCTTTAAAAAAGGTAAGTGTAAATTGTTTGTCATTTCCCACTGCTACCCTGCAGGTGGCTATGTTAACACAATAAACAAGCTGAAAGGAAGTGGCAACCCACAGTTGTCACATAAAATAATGGCCCTATATTAAACCTGCAACATCCCTAAGTTTAACTTGTAATACTTCCATAACTAGAGTGGAATGACAAACCACAATTCAATGTTAGTAACATATGTATCAGTTACTGAATTTGCTTCAGAGCCAGTTCCAACCTATCCATATTATCAAAATTTCCCTAAGATGACTGTAATTCCTCCAACTTTAATCCTGGTCTTCAAGCAGCAACATGTCAATATCTCCTCAACAAAACTACACATTTGTTTATTGTTTTTGCAACCCAAGCTACTTAACCAGCTCATCATAACTCTGTCTTTTGGATAACTATCCTACTAACACCACAAGAAGTGCATGCAAACACTGAAGTTCCTTTTATGCAATTTCTTCCAGTGCTTGCTTACTTTATTATCCTGTATAATATT
Organism: Reticulitermes speratus; assembly: GCA_021186555.1. NCBI lineage: Eukaryota > Metazoa > Arthropoda > Insecta > Blattodea > Rhinotermitidae > Reticulitermes > Reticulitermes speratus. Next base: position 40,525,369 of record JAJKFL010000014.1, on the reverse strand, counting down.
TCAGCATTTGCTTACAAAATATTATGTAAGTAATTTTTAATACATTCCAGCTGATTCTATTTTTTCTCTCATAAATTAGCAGCCAGGATAGCTCAGTTGGTACAACTAGGTTATAGGATGGACAGTCTATGGTTCATTTTCTGGTAGGATCACGTATTTTTCTCTTCTCAGAAATGTCCAGCTTGGCTCTGGGGCCCACCCAACCTCCTGCTGAATGGGTACTGGTCGTTCTTTCACGCGAGTATCAAGTTCTGCTTCTAATTATACAAAACTGCTACAGAAGTCTTCAGAATGTTAAATACATCATGTGACAGTCTTCTCAGTGGAACAAGTCTTCATGTCTGTACCCCAGAAGGCCAGGCAATATCATTTCAGTGTGATGTGTGCGCTCAACTTTTCTTCAACATCACAAATTCATTCTACTGGAATAAATTGTGAACCAACATTTTAAATAGATGTTCTGCAACATCTATGGAAAGATGTGCAGCAAAAATTACCTGAGATATGGTGGAATGGAAATTAATTTATCCACCACATCTGATCATTCTGTTTGGTTTTGTGCAGGAATTTCTGGCCAATAATGGAATGACTGTTGCCCCCCAAATCGAACACCCTGTGTCTTTTTGTTGTTTTGAAATTCAAGTTTGCATTGAAGTGAAGGAGATTTCATAACATCAGCACAATTCAAGAACAAATGCTGGCTACAATTGTTGCGTTCTGAACAAAGGACATTCGCAAAACCCTTCCAACAATGGTGCAATCACTCGGCCCACATATCAAGTCACAAGGGGACTGCTACGAAAGTGGCAGCATAAAATAGCATTTAAATACTGCTACGATTGAGAAAAAGTTCTGAGATTCGAAGTACTCACTATGGTGCTGCTGAAGATTGAAGTCTTCCAGGATGTAATGCTGTGTTGTTGGGTATGCAGTTCTTGACATTTGAATGATCAAAGTGCCTTTATCTTCAAGAGTCAAGCAGTTCAAGATGAATGAAAACTTCTTGGATCGCTTAACCTTGAACATGAAGATACTATAATCCTTCAAATGGTCATAAACTACACAACCAATGATACAGGATCACATCCCACACAACTTGAATCTTCTTAAAGTCTTAGAGCAAGCTACAGGATCAATCAGTCTTTTAAGTGACTGCTAATGGGTTCAAATCATGGCAGGGAGGAGAGACTGCTGTCTTCACGACCATGACCATGCCAGCTACTATCCAACAGGTACTAAAGATTCATTCTGTAAGTGTAAAGTGGCCAAAGCTGACCACTAACTTCCATAATACTTACACTGAGTAAGGTTTGTGTGTATGACCAGCAGTATCAAGCCCAAGAAGATGTAAGAAAAATATAATTTTATCTTGATGAAGTTTTTCATTAAGAGTACCATTTGTCTTGGCATACTCCAGAAATCCTTCCACTTTGTTGAACACCCATGAATCAAGGCCTGTTGTGGATCTACTTCCAGAGAAATCTTCAACTTCAGGTCCATATGTGTCTATGTAAACATGGTCACCACTTGCGCCTGAACAAAAATGTTAAAGACTTAACCATCTCTTGACTAACATTATTTTCAACACATGTGGGACTGCTATGTCCAAACAGCCACTGTACATCCCTGAGACATCTCGAAGTCATACTGTGTGATATAACAGTACAGCCTTGACGCCTGTCAACATCAATGTTTGGGATTTTGACCTTCATTGCAACCCGTTTTTAGGCATGTTCACAAAATTGCGAAAAGCAACAGTTAGCTTCATTAAGCCTGTCTGTCTGCGTGTCTGTCCATCTGTCTGTCCACATGGAACAACTCGGCTCCCAATGGACGGATTTTCAAGAAATTTTATATTTGAGTATTTTTCAAAAATCTGTCAAGGAATTCAAGTTCCATTACAATCTGACAAAACTAACGGGTACTTTACATGAAGACGTATGTACATTTATGATAATGTCTCTTGGAATTCTTTTTAGAATAAGAAATGTTTCAGACAAAAGTTGTAGAGAATATCAAAACACATGTATTATGTTCAACAACTTTTTCCCAGATTCATGTCATTTATGAGATAATAAATAATAAACAAAATGTTCAAAGTGTCAACCTTGAGTTTCCATGCAGGCATTGCAGGAAACAGACTTCTGGGAACCTACTTTCTTCCACCATGTCTAACTGGGGCTGTTTACCACAATTTCCTACAAAATGTCCTTCCAGAACTGTTGCAAGATGTGGTTCTGCAGACTAGGATTCATTTATGGTTCATGCATGATGGCGCTCCACCACATTTCCTTCTTGCAGTTCGGCAATTCTTGAACAACGTGTTTCCGGATCGGTGGATAGGACAAGGTGGACCAACAGCATGGCCTGGTAGTTCCCCTGATTTAAGTCCCTTACATTTTCATCTCTGGGGACATCTGAAGTCTACTGTTTGTGCTACAAAAGTCAGTGATGCCCAGGACTTGCAACAACAAATACAGAATGGATTTGAGACGATTCGTACAACAACTGGAATTTTCCAGTGAGCCAGACAATCACTGTTCAGACGTCCAACATCCTGCACTAAAGTTCAAGAGGTATACTTTGAGCACCTTATTTAAATACAGGAGGCCGATCTCAGAAACCACACTTCAGAAGGCCTAAGTTCATACAATAATTTTTCTTGTATTGTGGATTCACTTTCTGTAGGTTTGGCCATGCATTTTTCGTTCAGCCTGTATAGCATTAGTGTTAGATAAATGAATGAGTATGGAGCATTGGTGGAATGATAATGACAGGGGAAAGCTAAAGTATTCAGAGAAAAACCTATCGCAATGCCAGTTTGTCCACCACAGGGCCCACATGGACTGACCTGGGATCAAACATGGACCTCCATGCTATAAGGATGGTGACTTAATTACCAGGGCCATGGCACAGCCCAATTTACTTGGTGCATGGAGTCTCTGATAAATGCAAATGGTCTCTGTTAAGTTACACTCATTTTAAACGTACAACAAACCTTTGGCAAACATGGGAAGTATGTCAGGACTCCCCCAGGACCAGGTGTGTCGGCTCTCATTGAAAACAGAGTCAAACTCCACTGGATTTTCTTTCCAACCCTAAAATGGAACAATAAAACAGTGACAGACAACACAGATTCATGAATATTCTCCCATTTTCATTCCATTGCAGTGAATGTCATGCATTCTAAAAGCATTTACTGTTTACTATTTTAAGGCATACCCAGCAGTACTATTCATGTTATTTCATGAAAGCTCTGTAGTGTTACAAGAATGGGCTTAGGGTACCTTCACATGCAGTAAAGTTTACAAGTTTTCTTGGCAGTAAGTCCTCAGACTGTGGTTTCTGGGTTGTGATACTGAGTGGTGGATACCCAGGATCATGCTGCCTCATTCTTCAGAATTAAGGTGCATGAGGTAAAGGTGCAGTCACATTTTATACATACAATGAGAAGCCTTATTTATATATGCAGGATGGTGACTTTTTCTGACATACACAGCGTAACAATCTTTACTTACATACACTGGATGAGCAGCCTTACTTAATACAAACTAACCCCGTTCTCATCACACACACTTAGAACCTAATAATGGAGGCACCACATTTCTCTGAAGCTTTTGTATCCATCTACAAGTCCACACGGGTGTCACAACACTGAAAACTTTACAATAAGTTGGCCACGTACATTTATAATTGGATTTGAAGTTTATGAAAAGTTACTGTTTGTAAACAAATAATTCTACTGTTTGTGCCAGTTTCACTGAGCTCTGCAATATCTACCCCTGCTGTGGAAATCATCTCAGGCAGGTATCCATGTAACAAAAAACAATGACCCGGCCATTCTTTACTAATTACTGTTACATAAATTGCTCTAAGTATCATACATCTCATTTCTGGACAGTAGAACAGAGTGGTGTATATGCACAGCATTCTAATACCCAACACTCCTCTCCCTGTACACCTTGAGTGGGAGCTCATCTTATCTGGTGATAACAGCACCTTACCAAATGGGACCAACTTCTCACCATACTGTAAATTTTACACAACTAGTTAAAAAGTCATCAGAATGAACTCATTAATTGCATCGAGTATAACCTTTGCAACAGCAGATGGATCCTCATACAATCCAGCAATAAGTGCAACATGCCCAGGCCGCGATTCTGTTGGTACTCTAGTATGAGACACACCCCACGCTCCCCTCTCCCCAATTACAGACCTGCAACCAATAAAGGTATGAACATATTTAGGTTATGTTCACTAACCTTAATACAACAACTAGAACACCTTCGACACTCTGCATTGTATACCTCAAGTGAGGGGCATTCCTTCCATATAAATCATCTTTCTGAAAGAAGGAATCGGCGCGTAATCCATCAGCAACAATAAGGACAAGTCTGCGTGCAGGAGCTTCAAGAGGGCTGGACTGCGGTGTAATACCGTGCACTATTGGCGACTTGAAATATATGTCAAACACAGATACTAAGAATATAATATGCACGAAGAAACTACTAATAATTAGAAACATTGTTCAAAACATGCGTTCAAAATGAGCAGAACGTCTTCTTTTCATGATGATAACGTTGGCTGCACCACAAGCACCACGGATTATACGTGTCTAACCACCACGGATGCTCTATAACACTTGGACGTTCAGCGGTAGGCCGTAAAATGTCGCTTGTTGCGAATCTGTTGATTTAATCTGTGCTGTCAAAAACGCGATAGGCAATGCACGTATAACATAACATTTCGGTGCGTTTGCGTAACCATTGTTGCAATAGGAATGCAACAATGCGTTCTCTATGATATTGTTGTTGAGGTACAGAATATTTTGAACTGCTTATACTTCCTCGGCTGTCCTAACAGCTTAATTACCTTTTGACTCGAAGAGATCGAATATGTGGAGATGTTATGTCGTTGTCAACAATATAAACGCACTTAGGTATTGGACTCTCGTTATGTATAAAGATTCAGTTCGTACTGCAGAAAGAACATTGTGTACTACTGTTAGAAAAAACATTAACCGATTGTGCATTATCCGCCTTGTGAAAATAATCATAATGTGAAGGCCTGGATGACGGGTGAGGTTTCCAAAATGTGGATTGTGTCACTGGAACGTCGAACGAAGGACAGAAGAGCAAAATTCTGCTTCTAATTGGCAAATTTTCGGCGCATAAGTATATGACACGAAATGTGAAGGACGTTAAAGCTGTATTCCTGCCGCCTACCCATAATTTTACAGCCTCTGGATTAGCCTTTAAGAGCCGAAACGGACAAATCTGTCCATCGTTATGTGTAGGTATGAATGCCAAAACGGACATTTTTGTCCAAAAAATATATTTAAACTTTTCGCATTAAATACGATATTGGCGGGGCAATAAGCATGTGTAAATATTATGTATACATACAACAGACTTGAAGGTAATTTTACAGTTGTGCCTCATACCAAAGGGAGCGTATTGGGGCGCGGAGGTAATATACCATAAAATGATGTATTGAACACTATTTAGAGCGTATTCAGCTTTATGCTCCAGCATCTGTACATTTATGTGCCCCAGATACCCATCGATTAAAAAGCCGGTAGGATCGAGTTAAGATTTATAGGAGTCGATAGAAATATTTATGTACTTTCCGGGAACCGAACCCTGATCTCCTTTCTGGTAGTCATATAACTTATTCACTGTTCTAGCCCGTGCTTGTACTCACAGAAAAAATTTTCAATACATTTTCACAATATATTTGTCCAAATATACGAAAAAATTAAAAGCTTCCGGCTGTATTTACTCTTACGTACTTGATGGAAGAACGAAACATAGCTCACCCGAGAAAGGCAGTATATGATGCGTCATCAGAAGGAAGTTACTTGTTACAGAAATTATTACATACCTTATTATTAGATGTTCTCATCCGAATCAATATCACAGATCAGCTCTGATTCAATATCTTCATCACGAATATGCCTTCTGCGAGCCATGATGCTGATTATGTACTCACAAGTAATAATTTTCACAAGCGACAGGGTCACTGCACTGTGCGACAAACACTGAAAGAGTGTGGCCACTGGTAGGAATACCGAGAAACGTACTTTTCCTTTCGCAGGTCAGATTCCTCATGGTTGTAAAACTGTAAACCTCTTTGTAAGTACACCCTTACAGAAATCACACCAACGAAAAGCATTTCGCTGTTGTTAAAATAACCTCACAGAAATATTTTCCCTTGAAAGTGGGGACGAATTCAGGAGAAAGGAGCCAGAATTTAAGGCTAAAGAGAACGAAACATAACATATTACTAAAATTTCATTAACGGTCCGGACACGATAAAGAAAGAAAAGAAGACTAAAATTTCTGTCTCTTAGGGAACTGGTTCATTCTTATTTTGCATCAAAATATTTTATAATAAACTATGATATACATTATCGTGTTCTCCATGCTTCACTTGAGTAATTACGTTTTATTTCACAGATCCAGCGTTAATATTCTTCAAGATATTCAAAATTTTCCTAACCATTGCAACAAACGTTTAAATCCCCAGAGAAAATTCCGGTCCGCTGACAGTACAGGGTATTTATATCGCCGGCTTTTAAAGGTTAGGGTATAATCCATGCTTCAAAAGTGCACTACACCTCACGGCTAGTGCGACAAATGTTGGCCAAATTTTCAGTGGGTCGTGACGCAAACAAAAACATTTTGGAGGCTACACAGATGTTCTGTGCGGCTTTGAAGTTGTGTTGCCTTTCGGTGGATGTCAACACACCACAGTACCAGAACAAAACGAGAACAGGAAAATGTAAGTAGAAATTCCACATAAAAACATCAAAACCAGGAACGGAAAACACCAAGAAAACCGTACCAAGAAGGAATATCACAAGAAGTACAAGAACAAAATGCAAAGAAAAACAAACTTCAACACATAAAAACCAGCACTCACAGCTAAAATCTTCATAAGTTTAGAAACCCACAGGGGTTGAAACACGTCGTGCAAAGTACAGTCAATCAAAATAGTCTAAATATGACTAAAACTACTGAAGCACAGTAAAAATACTGCTGTATTGACAAGATAATACCCAAGTATTCTCAACTGTAATTCCATTATATAGCACAAAGAGACGCCAGCGATAAAGAAGTAGATGCGATTTGAGTTTTCAGCTGTGGTGAGTTTTAAGATTATTTTTTCTAGGTTTTGTTAGTGACATAAACAACTGTCTGCCATTACTTACACCCAGGACTTACAAATGCCCTTGCCAGATAGTTGGCACAAAAAAATGTGTCTTCACATTGGAAATTTTTTAAGCATCAAATCCATTCTTTATCATCGTGGTATTCAGAGAAGAATCCTGCCTAGTAGGCCTATAAACTTTCCGCATCAGCTCTATCCTCACCCTCTTTATCCCCATCAATCATCTTCTGACTCCAACAACATAGCTAACACACACGTTGATGACACTGGTTGGTTTCATTGCTGTTATTCCTGTTTTTACCAGGGGTTTGGTAGACCTAAATTTTCCATCTGAAGGGATTTCTCTTTTACTTTTTTTTTCTTTTGTTTCTTAGTACATTGCTGATAGATGTATGACAATGCAAAGTAGGACATCAACCGCCTTGAAGTTAGAAAATGCTGATTTAAACTAGGAGACCTGACGTGGTAAATGTTGAATATGGAGCAACTTGTTGAGCAAGCACTTGCTGACAACCAGGAACTGAAAATCACATATGAGCACTTGCTGACAACCAGGAAATGAAATCACACATGAGCACTTGCTGACAACCAGGAAATGAAATCACACATGAGCACTTGCTGACAACCAGGTGAAATGAAAATCCACACATGAGCATTTGCTGACAACCAGGAAATGAAATCACACATGAGCACTTGCTGACAACCAGGAAGTGAAATCACACATGAGCACTTGCTGACAACCAGGAAATGAAATCACACATGAGCACTTGCTGACAACCAGGAAGTGAAATCACACATGAGTACTTGCTGACAACCAGGAAGTGAAATTTTGCAGAACGCGTAGATTGAAGGTCACCAACATGAGCATTCAGTACTGCCACACACGGACAACCAACATAAGCAGGACATATTTACTTAACTGACCATCCATATATACAATACCAAAGCCAAAACCGAAAAAGTAGCCAATGGTGAAAGACATAACATAATGAACCACATTGTTTCATTTTACCATTTTACTACGAAAATTGACGAACTTTTTTAAGGATTTTATATTCTGTGGCTTTTTGTATATTTTAAATACAGACATTGTAAATAACTGTAATACATAAGACAAAAAAATTGGACTAAATGTGATAGCAGACATAAACATTGGATGTGAAGTGAATGTAGTTTACGAGCCCCCTGAGAATGGCCTTGTAAAGGCCGAAACATGTGTAGGGGTTAAATAATAAAGTATATAAAGTGAAAATATAGTACATTTAGTTGGTGCGTAATTTGTGAATTGTAAAAATGCACGGTTAAATAATACAAAATTTGGGCAGTTATTGCTTTATGGAGAAATTGCAAACGGATGCAATAGAGTAGGGGTAAAGGCAATGTTTTAAGTTAAAACCATTGCGAGATGGACAGAAAAAAAAGATTATTCTTGATTGAGTCGTGCAGATACTAGCGTCGACGTGACGTACTGTCACAGCCATGAAGTCCGACGCCGTGCTGCTGGTCTACGCCGTCACGCTATCTCTACAAAGTAGGATGGTTTATTTTTTAATTAACCCAAGATTTTCGGTGGTTGTTTGGTCAGGGAAGCTTTAGAATTCGTGTGTAATATATGTTCAGTTAATGAAGGTCACCCTCGCTCCTTAAATTAAATAATGTAATTTTTTATAACATATTTATTTGGGGGAATTGAAACTTATTTTATCGCTCTCTGTCTGTCTAAAAAGATCTACGCATTCGAGCCTGGAAAAGTGTAGACTGTAGGGTTGATCTCTCGCAGCCCCTGCAGTATTTATTATTATATATACAACAGATGGCGGCACGCTACAGGATCAGGTCTCTGGACTCACAGTTCGAGAGCCTTTATCGCTTTGGAGGAGAGGATGGGTCTGTCTTGTGTCCAGTGCCTTGGTCTCGTCCAGTATATATATGTAAATAGTACATATTTTTAGGACTGCTGACAGTAGTACATACGTACAATACAGATTGGGCTATATGGCCTTTGTTAGCTGACGCTTTGTAAAGCAGATTACGCCGTATCTTATTTAGATTATGTAATGGCCGCCTAGTCACAAAGTTCGTTACGAATAATGATTCACGAATAAATGTCTTGACTTCATGATGTCTTTCCCAAGGCCATTCCCAGTTAGAAATACCCTACAAAGGTCCAATTAAGAAGAGTTAAGTAACTGTGGGTTTGCAGACGTGCTTGTTGGCTTACAGAAAGAGAGGAAGCGATTTTAGAACGCGGTCTGCTGCCTCCCTGGCACAAAGAATACCATAAAAAATCTCACTAACCCTACGCATCCCTTCACCAATATTATCTCAACTGGAGATTCCCTTAGGCGTAAATGGCTGTTACATTTAAAGGCGGAATATTAAAAAAAAAAAAAGAGTAGGTTTGTTGCTTAAAAGTTTTTGGGTTGTAGCCCGGCGTCAATTTTTGGTGTATAACCAACGTTTCGGGGACACTTGTGTGTCCCATCTTCAGGGTCTTAGGTAAAAAGTAGCTTTCTTATTTTTATTAGATAACAGTATAAAAATTATTCCTAACCTAATCACCATAAAATTCAGATTAGAAAAGTTCGTAAAAGAAGAAAAATTTACGTTCTACTAAGCAGAATCTACTCAACCCGTGGCCACCAATTAGGATTTACTAACGGGGGCGCAGCGGCTTGAGGGGCCCTTGTAAAAAAAAGCTGTTTTAGAAGATATACCTGTGGAAACATGGTTGATTTTGTACTTGAAACTCGGCGGAGCGCCTCCTCATTTAGCCGCGTTTTCCTGGTCGATATATCGATCTTAAATTTCTGCAGTACTGGTCACTCAATGCTCCAGAACCCAACCCCAAAGACTTTTAAAAATGATGTAACAAGATTTCATCGAAGGTTTTATCGGCACAAAGAAAGTCTGCATGTAGTTCGTTGTCACTTCAATCTCCCATCTGTGTTGGAGCTTCAGGGAACGATATTGGAGGCTGCAAAACTCATATAACATAAATATTGCTCGTTAGTAACACCACTAGACTTTTGCTTGGTCCAAAGACTACAAGCCTTGGCGTCACTGCATCAGCTGCCCACACCGCTTAGACGTAAACATAATTAATAATAATAATGTCTCCAACCTGACTGATATACTAAACATGTTTTTGAACATAAAATTAAGCTTCAGAAGACCAAGATAAATTCTCGCAATCAAGAAGTAATTGAGGAATGTTTCAAATTTAAGGCAAATAACACTCAAAAATAATATAAAAGGATTTGTTTGATGTTTTATTAGAATAATGGCAATAGAGTTTTAGTACATTTTTGCACCAAAGTCTTCTTGCGCGAGGTAAGGTGTGACTCATAATGTCCAACACTGCCTGAGATAATAAACAAATGACTCATTTACAAGCGGTCGAGGTTTTATATATATATATATACTGGAGCTCACTAAACTCTAGAAAACTTTTGTTACTAACAAGGCCCACATTGAGCTGTGCCATTTGAAATATAAGTGTCCCACATTGAACCGCGCTTTCGCCCCTCTAGTGGTGGTGTTTACAAGGTCACCATGTACACAAAATGGGGATGTCCGATTTCGTTCACGGTTTATTGCAGGGTTCAAAATCATATCCGATTTCGTTCACGGGGTAAGCAGGTAGTTCTCAAGCCCCTTTTATGGTATATTCGTTTTCTTTCACGGCTATTGTTCATGTTTGCATCCCAGTCAACAGCGCCGATCCCAGTGGCCGCATGGTCTAATTTGTGGGTCTGTGGCCGCTCGCTTGCTGGGATTGCGGCTTCGAATCCCGCCAGGGGCATGGATATCTCTCGTCAAGAGGAGTCCTACCGAGTGCGGTGTGTCTGAGTGTGATCGTGAAGCCTCGACAATGAGGAGGCCCTGGCCCCCTATGGGCTGTTGCGCCATGAAAAATATTCCCGTCAATAAAAACAATACCAAGGTGACCAGGTATGCGGTTGCCAAATCATACTTGGTCAGCTTGAATGACGCAACCTTTGTTTTCACCCATATCTACCGACATGTTTAGCCAATTAGTTTCGAGTAACATGTTACTTGCTTTTTTTATTCAGCCAATCAAGTTCGATTACTGTTTCTAACTGATCCCTGCTCTTACCATCTCCGCTCAAGGTTTGTAGCTGTCATTGTTTTTATTCTGAGAGCGATATGCAGATAGGTAAGAGGATCAGCTGGCCCTCCACTTGTTCATGCACTGCGTCGTCGGTGTTCTGACGTCACCACTTCATATCCCGGTCTGGGCGCCAAAGTGGTCACTGCAATCTCGTGATATTTAACTAACTGGAGACTTTGTCAGGATGATGGGAAGTGTGATACAGAGTAATACAGGCTGGCTACGACCGATAGTGGCTCGTACTCTTTACATACATACATACATTCATTCATTCATTCATTCTGTAGTCTGTCTTACGACAGGTCCGTAGCCTCTTCCAAAGCGAGTTCTCCACAGGGTGCGATCTAGTGCTTCCTCTTTCAATTTCCAGTATCTTTTCTATTCCTTAAGGTCATCCAGTAGCTGCTTACGTCTTCTCCCTCGTCGTCCCGTCATTTCTATCCTTCCTTCTAACTTTCCTACAATATACATACATACGTACATACATTGTACAAACGTCCGTACATACATACATACATACATACATACATACATACATACATACTTACATTCCATGGATCCATAAGTCTGTCGAAGTGACGACTGGATGTGGAATAAGTCACAATATACAAATATACAGCTATATAGACTACACAATTTTACATTTGAACACTATAAACATGTTACAAACCTCACTATGAACAATCTTTGTACCTAAAAAATTCATCTACTGAGTAAAAGCTGTGTGTATTTAAGTATTGTCTTAATGCTACTTTAAATTTTGTCTTTTAATTCTTAAGACTTATGAGACTCAGAGGGAGTGTGTTGAAAATTGTGATACTAGCATAGACTCTACTTTTTTGAAAACAGGATAGGTTGGCATTTGGTCTATGCAGGTGGTGCTTATTGCTGTGTCTGTACTGTGTATAGATGAATTTGTTTGAAAATGTTCTTGATTGTTTAAAATAAAGTTTATTAATGAAAATATATATTGACATGGGATAGGTAAAATCCCTTAATTTTTTAAACAGACTTCTGCATGGAATTCTTGTTTTGCACCGACCATAATTCTGATTATTTTCTTTTGTAAGGTGAATATCTTCTTACTGTTGGAGGAATTACCCCAAAAAATTATTCCGTACTTTATAATAGAATGAAAGTATGCGAAATAAATAGATTTAAGAGTGTTGATGTAGCTGATATGATACATCGATCTAACTGCATAACATGCTCCACTTAACTTAGGAACCATGTGATCAATATTGTTCTTCCAAGTTAAGTGGTTATCAATTTGTAAAGAAACTTTGTGTTTATTGTCTCTTCTATATACTTTCCTCTATAATAAATACGTAATGCACAGTGTGGTGAATTATTTGTTATAAATTTCATAATATTTGTTTTATCAAGACTTAGTACTAACTTATTAGCAGTAAACCATTCAATCATACGAGTGAGAACTAAGTTTGCCGCTGTACAGAAATCTCCTAAAGTTCTGTTATATATTATAACACTAGTGTCATCAGCAAAAAGTATTGGTTTGATATGGAATTTATTTTCCGAGGAAGGTTGTTTATATATATTATGAACAACAAAGGTCCTAGAATTGATCCATGTTTCAGTGTACCCCATTCAAAGAAAACGTTTTGAGTTGTATTACGTGATTTTATTTCTACTTTCTGTCTTCTATTAGTTAAATAGGATTTGAACCAATCTGCAGTTACTCCTCGAATGCCATAGAAATGTAACTTAGCCAACAAAATTTCATGATTTACACAGTCAAAAGTCTTTGCCAAATCACAGAAAATTCCTCCAACATGCATTTTTTAGTTAATATATGTAAATACACTATCTGTTAGCCTGGAGGTAGCATTTTCAGTAGATATCCCTTTCCTAAAACCGTGCTGTTCTGTGACCAGTATGTTGTTAGTATGTAGATGTTGGCTTAACCTAATGTGCATAGCTTTCTCAAATACTTTAGAAAAAACAGTTAATAAGGAAATAGGCCTATAATTTGTCATACTAGTTTTGTCTCCCTTCTTGTATAGTGGTTTTACTGCCGCAGTTTTAAGACGATCAAGGAAAACACCTGTATGTAGTGAGTGATTACAAATGTAGCTTAATGGATGGCTAATGAGAGATGCACAAGCTTTTAAGACTTTACTTGTTATTTCATCATAATCTGACGATTGTTTTCCAGTGTCAGCACAATTTTGACGCTGTCTCCAGGTTTTCTGTTTGTTGCAGAAGCCGTGTTTCGAAACTTTTGTACCCAGTTCTTGATAATGTTGTGATCAGGAACCGTTCAGTGTCTCTCGGTGTTAAAATGTCATCTGAATATTTGTTACGTTGGTATCACAGAGTCGTTATTTTTTAAAAACGTCTGTACGGCGAACGCACGGTGTACAGCCGATCGCTGATCATGTTTACTAAATGGCGTCCCTAGCTGAACTCTATAACACAATTAGTTCAATCTCTTTCCGGGCCCGCCATCGTACTAGGCAAATCAAAATAATGTATGAACTCTGCAGCATCCTGTATTTTAGTCCTTCTTGAAATTATAATTATTTAAGAATTTCATTAAACTAAGACTACATTAGCCTAATATCAACCAACAAATGCACAAGATTATTGACATATATAAAATGTATTTGAGTCCCCTACATATGTTTCAGCAAACGAGTTGCCATCTTCAGGGGGGTTTTAGCGGAGAATTACAAGAACGTTTTACATCCAAGTAAACAGTATGGTTATTAAATACTTTTATGTAAAAAGTTTTTGTAATTCTCTATACAGAATGGTTATTAGCCATACTGTATACTTGGATGTAAAAAGTTCTTGTAATTCTCTGCTGAAAACCCCCCTGAAGATGGCAACTCATTTGCTGAAACATATGTAGGGGGCTCAAATACATTTTTATATGTCAATAATCTTGTGCAATTGTTCGTTGGTATTAGACTTATAAAATGCAGGGTACATAAGTACAATATAAAATAAGGCTACATTGCTTGAAAAAATGGTCATTTTAGTACATTGTTTTAATAAAGGATTTCTCATTAAATTAAGTCAACTTTATTTCAAACATGCATACGACCTATTTTCCTCCCGAAGTGTAGGCCATAAACCGTGTACGAAATTGGACGTGCCCCACAAAACAACATCGAATTACGTGCACAGCGTAGCAAAACAAGTCCCATAAAGGAAATTTATTACGCTTTCAGACCAGATGGAAAAAGGCAAACAGCCTCATATTCAATGGGTTCGTGGGTTCTTTCCTGGGGTAAAGTGGTCGGAGCGTGACGTTGACTACTAAATCTAATCTAATGCGGAGGAGTTAAGAATGATTGGAGCTATAATTTTTTCCTACACGATTTCATGACATGGATAGCGAAAGAACACAGCTTTTAAATTCCGCCGGCATACATACGAGTATAGCCTGTACGTACCGCAGGGGTATTTAAATGTCGGTATACATATAGCCTGTACGTACCGCAGGGGTATTTAAATGTCGGTATACATATAGCCTGTACGTACCGCAGGGGTATTTAAATGCCGGTATACATATAGCCTGTACGTACCGCGGGGTATTTAAATGCCGGTATACATATAGCCTGTAAGTACCGCAGGGGTATTTTAAATGCCGGTATACATATAGCCTGTACGTACCGCAGGGGTATTTAAATGCCGGTATACATATAGCCTGTACGTACCGCAGGGGTATTTAAATGCCGGTATACTTATAGCCTGTACGTACCACGGGGGTATTTAAATGCCGGTATACATATAGCCTGTACGTACCGCAGGGGTATTTAAATGTCGGTATACATATAGCCTGTAAGTACCGCAGGGGTATTTAAATGCCGGTATACATATAGCCTGTACGTACCGCAGGGGTATTTAAATGCCAGTATACATATAGCCTGTACGTACCGCAGGGGTATTTAAATGCCGGTATACATATAGCCTGTACGTACCGCAGGGGTATTTAAATGCCGGTATACATATAGCCTGTACGTACCGCAGGGGTATTTAAATGCCGGTATACATATAGCCTGTACGTACCGCAGGGGTATTTAAATGCCGGTATACATATAGCATGTACGTACCGCAGGGGTATTTAAATGCCGGCATACATATAGCCTGTACGTACCGCAGGGGTATTTAAATGCCGGTATACATATAGCCTGTACGTACCGCAGGGGTATTTAAATGCCGGTATACATATAGCCTGTACGTACCGCAGGGGTATTTAAATGCCGGTATACATATAGCCTGTACGTACCGCAGGGGTATTTAAATGCCGGTATACATATAGCCTGTACGTACCGCAGGGGTATTTAAATGCCGGCATACATATAGCCTGTACGTACCGCAGGGGTATTTAAATGCCGGTATACATATAGCCTGTACTTACCGCAGGGGTATTAAAATGCCGGCATACATATAGCCTGTACGTACCGCAGGGGTATTTAAATGCCGGCATACATATAGCCTGTACGTACCACTGGGGTATTTAAATGCTGGTATACATATAGCCTGTACGTACCGCAGGGGTATTTAAATGCCGGTATACATATAGCCTGTACGTACCGCAGGGTATTTAAATGCCGGTATACATATAGCCTGTACGTACCGCAGGGGTATTTAAATGCCGGCATACATATAGCCTGTACGTACCGCAGGGGTATTTAAATGCCGGCATACATATAGCCTGTACGTACCGCAGGGGTATTTAAATGCCGGCATACATATAGGACACACGTATCCTAAAGGCTAGGTTGTATCTTTTATACGCAGACATATCAACAACGTATCCTGCAACAGATTGTGGAACCATTGTCGTATCCCAAAGAGGGTGGTGGGTTGGGAACGTAGATTGGAGCGTAAAGTTGGAAGCGTTGACCGAGAGGGACGTCTTGAGTGTGTTGGAAAACTTAAGAATTGAAATTCAAGTCCACAGCAACACACGATGATAACTAAATAACTATTACGTTTATTAAATGTTGAAGAATTGATACAGCTGGTTTTTGTGTGTTTATAGAGAGATGTCGAAGTGTAGAATTTAATAATTTGTACTCGAAGATCCCAGTAGCAGTCAGCAGAGTGACAGAGTTTCCAGTAGCAACTGATGTTGATTGAATCCCCCGCAAATGTCTAGTAACGCCTTGGCTGTCACGTGATAAGAGCATTGAACTTGAAGCTTCTAAGCCTTAAAACCATGAGATAATCACGGGTCATACAGAGATCATAGTACAAACATGACTTCACATAAGTGCATTATCCGAGCTGAACTTTTGGTGACACTTGAGGTCAACAAGATTGCATCGTGACATTGATGACCCTGTCTACTTCCTGTGACATCGACATTTCTCTGTTGCGCAACACTGATTCTGTATTTTAAAACACGCTAAATTATGCAGTAACACAATTATATACCTTATAAATGCAATAACTTCTTACCTTTACAGTCGTAACCGGATAGTTTATATTATTTTTTTTTATATTTTCCTCCTGTCGCTCCTTGCGGAGCATATGGCCTCCTTTCAGAGGTTTCTTGGTCTGGAGGTATGCATTCTGTAGTGAGTGGCCAGTCCACTGACTGCACAAGTTATACTCATCCTGATATGACTGCCAGAGCCATCTAGCAGTCAATCAGGAGACTTGGGTGAGAAATGGCCGCTGAATTTTGCTTACGAAACATCTCTATTCATGCCCGTAAGGTTATTTTGCATGCCGTAAATCTACGACATGGGACCGACGGCTTTACTTCCCCTCCGAAGGAAGTGGTCCGGATTTTTATCACCCTTAAAAATCCATCGACCTCGGCCGGGATTGAACCCGCGAACCTTGGGTCCAGTGGCGAGCACGCTAACCACTAGTCCACCGAGGTCGACAACCGGATAGTATACGACACCATAAATATAGTGGCTCCTCAGTAAAAGGTAAAGTTCTCCCTGGAACAGGCCATGAAGGCCCACAGGGGTGTACAGGCATAGCTGTACTCTTTCTTTAACCCTGGCACTACATAGGGGTGGGTGGTCAACTCACGCCCCGGCCGCTTTACTCCCGGGAAAGAGACCCAGTACCCATTGTACAGGAGGCTGGGTAGGCCCCAGGGCCGGTCTGGACGGCTGCGAAAAATCTCGCCCCCACCGGGATTCGATCCCCGGCTCGTCACTGACGGTTGATTTTATATTTGGCAGCCTGCGCTCCCTGAGGATGTTGCACTAGCAGCGAAACATGTAGCAGCTTTATGTATAACACTTATATGTGAATATTAGAGTGCATTTGGTTGGTGTAATAAATTTATTATTTTGAACAAGACAATACACGGAGTGAACAATTTTAAAGTTTAGTCGGGATTATTCGCTCATTATTGTTTTACTGACAGGGAGGTAATGATAAATTGATAAATGCGGAGAGGCACTCCCACGTCTGTATGACGTTGATGGTTGAGAATAAGATGATGAAACTTCAAGCCGTGACCAGGGCTGTACTATCAGGCGGGCAGCTGCCCAGGGCACCAAGCTATAAAGGAGCGCTAAGCCGTCATTAAATATTTTTTTAAATATTATTCATACCTTGCATTGTCATCAATCAAACAAAATATTCAACCAAGGAAGGGATCGAAACATATTGCACTGGTTTACAGGGATTATATATAATATCTAAATAATAATAATAATAATATTATTATTATTATTAGTGCATTTTTTGGTTGAGTGTTTTATGTTTGGTCACTGAAATAATCGGAAATACGTTGCTAATAACCTCAGATATCCGGACACGAAAAATTTTCTCCGAAAAATGTTTCCCCAGCCCTGTCCTAGGCCAATAAAGTATAAAAAACATCAGTTTGAAAGGACGCCTAATTATTAGGCTGTCCGATAAGTTCACACAACTCGGTCCGGCCCGCCTCTGACATAGACTCGCCAGTATAATTTATGGATGAATCGGAAAGAGTGGTTAGTCCTGCGTTGACTGCTGCTGAGAACGTCGCTCGTGGCGAGCTGCTATACAACGGGTCATATATAGAACAAACATCTGAACGTCGACATAAGGAGTCAGAACGCTACAAAATCGCAGGATCGGCAGCCTACACGTTTCAGTATATTGAAGAAATGGACAAGATCACTTCACTCATTTGGTCTGTGAAATTTCTTCTTCTCTGCACGGTTGTCCGGAGCGCTCCTACCCCAGAAATAATAGACTTAGGCTACGGTCTGGACGAGAAAACTCAGTTCTGGCCTGGAACACAGAGGTATAATGTTATAATCAACCAGACGCAGAAAAACGTGAATGGAATTCCGTGGTAAGTACTGCTTCTGTCTTACCGTTTCGTATCTGAAAATGTGAAGATTAACATATAGACAACTATTATTTTGCCTTTAATATATCAACCGACATATGCGCTTAATAAAATACATTTAAGAACAGGTAAAAAACTCCTACATGTTTCGGCACCGCGGTGCCATCTTCAGGGAGTTATTCTGAACAAAGCAGTACAAGACCAACAGCATCTAGATATTGTGTCTCCCGTCTTAAAATGATTAAAATGTTAACATTCTAAAACATAAAATATACAGAGTGTAAACAACTGGAAACTTCTACCTGGAACGACTCATTTTAAAAATTTTAAACTTACAACATTGTAATTTTACGATTATTAACTCTGTATGTTTTAGAATTTTAACATTTCAATCATTTTAAGAAGGGAGCCACAACACCTAGATGCTGTTGGGCTTGTACACATTCGTTCTGAATAACTCCCTGATAATGGCACCCGGTGCCGAAACATGTAGGTGTTTTATACTTTTTCTTAAATGTATTTTATTAGGTGCATATATTGGTTTATTTATTAATTATAAGAATATGCACGGTACGAATAACATAAAATTTATAATTTTGCTTCTTGTTTTTATGGATGTGAAACTTGGTCTTGCACGTTAGGAGAAAACATATGTTCAAGGTGTTCGAGAATAGGGAGCTGAGGAATATATATGAACCTAAGAGGGAGGAAGCAAGAAGAAATCAGAAACAATTACGTGATGTGCAACTTCATGATTTGTACTCATCAACCAGACATATTCGGGTAATCAAGTCAAGGATGTGATACGTATGTGTAAGGGGAGAAGAAAACTGCGTACAGCATTTTGATTGGTAAACTTGAAGGAAAGGAATCACTTGAAAGACCTAGACTTGGATGGAAGAATAATGTTAAAATGGACCTTAAAGAAACACGCTGGAAGGGCGTGCCCTGGAGTCACCGAGGTCACAGTAGGGACAAGTGTTTGGTTTTGTGAATACTGTAATGAACTATCGGGTTCCATAAAATGCTGAAAATTTCTTGAATGCCTGAGGAAATAATAGCTGTCGAAGAATGAGTCTACTGCACCGAGTTAGTTAATTAGTTAGTAGTTAGTAGTTAGTTAGTTAGTTAGTTAGTTAGTGGAGAGCATTGGATATGGGCACCGACGAACAGCGACAGATACGAAAATTAATCCATTAATTCTAAATTTTAAAGGTTATAAGTCAACACAAATATTCTAAATTTTTAAATGCAATATTTGTTTTTTATAATCGGTACACATTTCAACCAGCCGGGGTAGCGTAGTCGGTATAGTGGCAATGGACTGTGCGGGGTTCGAATCCCGGCAAAGGTAAGAGACTTTTTCTTCTTCAAAATGCCCAGACCGTCTCTGGTGCCCACCCAGCCTCATATTCCTTTCCCGAGGGTTACGAATGAGTGGAGCTATACCTCTACTCCCCCTGTACGCCTTCATGGCGTGAACAGGGAAGACTTTACATGTGTCAACCACAAAATATCACAAGGCGACAGAATATATAAAAAAGGAAGGTGGTTAATTTTATTTTATTAATTTTAATTTTCTACTATACTACACTGTAGTAACCTATAATATACTGGATTATACATAATGTGATATTCCCCTTATGTTAATATCTGTATTATAATAATAATAACCATGGCTTAACAGCCCTATATAGGCTCGGGCCTCCTCTTTCCGAGGTTACTGGGTCGTGCGCATTCGTGGCAGTTGGTGACTGGCCAACTGGCCGCGCTGCTGTTCTATCGATCCTGATGTGACCGCCAGAGCCATCTGGCAGGCAGTCAGGAGACTTGGGTGAGAAATTGGGGTTGAATTTTGCTTATTCATGCCCGTAAGTTTCTTTTACATTCCGTAAATCTACGACATGGGACCGACCGACCGCTTGTTACGGTGATATAAAAATCCATCGACCTCGGTCGGGATCGAACCCGAGAACCTTGGGTCCAGTGGCGAGCACGCTAACCACTAGTCCACCGAGGGCGACAATATCTGTATTACAGGATATTATAAAAGCAACGGGATTTTTCCACTTCGATTTATCATGATGAAAATAATTTACTTTCCTTTTTACTTATGTTGTGTGTTATTTAACATATTAACTGGGATGTGATAATCCTGTGTATGTATATATGTACTACATTGTTTTCGTTATAATCACGTTATTAAAAACGACGTTTTTAATAATATAATTGCGTCTGAGTGCATTTTTATTCTTTATGCGTTAAATAGGCTATATTGGGACCTTGTTTATAGCGATATTCTGAAAAGAGTTCTTACTGAAATCTAAATTTGTAAACTAAATTAATACATTTATATTACAAATTAAAATATAACATTTAAATACTTGCAATTATATAAAAGGACGTTTTTCGTGCTTAAGTATCCTGCCGCAGAACTTCCAGTTTGTGTAAAACAGAGGCTAAGGTAAGAAAAAGTACATGGATTTACGTAATAAGTCAGGATTTATGTCTGTTATCGTCGTGTCGTACTTATTTTTGTGTCGTACTCATTTCTGTGTGTCGTACTTATTTCTGTGTCGTACTCATTTCTGTATCGTACTTATTTCTGTGTCGTACTGATTTTTGTGTCGTACTTATTTCTGTGTCGTACTTATTTCTGTGTCGTACTCATTTCTGTGTCGTACTTATTTCTGTGTCGTACTCATTTCTGTGTCGTACTCATTTCTGTGTCGTACTTATTTTTGTCGTACTTATTTCTGTGTCGTACTTATTTCTGTGTCGCAACAGCTCATAACGTGCCTAGGCCACCTCGCTTAAGGTTTCTAGGTCACACAAAAAATGACACACACACTCGGTAGGACTCCTCTGAACGAGTGATCAGGTCGTCACAAAGGCCGCTACCTAAACAACACACAACACTCACAAGAGACGCATGTCCATGACCTTAGCGAAATTCGAACCCGCAATCGCAGCAAGCGAGCTGCCACAAACCCACGCCTTAGACAGCGCTGCCACAGAAATTGGCTCGTTTCTTACCATCGTATCAAAAATCACGTTTTTCCAACCGTGGACTTATCATCTATTTGGTTGGTT
The DNA here is from genome assembly GCA_021186555.1 of Reticulitermes speratus. Classification (NCBI taxonomy): domain Eukaryota; kingdom Metazoa; phylum Arthropoda; class Insecta; order Blattodea; family Rhinotermitidae; genus Reticulitermes; species Reticulitermes speratus. Next base: position 40,503,683 of record JAJKFL010000014.1, on the reverse strand, counting down.
TTTATTGTTTCTGGATATATATATACATTTTTCTAGGCTATTCGTATCATTTCCCTTCTTTATAACATGTAAAGCGTCCATAATTTCTTTATTAGGTGCAGATGCATGTCCATTCTCGTGCAGATTTTGGGCGAATTTTGAATTTGAATTACAGTTTTTGAAATACCCGACTTGTTCATTCAAATCGTGTGTAAAAGGCCCTACCAGTCTGACCCACATACTTTTTCTTATAACCTAGGCAAGCGAGTTGCTAAATTCTACTTTATTTGTGTGCACCTGTATTATCGGTATGCCTATAAGGTAAATTATGAGAGAATGGTGGAGAAAATTACGTCACAAGTTTCCCAGGATCACAGTTCCAAGCACAAAAGGCCTCTATAATACACCGGACTTACCTCCGGACGATCAGCGCTGGATTCCCCAAGAACCGTTCCAGTCGACGGACTTCCCGTGTTGTTCATTGTATTACGGAGCCTTGTTATCCAGACGAAGTGATCTCAGGGTCATTGAGGACTTGTTTGGGTTCTTCCGATAATTGGCCAGGTTCACAAAATAGAGTTTATTAAATAATACACTCGGTAACACAATTATTCCCCGCAATACCAATAACAAAATTATTATAATCGCCTACTTGTGGGCTTACGCTTCTTTGGTCGCACACTGACAGGTTTTAGAATTGGATCGACAAGAGTTACAACCAACAAATTAATGTGACGTGGAGATGAACACCAAGACGGCACCGTAAGCAGTCTAACACCCGAATCGAATAAAGAAAAGAGCTAAGTAATCTGTCTTCTTCCACAGAACTCAATACTAATAATCTCTCGCCTCGGCCAGCAAACCCTTATGTTAACTTAGGCGCCTCCCCGCACCAAATTCGAATAATTAACCCGGTCAGTGATTGGTCATAGTCGTGTAAGGCCACGCACTTTAGAAATGACTCGAGAAATTAATATATACCTAAGCATTTCTATTGGTGGAAGTGGTGGTATTGTTGCATAGTGTGGTACCAACAGCCAATAGATGTTTCATTTTTTTTTCAATGGCTCGACAGCCCTATATGAGCTTTGGCCTCCTCGTTTTTCGTCGAGGTTTTATGGTCACACACATTTTAGACACACCACAGTCAGTAGGACTCCTCTGGACGAGGGACCAGCGCGTCGCAGAGACCTCTACCTGACAACACACAACACTCACAACAGATAGACATCCATGCCTCCGGCGGGATTCGAACCCACGATCCTAGTAAGCGAGCGGCCGAAGATCCACGCCTTAGACCGCGCGGCCACTGCGATCGGCATAGATGTTTCATTGTGGTATTTTAATTAATGTACTTTTTTTTAGTTAATGAAAGTGGGCTATTGCATATTGTTACTCTGTACCGAGATCATTTACTTGTCATTGTTCTTTGTAAATATTGAATGTAACTCGCTATCTGTTCCACACTTTGCCCCAGGTCAAAGTGAAGACATAGGGCATGGTTGAACGTACTAAGGCAACATTACTAAGAATCACATGTGAGACAGATATTGAGAACAACTGTAATTATGTTAAAGTTTAGCAGGTTCAAAGGACATAGGTCGCCCCGATTTACGCTTTATATAGACTCTCTTCCTCATAGTGAGGGACCCTCAGTTTTAGACTCTCACTTTGGAGCGTGAGTCTTGCAGTCTTGCCTGATCGGCACTACGTATCAGCAGTCAATAGCTCTCTTGGGCCAACATCTGTACAACTCTCCCTGACAATAAAGTTATTATATAGCAAGAATATTGTGTTTCTGCGGGAGATTCGTCAGCTCGCCTCCTACCGCCATCCTTAACCGTTGTTCGAACCCGGCTTATCGTGACGCAATATTCACAATACGCGGAGCAACACGCCGAGTCGCCAAGGGATACAACAGTATGCTTCAGCGATCACCTTTGGGAACTCGGGTCCCAAGTGAGGTCACAAAAACACTTAGCTTAGGACGTGACTGTACAAGACTTTACAAATCAAGGTTAAGACTTTACAAGATTAACATACCGAGGTGAAGAATTTATGACCGATAGAAGTCGTAAGTATAAGGGGGGACACCTGTGACATGCAGTTGTCTGCACCTGTTCACCCTCTGGCTAAAAAGCTAACGAATCAATATTTAGGTAGCCAAAACGAAAGATCCGTTATAATAAACTTACTAATGGAGTCAGGTCTACTGGGTCACCGAGTAACAAGAAAGTCTAAAAATGCTGACGCCGATCCCAGTGGCCGTGCGGTCTAAGGCGTGGATCTACTGTCGTATATGTTGAGTAAATTTGTGGGTCAGTATATTAATATTAATTGAAATGTACTTAGGGTTATGCTCTCCCATGAGAGATCGTAAGTTAGGTAGAAATGTTTATTGTACTTGAACTATGGTTTGTGAGTATACTCTTTGTATTTGTCTTTGTAGTGGTAAACATTTCGAGAGAGGGTGATGATTGCTGGAGACCATGTGAGGATGAGGGTCGGAGCAAGTCATAAATTGCGGGCGCATGGTGGTGTTCTGGCAGCTTCGAGACAAGGGTCCAACTCAGTTGTGTTTGGGAGGAGGGAGTTGTGACGTATATACTTGAGATGACATATAAGCCCTGTTTTGGATATTACGAGGGGGATTTTTCTACAAGACGTGGTCATCACCACTCATCGCACAGGTCTCGAGTCATCTCCTCTCCTGGAACGTACATGCACCATAGCGACTAGCACGCACTTGTATTTTCATAAGCAATATATCTGAGCATCAATATCCTACTCTCGTCGGAACTGGTTTTATCTTTAAATAATTGTGGACTCCTACCTACGTCTCTCACACGGCCCTCCGCTCGGGCATTGACTATTTTCCGGGGAACTGGCCCTTCTCCAGGATACAACAGTGAATAGAATTTCTGGTGTCAGCTTCGTGGGATCCACACCCAGTCCGCGAGACGTCTTCAAGCACACATTAAGGCGGAGGAAACAGTGGACGCACTGTTAACGACGCTGAACCTAGACGTTGCCACTGCACGTCATTATCGGCTCTTCTGAGGCGCTGTTGCTCGAGGATCTCTCCACACTCACCAGGTGGGGCGGACAGAGAACCGTATTTCCTTGAGGGCTGCCAACAGCCGTCGTCGGACAGAACCGCCGTCTCCATTTCTGAACGGCCCAAGCTGAGCGATCGGGGTTGATCCAGAGTTCCGTCTCTGCCCATCGTCCATCCGAGGGTCCCGGCTAACAATCATCGCCATCCGGAGGTTCCAGCTGAACGATAGGGGTTGATCCAGAGTCCCGTCTCTGCCCATCGTCCATCTGCGGGTTCCGGTACACTTCGCTGTCATCTCCACGGATTCACGGATTCAGCCACCCATCCACGACCCAGGAGTATCATCTCATTCTCATTGGCTTCAAAGAAGTTGGGAACCCCCCGTGAGCTGACTCACGGCCCACTCTTCTGGGAAGGTAAGCCGAACTCATAACTTTCATAGTGAAAACTGTTTGTCCACTTTTATTAATCAAAATTTTGTGATATTTTGATTGTGGTTATATACTTATGAAACTGGTGTCGGTTGTGTTTTAATTGTGGCAGACAGTTTACACTGCTTCCCTATTTCATTTTGTAAGCCGGAGTGATCTGCAGGAACAGTATGTCAGATGAGGAAGATAGTAGTATTGGGACAGTGGGGACAGGAGGAGGAACGTCGCGTAGTTACTGCAGTATTTCAGAAGTAATGAAATTGATAAGTGCCCCATTTGCAGGAGATAAAAGTAAGTTAAGGGAATTTTTAGATAATGTAGACACTGCATTTGAACTAGTAGACCCTGCCAACCATGTGCTTTTGTTGAAGTTTGTAAAGACAAAGATTACCGGAGAGGCGAGATCAAAGTTACTTGTCAGGGATTTAACAGTTACCTGGGAACAAGTTAAGTCCATATTGGAAGAGAATTATGCAACTCGCAGAACAATAGACTACTATGCATGTAGGATGTTTAGCAGTCGGCAGGAAAGAAGCGAGAGAATTTCAAGTTGGGGGTCCAGAGTAGACCAGATGCAAAGTGAGTTGAGGTTAGCAACCAGTAAGGTGTGCTCGGATAAGGAACTAGAAGGAGCCATCAGTTTGATTAACTATTTGGCGCGGGCATGTTTCATTCAGGGACTGGCGAATGAGAGAATTCAAACGATAGTCAGGAGCCGAGGCGAAAGGCTGTTGTTATCTACTGCAGTAGAGATAGCGTTAGAGGAGGAAAGTGCATTGTTGTCCGCCAAGGATAGAGGCCTGATTGCGCACAGGTCAGAGGGCGAATCTAGAGCCAGTTACAGTCCAGATTCAAGGTACCGTGGCCTGTGGGAGTATGGGTCATTATGCGCGTGATTGTAGGAAGAGTAATAATGCGTGGAGCCAGAAGCAGGGAGGCACGCGACAGGCACAGGGAAACGGGCCAAGGGGCCAGGTCAGCAGCCAGCCGGGGTCTCGAAGAATGTAGGAGGTTGCACTATATGCAGTATAAGTGGTATTAAGGCGCTAGACACTGTGTCGTTTAGAGTGGCAGAAGGCCGGAGGTCGAAACTACGATTCCTTATTGATACGGGGGCCCACATTTCTATATGCAAGGAGTCCAGCTTGCAGCCAGGAGTAAAGTATGATAGTTCCGACAAAGTAACAATAAAAGGGATTTCAACGGCTACCCTCCAGACCCTAGGTTCGATGGATTTGCAACTAGAAACTGAGGATATGTAGAGTGTGCACAAATTTCAAATTGTTAGTGATTGTATTGCTATTCCTTTTGATGCTATTTTGGGACGAGATTTTTGGGATGCGAAGAAGGCTAAACTAGATTTTGAAAACAGGGTTATACAGATGGGTAATTTGGAAGTTATGTTTGATGAGCACGGAGCAGAAATGCGGATGTATATTACATTACCTCCACGGTCGGAAACTTTGGTAGAAGTACCTACTAGCTGTGATGCAAATCTGTTAGGGGTTATAGCAAAGGAAGAATTATTGCCTGGTGTTTACATGGCAGAAACATTAACGGAGTCCGTTAACGGCCGGTGTGTAGTTAGTATTCTTAACACTTTAGACACTGGAGTTAGTATGCAGACGCCGGAGGTACAATTGGAACCGTATGAAGCAGGTTGGGAAGAAAATGTTAGGAGTGCCATTGAGGATAATGATGAGTTAAGAAGGATTAAATTGTTGAGCCAACGACTGAGACTGGATCACCTGAGTACGGGAGACAGGGAGGCCATATTGGATGTATGTAATCAGTACCATGATATTTTTTATTTGCCGGGTGATAAATTGTCCTGTACGCAGACCATAGAGCATTCAATTCCTACACCTACAATTGATAAGACTAGGGTATAAATGTTAGACAGTACAGGATACCTGATATTTTGAAGTCCGAGGTTGATAAGCAAACTGACCAGATGCTGCGGGAAGGTATCATTACTCATAGTATGTCACCATGGAATTCGCCTATAATTATGGTACCGAAAAAGATGGATGCTTCAGGAAAACAGAAATGGCGAATGGTGGTAGATTATCGTAATTTGAATCAGGTTACGATAGGTGACAGCTTCCCCCTGCCATTGATAACGGATATAGTTGATTCGCTGGGGAGTGCAAAATTCTTTTCTACTTTGGATTGCGCAATGGGTTATTATCAGATTCCACTTAATCCCGAGGACCAACCGAAGACGGCGTTTTCGACACCCAGAGGGCATTTTCACTACCGACGCATGCCGATGGGGCTAAAAGGGGCTCCTGCAACATTTCAAAGGTTGATGAATTATATAATGAGCGGCATACAGGGTGTGCGAGCGCTTATTTATTTGGACGACATTATTGTATATGGGACAACTGCACAAGAACACAACGACCGGTTAACTGAAGTCTTCGATAGGCTGCGACAGCATAATTTGAAACTACATGTAGACAAGTGTGAATTTTTGAGGGATTGTGTGACCTACTTAGGTTATGTCATTTCTAAGGATGGCTTGTTACCTGATGAAACCAAGGTTGTGGCTGTTCGAAATTTTCCTACTCCACAAACCCGGAAACAGTTGAAGGGGTTTCTCGGATTAACAGGATATTACCGGCGATTTATCGCAGACTATAGCAAGATAGCGAAGCCGTTGTTTTATTTAACTAAGAAAGGGGTGTCTTATGAGTGGAAGGAACCACAAGAGGTAGCATTTAATAAACTGAAAGAACTTTTGACCAATGCACCTTTATTACAATATCCGAACTTTTCAAAACCATTCATACTATGCACAGACGCCAGTGCTACGGCGGTAGGTGCAATACTCAGCCAAGGACACATTGGTAACGACAAACCAGTCGCTTACGCCAGCAAGGCGTTGACTAAAGCCGAGCTAGCTTACAGCGTGATAGAGAAGGAATTTTATGCGATCGTTTGGGCTTGTACCCATTTTCGGCCTTATTTATATGGTAGACCATTTTTGATTATAACAGATCACCAACCATTGTCCTGGATATCTAGTGTGAAGAATCCTAGTTCCAGATTGTTGAAATGGAGATTGAGGTTAGAGGAGTTTGATTACCAGATAATGTATCGAAAGGGGATGTTAAATAGTGGGCCCGACGCTTTGAGCAGAATTCAGGTCACATTACCGACAGGGAAGGACACCGAAGTGCCTAAGGAACTTAGTCAGGAGCAAAAGTATGCAATATTAAGGGAGGCTCACGCAACACCATTAGGGGCGCACATGGGAATGAACCGGACCTATCACAAGTTGAAATTATATACAGATTGGCCAGGAATGAAGAAGGATGTAGAGGAGTACATACAAAAGTGCGAATCGTGTCAGAAAAACAAGATTACTCAAGTTACCACTAAATTACCATTGCAATTAACCACAACCCCGGACACTATAATGCAGAAAGTAAACATTGACGTGGTAGGACCAATTAATGTAAGTGCGAACCAGAACAGGTATATTTTGACCATGCAGGATGACTTAACGAAGTATTTAGTGGCTGTACCCATGCAGGATCAAACTGCCGAGACTATTGCCAGACATTTTGTTGAGAACTTGGTTCTGATTTACGGTTGCCCGCAGATTTTGTTATCGGATTGCGGAGCCAACTTTCTTAGTGAGTTATTCAAAAACATATGTAAACTACTACATGTTCAGAAAATAAACACCACAGCGGTTCACCCTATGACGAACGGAGCTTTGGAACGGACTCATCGTGTTTTGGTCGAATTCATCAGACATTTCGTTAACCAGGATCAAACCAATTGGGATGAATGGGTTAAATATGCTGTGTTTGCTTACAATACAACACCACATAGCGCTACAGGCTTTACACCATTCGAGCTTATGTTTGGGCGCATTGCTAACTTACCGGGTTACTTACAGAAGCCACCAGAATGTGTTAATTACAATTTAGATAGCTATGTACAAGAACTAAAGCAGAGACTACAGCACAGTTATGCCATAGCGAAGGAGAGGTTGGAAACTGCGAAGAGAAAAAGCAAGTACTACTATGACAAGCAAATACATATACCAAAATTCCAAGTAGGAGATCTCGTACTTTTACAACATGAGAGCCCACGGAAGAACCGCTCCAGGAAGCTGGGTCCCAGTTGGATAGGTCCATATACAATTAGGGACATAAAGGGAGTAAATGTCACTTTGCAACTCCGAAGAGGCAAGCAAACCACAGTGCACGCCAATCGACTAAAGCCATTTTTTGTGTAACTTCCAGATGTGGCTTACCGCATGTATAGCGTGTTTCCTCATCCTGGAAGGAGGAAGCCTAGACTTCAGACTCGAACCCATCTCCGAGTCACCTGGGTTGTATTACGAACACGTTGGAGAGGCCAGGTTATCCACCAGTGAATGGAAGATTTTAAGTTATGTTAATTTGGCACAAGTTAATACGAATTTTGATGTTGTTAAACGGTATGCCACATTTACAGTAGATTTTTGTCGGGCGCATGAGAGGTCTGATTGGGCGAATTTAACGGAGTGCAGGACCACTATTACACAGGTAGACAGAAAAATTGCTAAGTTGGAATTAATGAAAGGTACTTTGATGGATTTAACTAAATGGGATTCAAGTTTACTTAGATTTCGACGACGCCTTTTTGGATTCATTGGTACTATTTCTCATACTTTATTTGGTACTTTAGACGAGGAGGATGGAAAGTTCTACACAGATAAGATTTCGCAACTTGAACAGGAACAGGCTTCATTTTTACGACTTTCCAAGGAGCAGGTAGTCCTTGTTAAAACGACGCTGAGGACAGTAAATAGGACATTGCACGATGTGGCTTATAATGAGCGAATTTTAGAGAAGGGATTGTTAGATATTAAGAAACACATTGTAGTGGAAGAAGGGAACTTAAATATGCAATTGGGATATACATCTATGTTGATGGCCCTTAATGACCATGCGCTGCAGTTAGATAGAGCAATTGAGGAACTGCAGGATCAGTATTCGACGTTAGTAGATGCTGTGATTCATGCACAGAAGGGAATACTGCAGCCGCAGCTAATATCACCTAGGAAGATACTGCAGATCATGAAGGATAATCAGGATCATTTCCCTCGAGACCAGTTACTTCCCATACCCTTGAGTTCGGAGTACGCTCCCCAATTATTGCAACTAATCGATTTAGATGTATTTGTACAAGGAACTTATTTTGTTTATGTTATTACTTTACCTTTAACTTCACACTTGAGCTACAATATGTACCACATTCACATTTTTCCCAGCAAGATAAATGGTACAGCCTCAAAGTTCATTTTTGTACAACCAGAAAAGGAAATTATAATGGTAGATAAGACAACACAATATTACACTCGGCTTAGCCTAAGCGAGTTAGCAAGATGCAAGGTACCAACCCCTGCACTATATGTATGCAATCAGCACTCTCCTGTACAGTTGATGCATTCAGGTACTGAATGTGAGGCGAGACTGTTGCAGTACAGTACACGCATACCTCCCACTTGTTCACAACGAATAACTGAATTGACAAGCACATTGTGGACACAGCTGCAAGGAAACACATGGCTGTATGTAGCACCCCAGCCAGAGCATTTTACTATCCTTTGTCCAGGGCAGGAACCCACAGACTTAATTATAAACGGATTGGGTAAGGTCATTTTTTTAAAACTATGTTCAGGATATGGGAATTCTGTGGTTATCCAAGCCCATGGCATTACAAAGGTAAATAACACGGACAAGGACATTATTCCCCCTATACACTTAGAGTATGATTGTTGTGAAACCATAAGTAGCCGGCAGGCGCTGAATGAGTTACATCTGGATACTCCACTTAGGAGCGTATTAACCTCTGAAAATGAATTGAGGTTATCCAGCCACAAGGTATCAGAGGTAGAAACTATGATTAACGAGCAGCAGTGGAAGTTGGAACATTCTAGAAGGACAGAATCCTTATCCTTTTTCTCCATTATTGGTTTATGTACAAGTGTTTTACTTATATGTATTTTATTATGTTTGTGCTGTTGTAAATGTTGTAAGTGTTGGCCTTATTTTAAGAGCTGGTGGGGAAGGCAAGGGTCATGTCACACTATTTTGTTTAAGCCTAAGATAATTACGAAGATCCATAATTCAAATGAAAATTTACCAATGCCGTCGAGTTATGCAACTCTTCGCCAAGTGTCAGGAACAGCTGATGAGACCGAACTTGTTACTATTGTGGCCCCCGATACTCCCAAGTTTCGAAGGGGTCCTAACACGGTCACTGCGACAGACAGGCGCTAGGCGGCAAACAAGCAGAAAATTGAACGAATACTTTGTGATCATTCAATTTTCTTCCTTTTTGGGGGGGAGGTGTCGTATATGTTGAGTAAATTTGTGGGTCAGTATATTAATATTAATTGAAATGTACTTAGGGTTATGCTCTCCCATGAGAGATCGTAAGTTAGGTAGAAATGTTTATTGTACTTGAACTATGGTTTGTGAGTATACTCTTTGTATTTGTCTTTGTAGTGGTAAACATTTCGAGAGAGGGTGATGATTGCTGGAGACCATGTGAGGATGAGGGTCGGAGCAAGTCATAAATTGCGGGCGCATGGTGGTGTTTGGCAGCTTCGAGACAAGGGTCCAACTCAGTTGTGTTTGGGAGGAGGGAGTTGTGACGTATATACTTGAGATGACATATAAGCCCTGTTTTGGATATTACGAGGGGGATTTTTCTACAAGACGTGGTCATCACCACTCATCGCACAGGTCTCGAGTCATCTCCTCTCCTGGAACGTACATGCACCATAGCGACTAGCACGCACTTGTATTTTCATAAGCAATATATCTGAGCATCAATATCCTACTCTCGTCGGAACTGGTTTTATCTTTAAATAATTGTGGACTCCTACCTACGTCTCTCACACGGCCCTCCGCTCGGGCATTGACTATTTTCCGGGGAACTGGCCCTTCTCCAGGATACAACACTACGGCCGCTCGCTTACTAGGATTGTGGGTTCGAATCCCACCGGGGGTATGGATGTCTGTCTGTTGTGAGTGTTGTGTGTTGTCAGGTAGAGGTCTCTGCGTCGGGCTGATCACTCGTCCAGAGGAGTCCTACTGAGTGTGGTGTGTCTAAAGAAAGTGTGATCGTGAAGCCTCGAAAAATGAGGCGGCCTAGGCCCCCAAGGGGCTGTCGAGCCATTGGAAAAAAAAAATGCTGACAGACATAAGAGATAGTATTGACAGACGCATTAAGGCTCCCAAAGCTATTTCAAACATAGTGATTAAAGAAAACGACAGGCAGTGTATTTATTAAAGTACCATTGAGGCGCGTTCGCTTAACAATTGTTGCCGTGGAAAAGCAACACATATTAAGTATTCTGCGTGTGGGTCTGTATTCTTGTCTTAGTTATCGGCATGCAAAGCGCATGCGTCCTTATTACATCGGCATCTCTGGTCTATCCGGCTCTACAATAATTTTCAGCATTATCTAATAAACGGCACGATTTTCGGAACAAAATATTGAACATAAAATGTGTGTTTTGATTTTCTTTACAACTTTTGTCTGAAACATTTCTCATTCTAAGAAAAAGTCAGTGAGATATTATCATAAATGTACACAGGTCTTCACGTATAATACTCGTAATTCTTTAAAGGATTATACCCCGAGACGAGCAGTATCCGTTGTCGTTGCGGGAGATGTATATATACCGCCACCGTTTCTACAGCTGAGGTTACTGGCAGAATAAAATGGTCGTGCCTGACGCAGTGTTTTACGAGCAGCATGACCCCCCCACCGTGCTGATTCCTGTCTATCCGATAGATGTTGTATCCAGGAGCAGAGAATTTGCGTTTAAGATTAAGTTTCGTTTTACAGACTGCTGCCACATCGATATTATTGATGGTTAAGAATTGCATTAACTCTGTTTTTCGCAGTGACACGGAATTTGCGTTTACGGAGATTGGGTGAAGCAGCCCAGTACGGTGTCTAGAGGAGCAGTATCTTATCCATCGGGTTTCGGGAGTCCTGAAATCAATTTGCTAGCGTTCGCATAGCTACACATACCTGTTGCAGATTCAGTGTGGAGAAAATCGATTTTAGGGAGTCGATCATCGACGGCACTGAGTGAGTTTTCTGTGGAGCGGGGTGGGGATTTGACGTCACCTGGGCCCAACTTGGTGCTTGGCGTTTTGCCTCGGGTGGCTGACGGAGCGGTGGAAACTGCGAAGGTGAAAGGGGCAAGTGGTTGGTCCTTGTCGGTGGACGGGGCATTCGGCGGTTCCGTGATTCCAGTTGTTTCATGTATAGCGGACAACCCGTGTGATTTGCTGGATGGTTCACGCATTTGGGTGAGGCTGCAGCATGTTTCTGGCAGTCCTGCGTGGAATGTGGCTTGTCGCATTTGACACATCTTGTTGGACGGCCACAGTAGGCAGAAGAATGACCAAACTGTTGACACTTTAAAGCATTGTTGGATCGGTCGCGGATTTTGGTATTTATCCCAATGTACGATACAGTAACACACTTTCGTGATCTTAATTACTGCACTGAGGTCTGTGCCGTTCTGGAATGTGACTATAAACACAGGATATTTGTGTAGTACCTGAGACGTAGACTTATCCGTCCGGACAATTTGCCTTATTTTCACCACTTTTAGGTTTCTGAGCTCCAGCTCTACCTGTATTTCTTCCACCGCCACCGTAGGTGGAATCCCCTTCAGAACCACTCTCTGTTATAGCTCAGTTGGAAGTGGGTACGTGTGATAGGCTAGATTAGCCTTTTTAATTTCCTGAAGGAGGATGTTATAGTCACCTTCTGTTTTTGTGTAAAGTAATAACCTATTTGTCTTGGTTTTTACTTCAACTGGAGAGGTTAGTTTTTCATTTAATGCCTTGAGTGTAATGGAGTGATGAGTCAAATAACTGTACAGGACTATTGGAGGAATCCTGGTCTTACGTTTTGGAATTGGAGTCACTGATTCGGTGTTCTCTGTTTCGGAGGCACTGTCTGATAATACCGCGAAGTAGTTTGGGGATTCGAATGAGGTCACAGCCTCGCCCTCAAGTTGGCGTCTACCTCGTTTTCGTTTTGCTCCCTGGTCGGAAGGGAAATCTGGAGGCAATACTTCCTTTAGACTCATTTCACTTCACTTGCACTATCGATCACTAGTTACTGGCCCCGGCGTACAATCCCTCGATTGCAGCCGGCACGTTGAAGCACAACACAACCACAAGCACTCGTCGAGCACAGCGTACAGCTCGTCCTACTGGTTTCACTGCTACCGACGAACTCCCACAGAATCAGTGTTGAACAACAGAGAAATGTCGATATCACAGGCAGTAGACAGGGTCATCAACGTCACGAGGCAATCTTGTTGACCTCAAATGTCACCAAAATTCAGCTCGTCTGGTGTAACTTTTGTAAAATGTGAAGTCATGTTTGTACTATGATCTCTGTATGACCCGTGATTATTTCATGGTTTTAAAGCTTAGAAGCTTCAAGTTCAATGCTCTTATCACGTGACAGCCAACGCCCTAAAGTTCCTTATTTAAAGGCGTTACTAGACATTTTCGGGGAATTCAATCAACATCAGTTGCTACTGGAAACTCTGTCACTCTGCTGACTGCTACTGGGATCTTCGCGTACAAATTATTAAATTCTACACTTCGACATCTCTCAATAAACACACAAAAACCAGCTGTATCAATTCTTCAACATCTAATAAACGTAACAGTTATTTAGTTATCATCGTGTGTTGCTGTGGACTTGAATTTCAAGTCTTAAGTGTTCCAACGCACTCAAGACTTCCCTCTCGGTCAACGCTTCCAACTTTACGCCCCAATCTACGTTCCCAACCCACCACCCTCTTTGGGATACGACAGTATTATATTTAATTTGTGTAAAGAATTTTTTTACTCTCTGAATTTCAGGTATGCAGCTAACACATACGAAGCATCTGAACATGTCGGCACGCATATAGACGCACCGTTCCATTTTTCTGAAGAAGGCTGGAAAATTGGAGATATTCCCTTAGAGCGGTTTTTCGTGCCAGGTGAATATAATTTTAAGAACAAGAAAGAATGTCTGAACTAAATTATCGACAACATAATAAGCAAATCAATTAGTTTTAGACAAAAACAAATAAAATTATGGAAAAATATTATGATCCAGTGCAAAAAAGGAGGACAAATATATGGGATTAAATAAAGAAGAAATTTTTACTCTGACACGAAATTTTACTCGTATATTTCAAACACGCTGAATTAGGCAGACGGTATATTTCGGCTTGTTACCATTAAGCCATCTTCAAACGTGGCTCAAAGGAATATATAAAGGACTTTATAATTTTACTTATTGTGTATGGACGTTTGTTACTTCAGATACTTCCAAAGCTTGCGGTAAGTATGTCGTTATTAGTGACACATTGTAATATGGTCGACGGAAAGGCTTAAAATCCAAAACATATTTACCGTGTCTTCTGTATATTAATTACCATATATAACACACTCGCCCTCGGTGGACTAGTGGTTAGCGTGCTCGCCACTGGACCCAAGGTTCGCGGGTTCAATCCCGACCGAGGGTGATAAAATCCGGAGCACCACTTCCTTCGGAGGGGAAGTAAAGCCGTCGGTCCCATGTCGTAGATTTACGGCATGTAAAAGAACCTTACGGGCATGAATTGAACTAGTAGTGCTTGTAAGCAAAATTAAGAGGCCATTTCTCACCCAAGTCTCCTGACTGACTGCCAGATGGCTCTGGCAGTCACATCAGGATCGAGTTGAAAAGCGCGGCCAGTGATCCGGTCCCTCACTGCTGCAAATGCACAAAAAGACCTCGGAAAGAGGAGGCCCAAGCCCATATAGGGCTGTCGAGCCATGGTTATTATTATTATTATTATTATATTATTATATATATAACACACTTATGATATGTGTTGATACTACTTACGGACTAAAACAGAATGAAGTAAAGCGAGAGTTTATTGCAGAGCCAATATTAATAAAATAAATTTGGATTTACAAAATTATGACAAAAACAAGTAATATATGTACACTATCAACATACGAAAGATTAACAAGACAGGTAGTGTACATATAACGTGACACTGTGGCGCGTTCGCGTAACCATTGTTGCCGTGAGAAAGCATCAGGTATTACTTAATCTGAGTGTGCGTCTGTAGCCTTAGTTGCTCATCATGCGTGTGCGTGTGCGTGTGCTCTATTATATAGCCATATGTGGAGTGTCCACATTATCTCATAAACGATTTTCGGAAAGAAGTTATTGGACATAAAACGTGTGTTTTGATTTTCTCTGCAACCTTTGTCGCTCTAAGAAGAATTCAGCAAGATACTGCTATTAATATACTTACGTCTTCATATAAAGTACGCGTTATTCTTGTGAGATTTTAATGAAAATTGAATTTTCTCGACAGATTTTCGAAAAAAACACTCAAATATCAAATTTTATGAAAATTCGTCCAGTGGAAGCCGAGTTGTTTCAAGCGGACGGACAGACAGACAGACAGACATGACGAAGCAAATAGTTGCTTTTCGCAAATTTGTGAACGCGCCCAAAAACCCAGAAACGGAAAGTTGTCATCGTTGAACATGCAACGTATCGTCGACACGCCTCCCCAGCATACATACAAACTGCTCCAGCAATTCGAACAAAACATTCAGGGGCGTAGCGAGGGTGGGGTGCTGCCGTCACGCCGAGCGTCACAGTCCAAAGGGCGGTAAAATGGGCGGAAAAATGAATATTTTAAATAAAAAAAAATTACTTTCTGCGCTCAAAAGTTCTTAAATTATTGAGAAGAATGAAACGAAATTCAACAAATAATTTTAATTTGTTTAAGTTTCGTCATTTCTGTCAGGGTCAGAGTTTACGAATTAAATCCTCACACTTTAGATGCACTGAGGAAAAACATTCGAAGCGCTATTGAGACTATCGAAGGCAATGTTTTGCGTAAGGCGTACCTGAACATGACAACACGTAAGGCGTACCTGATCATGATAACACGTAAGGCGTACCTGAACATGATAACACGTAAGGCGTACCTGAACATTACAACACGTAAGGCGTACCTGAACATGATAACACGTAAGGCGTACCTGAACATGATAACACGTAAGGCGTACCTGAACATGACAACACGTAAGGCCTACCTGAACATGATAACACGTAAGGCGTACCTGAACATGATAACACGTAAGGCGTACCTGAACATGACAACACGCAAGGTGTACCTGAACATGATAACACGTAAGGTGTACCTGAACATGACAACACGTAAGGCGTACCTGAACATGATAACACCTAAGGCGTACCTGAACATGACAACACGCAAGGTGTACCTGAACATGATAACACGCAAGGTGTACCTGAACATGACAACACGTAAGGCGTACCTGAACATGATAACACGTAAGGTGTACCTGAACATGATAACACGTAAGGCGTACCTGAACATGATAACACGTAAGGTGTACCTGAACATGATAACACGTAAGGTGTACCTGAACATGATAACACGTAAGGTTTACCTGAACATGATAACACGTAAGTTGTACCTGAACATGACAACACGTAAGGCGTACCTGAACATGATAACACTTAAGGCGTACCTGAACATGATAACACGTAAGGTGTACCTGAACATGATAACACGTAAGGTGTACCTGAACATGATAACACGTAAGGCGTACCTGAGCATGATAACACGTAAGGCGTACCTGAACATGATAACACGTAAGGCGTACCTGAACATGACTACACGCAAAGTGTACCTGAACATGATAACACGTAAGGTGTACCTGAACATGACAACACGTAAGGCGTACCTGAACATGATAACACGTAAGGTGTACCTGAACATGATAACACGTAAGGCGTACCTGAACATGATAACACGTAAGGTGTACCTGAACATGATAACACGTAAGGCGTACCTGAACATGATAACACTTAAGGCGTACCTGAACATGATAACAAGTAAGGTATACCTGAACATGATAACACGCGCACAAAATGTATTGATTCACAAGGATTTCATTTCCAATATCCTCTGTAAGATTGTGCATTTGGTCTACCAAAAACTGAGCGAAACAAAATTCTATTTTGATTTTGCCGTGCAAACGGGGCGGTTTTAAGTGGAACACCCTGTATACCCAGTTCCCATAATATTTACTATGAAGAAAATAATATCGCTTAATAACGAAACAGCACTGCTAATTAAATATATATATTTTTTTCTAAGGTTAGTATGTAAAAACCCTTGTAGTTCTCACAATACATTACAGTTACATAGACTAATAAGCACAACATTTAGCAAGACATAATCATAAAAGTTAATTTCTCCATATATTGAAGCAATGGTACATTTTACTCACACGAATTTACGGAATGACACATTGGTAACCCTTTATCATATACATGTACAGACAGCAGTAACTACCCATGTTGTAAATAAATATTTTCTCTGAAGATGGCCGAGTACAGGCCGAAACATGTCGGAAATAATATCGGAAAGAAATAAAGGAAGAATTAGTAAAATTCCCTAATGTACATAGGCGGTATTTTATTGCTTAACATTAACATTAACATCGTTATCACACTGAATTAGTTGAGCTCAATAAAATTAAGAAGTCTTGAATGGGCTGGTCGTCTAGTAAGAATGATGACAGGACCGTAAAGACAGTATTTCTGGGGAAACAAGGTGGAAGAAGAAAAGCAGGAAGACCAAAAATAAGGTGGTTAGACTGTATTGAGAATGATCTGAAATCGATGGGTGTCAAAAGAAGGAGGAAGAAAGCAGAAGACAGATCTGTATGTACTATCGTTGTGAAGGAGGTAGGCCTACTGTTTAAGCTATAAGCACCGTATGCCAAACAAGAAGTTAGTTGAGCTATGTTCTGCGGTCATCAGAACATTCTTTAATTACGTAATCCCTGTCAGTGGAACTGATTACCTATTTTGGTAAGTTCCCAGCATGCAGTTCAGACATTCATTTTGCTAGTTAGTGTTTTGGAGTCAAAAGTCCGCCAGTGGGAAATCTGTAGACACAATTCCCAGAACACAATATCTTTACACATTTCACGTTTGTACGGCTTCGTTGTTAGTTCTAGACTTCATTTACTGTATTATTGATGTTGGTTATGCACTGATTTTCATCCTATTTTATTCTTATTTAAACTAAAATTACAGCCTTTAACTATCTAAATTATAGAATCGATCTACATTTTCACCTCGTGCCTCACAGAAAACACAGATTGCTTCCATTAGAAAGACAAATCGGTGAATACTGTAAAGGGTAAAATACAGTCGAACCCGGTTATAACGACATCGGTTTATGCGACACCTCGCCTATAACGTCACATGTTCTGTGGTACCAATTAATTCCTCACTGTTAACCATGACATTATACTCCTCGGTTATAACAACACTCGTTTATAACGACACAAAATATTCGGTCCCTTTCATGACGTTATAACCGAGTTCGACAGTAGTTGTTATAACCGAGTTCGACAGTAGTTGTTATAACCGAGTTCGACAGTAGTTGTTATAACCGAGTTCGACAGTAGTTGTTATAACCGAGTTCGACAGTAGTTGTTATAACCGAGTTCGACAGTAGTTGTTATAACCGAGTTCGACAGTAGTTGTTATAACCGAGTTCGACAGTAGTTGTTATAACCGAGTTCGACAGTAGTTGTTAATTGTAATAATTGTACGAAATATATAAACACAATAAGTGGACAAAGAGCGGAGTTGTGAATGCTGAACCTAATGGTACACATACTAACCACGAGACAAAAGAGAGGGCAGACGCATAGTTTTTATTTCAAGCTCTTATCGACCATGCTATAATTAATAATTATTAATAAAATTAGGTTTTAGGTTACATACACGCCACAAGCTTTGTGGAGTTAGAGATATCAATGTTACATACGTAGCATGTGTGACTTTGTAACACCCTGTATGTATTAATGTAGACAAGAAAGGAAGGTCGCTGAAGGCCAACCAGCCGATACAAGGAATCTGACTAATTCTGTATCTTTGAAGTATGGGAATAAAAAACCGTGTCAAATTGAAAGTCTCCTCTTCAGTTAATATACAGAAAAACGGGATGGACTCCGTCACAAAATATGACTAATTTATGTCACGGGGCATAGGCCTTCTTCACAAGCTACTCGTTTTGTTATGATCCATTTTTATATCCTCCCGTCTAAGTCTAGGTTTTCCAATTAGTCTCTTTCCTCGTTTCCACGACCAAAACTCCGTATACATTTCTCTTCTTCCCCGTATTGTGCCGCGTGCCCCAAACATCTCATCCTCTGGAATAATATTTGGCGAGCGATACCAACCATGAAACTCTTTATTAGGCAATTTTTTTCCCATATCCTGTTACCCCGTCCCTCTTAGGCCCAAATATCCCCCTCAGCACCCTATTCTCGAACACCCTCAGCCTATGTTCCTCCCTCAGTGTGAGAGACCAAGTTTTACACCCATACAAAACAACAGGCAAAATTATAGTTGTATATCTTAATCTTTATACTTTCCGATCAGCAAACTGGAAGACAGAACATTCTGGACCAGATGGTACAGGCATTTCTAAAACTTAATCCGCTTTTAATCCCATGCTGCAACTTCGCATCTGGGGAAGGAATACTTCAGTTAGTACTAACTAACTAACTAACTAACTAACTAACTCCATGTAGCACAGTCCTTCTTTAGAAACTAATAGGTCCTTAGATAGTCAAGAAATTCCCCGCGTTTTATGGAACCCGAAGGTTCATTACCGAACTCACAACAGCCCGCCACCTATCCCTATCCTGAGCCATATCAATCCAGTCCATGCCCCCCATCACACTTCTTGAAGATCCATTTTAATATTATCCTCCCATCTACGCCAGGGTCTTCCAAATAGTCTCCTTCCCTCAGGTCTCCCCACCAAAATCCTGTATGCACGTCTCCCCTCCCCCATACATGCTACATGCCCCGCCCACCTTATTCTTCTTGATTTGATCACCCGAATAATATTTGGTGATGAGTACAGATCATTAAGTTCCTCGTTATGTAGTCTTCTCCACTCCCCTGTTACCTCGTTCAGTTAGTACACTCAAAACAGTGTTTTGTCAGCACTGTGGTAATTGGTTCATATTCTGTAGTGGAACCTTGATAGCTCAGTCAGTGTAGTGTACGGGCTGGACGGTCTGGGGACGGCGGTTCCATTCCCTGCAGGGGCAAGAGACCTCGTATTGGGCCCGCCCAGCCTCCTTTTCAATGTGTTCCAAGGGTAAAGTGATTGTGACACGTAGCTGAACACTCACTTGCACCTAGTACTAAGGTTGAGAATGTATGGAGCTATAAATCCACTCCCCCTATACGCCTTAAAGTTGTGCGTCTATCTTTTGCAGAGTACTAAGATATGACATTGTCTGTCCTCAGGAGTGCTGATCGACGTTTCAGATAAGGTACAAGACAACGACTTCGAACTTACACCAGCAGATATAACAGCATGGAATCTGAACATGGCGCCGTACCAAACGGATCAGTTGTTCTGTTTCGTTTCGGTTGGTCGTCTCTTCATTACGAAAACCGCACGGCTTATTTAGGATTTGGAAGCAGTAACTCATCGGAACTGAACTTCCCTGGTAAGACAGCATAACTTTTTTTGTGTGTGTGGAGAAGGGCCCCGCAGCATATGCTACGAACGCAACGCAGCCTTGAGTCTTACTGTGCAACCCTGTGATGAAGATGACTAATTTTTTTTTTTTTTCCGTGTAATGTAGCACCGGTGAAATGAAATTGACAGGGGAAAACCGAACTGTCCCAGTGCCACTTTGTCCACCACAAATCCCACATGGACTGACCAAGGATCGAACCCGGGCCTCCGCGGTGAGAGGTCGGCGACTGAGTCATGACACAGTCCCAGCATAACGTTTACTACAGCGGAAGTTAGTTTTGTAAGCTGTCAGTTGCTAAGATCATGTAGAATCAGTGATATATGAGTGAATGAGTATGGAGCGTTAGTGGAATGGTACTGACAGGATAAAACCGAAGTGCTCGGAGAAAAACCGGTCCCAATATCACGCAGTCCACCATAAATCCCACAGGGACTGACCTGGGATTGAAACCGGGCTACTGTGAGGACGCCACCCCCGCCCCGCTCATCAGCCATTACCATAGACCAGTGGTATTCAACCTTTTTTGTTCGCGTACCCCCACATATAGTTTATCTTCAACTTTGTACCCCCAAAATTGTTGGTGCATAATTCAAGTTATACACAGTCTATAATCTGCATATAGAGATACATACATATAGAGATGTGCTAGATTGTGCTCGTAATGCAATGATCAGTTTAAAAAAGCAACACAATGCACTTCACTGTCACTTTAATACGTACTAGTTAACCCCTACATATGTTTCGGTTTACGTAAAACCATCTTCAGGGGGGTCAAAACTACGTTATATCACATCCAATGTTAATACAAGTTTAAATATTGTGCAATGCCTTGCGTGTTATTACAATCACTGTAAAATCAGAGTTAAAAAAACGTATAAAATGTCGTATAAAATCCTTAAAAATTCGTTGAATTTTGTGTCGAAATAATGAAATATAATAGAATGGATCGCTGTGTTACTCCACACCTCTGGTTATTTTGGTTCTTGGTTTTTGCATACTGTGGTGGAACGTTTAGTAAATATGTCCTGTAAAAAAATGTGTAATTATCAGAGACGTGCATTCTGACGATGAAGTTTATATAATTTTGTAAATTAACGCGTTTGACTCGAATGACATAACTGCGTTGTTTGTCGTGTTGTTTAGTGCTGCGTTGTGTACATATTTTATTATTTCGACACAAAATTCGACGAATTTTAAAAGATTTTATACAATATTTCGTATGTTTTAAATTCTGATTTTACAGTGAACGTAACATAACACGCAAGACATCGCACAATATCAAAACCTGTATAAACTGTGGATGTGATGTAACGTAGTTTTGTTCCCCCTGAGGATGGTTTTGTGTAAACCGAAACATATGTAGGGGTTAATACGTATTAAAGTGACAGTGAAGTGCGTTGTGTTGGTGTTTTAAACTTTTAATCGTAAAATGCGCGGTGAGACTAATATGAAATTTAGCAATGATCAGTGTTTATTCCACAGATCATACGAAACACATAAACGCACTACATGGGAAAAATGCAGAGTTTTCGAATGCTAAAGCATGTGGTACATATAGTTACCATTGTGCTTTGAAGGGTTAGATATCCTTCCCCTCCGAGGAATGACGCTGTTATAAAATGCAGGCTGGTATGGACTATGGCTTACTTCAGTTGACGTTGCATAGTGGTAAACGTAAAGGTCACCCTGTAAATAGCTAGACACAGAGGAGAAGTGTAGCTCTACTCTTTCATTAACCTTGGCGCTACATGGAGGTAGGTAAACGCCACACTCCGGCCGCTTTACCCCAGGGAAGGAGCTACGATACCCATCGCAGAGGAGGCTCGGAGAGGCCACCGGGAAGGTCTGAACGGGTATCGAAAAAAGAAAATTTCTCGCCTCCACCGGGTTCGATCCCCGGACCGTTCGGCCGGCAGCGAGTCGCTATACCGACTGCGGATTGGATGTAGCAGTAACTTTCTTCAAATACGGGTAGATCTTCCGTGACACAGAACACGAAAATTGGACAGCCCCCCGCTTCTGCACCTCCCGCACACGTCCATAATCATAGTTGCTAAAAGCAGTGGCGTGGCTAGGTTTTTTTTTGACGCCCGGGCGAGCAATAACAATGGTGGCCCCTGACAGAAATTACGAACTTTAAAAAAAAATCGCAATTACTTATTGAATTTCCTTTTATTTTTCTCAATAATTTAAAATTAGTTGGGGGAGAAAATCGGGGTTTTCCATTTAAAATACTCAATATGCCGCCCCTTGGACTGTGCTGCCCGGAGCTGCAGCGCAACTACGCCCCCGACTACATGATCAGCCTGCTCTTTGCCATGGTGCTTATAAGTGCAATCGGCAGGCAGAATATAAACTATGCCAGCAATATTGATACTAATGATTATGTATATGTACAGGGTGTTTCAGGGAGAATCTACCATATTTCGGGACAACGTTCCTTAAGTTAAGTTACATCGATATAACAACATAACACCTATATCCGAAGTTGAACGGTGATGGAGAAGACGGCAGAAGGGTCTTAAAGAATAAGAAGTGTTACACATTTATTGACTACCAAATACACATTAAAACTAGGAATAATTTGAAGGTCCTGTAATGTTAACACCTGTACTTAACATCTGATTAATATCAGAATGACATTAAGACATTGATTACGTAAGAAAACTCGCGCTAGTTCAATAAAATCGTCCTTAATGTTCCAACTACTTAACATAGCACACGCGCCGCAGCATGGCTTGGCTTCGGTATCGGCTCAAGGACAGACCTGCGCAGTTGCTATACGGATAACACATCACACTAAACAGGTACAGTACGTAGAACAGCAAGAAGACAACTGTATTTTCTCTCGTCAATATCTCCGTAACTGTTCAACGCCGGATATAAGTATTTGTCGTTATATCGACGTAATTTAACCTAAGCAGCGTTCTCCCGAAGTACGGCAGATTCCCCTTTGAGGCCGTATACCAACATTTGTCCTTTCATTTCATTCACACAGGCCTCTCCAATGAAGCAGCACAGTACGTACGTACAAGTGGTGTGTATGGAGTGGGTGTTGATGCTCCTTCAGTGGATCCAGGAAAGAATGTGATTTTTGATGCTCATCAGACACTGTCGGGGCACAGATATTCGGTATTGAAAATCTCAAATTGGAAAAGGATGTATTACCAGGTAAGTGGCCGACAGAAGCCCTTAAGGGCCAAATGCCACCATTTGTCACGCTCCTCAATGGGTTCCTCGGCTATGATCAACCTGTTTTCAGGATGGTATGTTATATCCCGGGAGCTGGTGGTAGGATCTTGTAGATCGAGTGAAGTCTGATTGATGGATCCGTTAGGACACTTACGGAATGACTTCCAAGTCTACTTGTGGATGCTTTGACACAATAATATTATATACTGAAAATATTACAGTGTTGCAAGAGGTGAACTATTGAAGTGTCCAGCTGTGCTCCACAAACTTTAGTTTATATGCGGATTTAGAGAGGTGTCATGTGGAAACTATACGTCATAACAGAGGGGTGTGGCCGTGTGATGCTATTGGTCGAAACTTACATTATCGTCCTATACGAGTCTTGCTTTCGGGCTATTACGTCATAATGACATCATAGCTTCACACAAGTCCTTCAACCTTTTAGACATTGACAAGCTCATGTAATACCCACCCTCCTTCGTACTTAACGTAAGACTCCTACAAAATTTGGTGTTACAATGATTGTGGAATATTTTGAGTGTACGTATAATTTCAGTACATAAAGTCAGTTATATTTACATGCACAGTGGTCATATATGACGTAACAGATGGGATAACATGTGGGATCATAGTATCATACTATCTCTGTTTGGTCTTCAGAGTGTTGAGGGTGCTGCAGTCCCAAATATCCCACAAGCGCCTCCATTCCCGTGACTAACCTCTTCTTGGCCTAACTTGCCCACAACCACTTAAATCTGTAACCTCACATTTCTGTACAGTTCGCCTGTCATGTTTCACAACAGTCGCCTATCTTGAACACAGAAGTACGACATAACAATAATGTCACTCTTGTCATGTTAGAGGAATCATATCAGACTATCACAGGTTACTGTAGCGTCAGATTTTGTCCATCATAACTATTATTTTTACAGAGTTTTAAGCTTCCAAAGTTGTTGAGTTTACAGACACAGGCTTCATTCTCTGTTGCAGCAACGCCTGATTATGACAATGCATGACGGCTTTCAATATATGTTATTCCAAGCTGGTCTTTTTCAGCTGAAAATGAATGAGATCCGTCAATGAATACCGTCACAGATTTTCATTTGGGGTATAAAAGGCTTTTCAAAACTAGTGAAAAATCCCACAGAAAAATAAACATACATTTTGAAGAGAATTACTGAAATCAAGGTCCATAAAAAGTGTGTCATCGCTCAGATCAACATATCCCATTGCTGGAATGGCTTTAGACACTGCAAATTAACTTCTTTTTGAAATACCACTGGAAATGGGTAGATAGAATTTAACCCTTTCAAAACCAAGTGAAAGTACTTTTCTGTACAACGATCTCCTTCTGAAAGCGCACTGCTTTTTGAAGGTTGTCAGGCTTTGCCTATTTGTCCTGGTAAGAGCAGCATGTATCTAGATGAAGATGAGTATGGAGCATTGGTGAAATGATACTGAAAGCAGAAAACCAAAGCACTAGAAGAAAAACCTGTAAGACTAAGATTAACCTAAGTTTTATGCACTTAAATATTCAGACCGTACCGCGCAGTAAACACACTCCGTCTCAGTTATACAAACCAGTCAGTTAATGCTGTACAGTGAAATATTCGCTGTTTGTTCTGAGATCCACACAAAACACATAAATACAGTCCGTACCGCGCAGTAAACACACTCCGTCTCAGTTATACAAACCAGTCAGTTAATGCTGTACAGTGAAATATTCGCTGTTTGTTCTGAGATCCACACAAAACACATAAATACAGTCCGTACCGCGCAGTAAACACACTCCGTCTCAGTTATACAAACCAGTCAGTTAATGTTGTACAGTGAAATAATCGCTGTTTGTTCTGAGATCCACACAAAACACATAAATACAGTTCGTACCGCGCAGTAAACACACTCCGTCTCAGTTATACAAACCAGTCAGTTAATGTTGTACAGTGAAATAATCGCTGTTTGTTCTGAGATCCACACAAAACACATAAATACAGTCCGTACCGCGCAGTAAACACACTCCGTCTGTTATACAAACCAGTCAGTTAATGTTGTACAGTGAAATAATCGCTGTTTGTTCTGAGATCCACACAAAACACATAAATACAGTCCGTACCGCGCAGTAAACACACTCCGTCTCAGTTATACAAACCAGTCAGTTAATGTTGTACAGTGAAATAATCGCTGTTTGTTCTGAGATCCACACAAAACACATAAATACAGTCCGTACCGCGCAGTAAACACACTCCGTCTCAGTTATACAAACCAGTCAGTTAATGCTGTACAGTGAAATAATCGCTGTTTGTTCTGAGATCCACACAAAACACATAAATACAGTCCGTACCGCGCAGTAAACACACTCCGTCTCAGTTATACAAACCAGTCAGTTAATGTTGTACAGTGAAATAATCGCTGTTTGTTCTGAGATCCACACAAAACACATAAATACAGTCCGTACCGCGCAGTAAACACACTCCGTCTCAGTTATACAAACCAGTCAGTTAATGCTGTACAGTGAAATAATCGCTGTTTGTTCTGAGATCCACACAAAACACATAAATACAGTCCGTACCGCGCAGTAAACACACTCCGTCTCAGTTATACAAACCAGTCAGTTAATGTTGTACAGTGAAATAATCGCTGTTTGTTCTGAGATCCACACAAAACACATAAATACAGTCCGTACCGCGCAGTAAACACACTCCGTCTCGGTTATGAACACCAATCAGTTAAGGCTGGAAAATAATCGCTGTTTGTTCTGAGAACCACACAAAACACATAAATACAGTCCGTACCGCGCAGTAAACACACTCCGTCTCAGTTATACAAACCAGTCAGTTAATGTTGTACAGTGAAATAATCGCTGTTTGTTCTGAGATCCACACAAAACACATAAATACAGTCCGTACCGCGCAGTAAACACACTCCGTCTCAGTTATACAAACCAGTCAGTTAATGCTGTACAGTGAAATAATCGCTGTTTGTTCTGAGATCCACACAAAACACATAAATACAGTCCGTACCGCGCAGTAAACACACTCCGTCTCAGTTATACAAACCAGTCAGTTAATGTTGTACAGTGAAATAATCGCTGTTTGTTCTGAGATCCACACAAAACACATAAATACAGTCCGTACCGCGCAGTAAACACACTCCGTCTCGGTTATGAACACCAATCAGTTAAGGCTGGAAAATAATCGCTGTTTGTTCTGAGAACCATAAAAAACACATAAATGCACCTCACAGACAGAACACAGATTTTTTTTTTTAATGTTAAGTCTGGCGGTGCACAATGTAACCACTAGACTTCAAAGGGTTAAATCAGTATCTAACCACCCCCCCCCCCCCTCCAATTTCCAACCCAAATTTTCATTCTTATTCTTAAACGACTGCTATCTATCACTGATACATTTCCAAACCTATTCTCTTTTTCTTCTTACCACGATTAATATCACTTGCCAGACTTAATGTGAAGATTACTGCTTTGTGGAGTAATTTGGTAGACAAACAAGTATTTACAAAACTGTGTGTTGCCTCATCACAGACGAAAATAATCTTCAACCATAAACTTCTTCCTTCCATACTCAAAATCATACAATAAACACATCCATATTTCTTTCTGCTTTTTTCAGCAAAGGGTTTCCAGCTACACATAATGCCATCGAAAATCACACATGGAACCGGCGCACCTTGTCGAGTTATGGCATTCCTGGACAGAAACCAGACCCAGTTCTGATACAGCGTCAGGTGGGATCATGTCATATTGCCCTATGCGATAGAAGTTTCATATCAGTAAAAATTCTGTATCATTTCCTACATGTTGCGAGATAAAGATTCAAGTCTTCTGGGATGTTATGCCATGTCATCAACTGGTAAGTTCTCTTCTTGGACTCTGCCCTGAAGATGGAGACAGCAAGCTACTGCAAAACGTCGGTAACTACTACTTGTCATGTCTCACAACGCTTTGTTCTTCCTTGCCACAGTACTTTATTCTCAAACCTATGTTGTTCCCCGAGGGTGTAGAACAAAGATTCACACGCATATAAAACAGACAATATCAGATTACACTTGGAAATGAATGGACTGGGCCACATTCCAGGCTTGCCTTGTAGACAGGATCCCCGATAATCCAGCAATATCTGACGAGATGGCAATCGACAAATGTGTTCGGGAACTGTCCAGCACCATCCCAGGAGACGACACCAGTATCCGCTCCCGAGTCTTGTCCACGTGGCAAACTGCGGCCTTCTTTGCCAGCAACTATTCAGGTTGAAATAACACCTGAAGAACCAGACGAGAAGACAGTGCAAAGTCACAAGGGATCCTACTCTGATGCTCAGGCAAACCACCTCCAGAGGCCTGTAACCTATCAGCTGAAGAAGTGGAAGGATGACCAGCGGAGTGATACGCTACAATCCCTAGGCAAGAAGATGACTATGTGGGTGATTGAACAACAGCAGCAGCAAACACAGTGAATTTAATGAATGTGAGGGTGCCATATCAGGGGTAGAAAAATTAAGAACAGATATGAAACATGTGACATTTGGCATTCTTATGCAGTGACTTGGGAAGATCAGCGTCCCACATACCAGATGACGGTAAGTAATTTTTAGATATGAAACAGCACAGAATTTGCAACATCAACACGCACACATCACACAGAAAAGAAAACAAAAGCGAATGTAAAGAGTTTCAGTTAACTCTACTGGCATTTTAATATGAAATATTAGAACACTGCAAAATTCACAAACCTACAACCTCTTTTCATTGTTACTTATAAGAAATACTGAATTTGTGAGATGTCAGATTCTCACGGCCGTAATGAAGCATGCTGCCGCCTTTTGAGATGTGACACCGTGTAGTTTGATAGCAGAGAACATCTGAAATTGCGGTACACTACTACCAGACTACACAGCAACACATACCAGAAGACAGTAACTTGCAGTTTGTGTTTCACTTTAATTTTAACACACCTGAGTGATTTTCCAAGCCCACAGGAAACACAGTTCCTTGTCTGGAATCTTATCAGTGACATCCATCTGTCCTTTGATTCAACTACTGCAGGTGGCAATGTGGCACACACAAACTGACAAACACATAATACACACATACAAAACCTAACATTTGGAATCCTAAAATGCATCATAACAATGACAAGTGCTTCTTACATGCAACAGAGGCAAATACGTTTGAATTCTTGAAGAACACATCGAAATTTAAAAAAAAATATGAAAGGTAAAGTTAACCCTAGAACAGGCCACGAAGGCCCAGAGGGGAGTAAAGGTATAGATCTACTCTTTCTTTAACCTTGGCACTAGATGGGGGTGGGTGATCAACGCCACGCGCCGGCCGCTTTATCCCCGGGAATTGTACAGGAGGCTGGGTAGGCCCCAGGGCCGGTCTGGACGGGTGCTGAAAATCTCGCCCCCACCGGGATTCGATCCCCGGACCGTCCAGCTCGTAGCAAGTCGCTATACCGACTACGCTATCCCAGCCCACAAAAAAAAAACCTTTTTTATTAACCTACATGTTTTTTATTTGTAATAAAACTGCAAGGCTAACATTTGGTTTTGCATTCAGAGCCTCTGGGTCGGTCCTCTCACAAATCGGAAATCGAAATTCTGCTACTGAGCGTAACAACCCAGAAGATCTGAATCCTCAACATCTAGCAGCATTTGGTTTTGCAAGAATAATGTGGCATTTTCAAATTCATAAATATAAACCCTGGTTTCATTTTTATTATTATAATTATCTTTACTAATACATATAATTTGTACTTTAGTCTCATGTGGAGATGTGGCAAAGCCAACTAGTAGCATTAAAAAAAATATACATTACATACATACATACATACATACATATATACATTATATACATACATACATACATATATACATTATATACATACATACATACATACATATATACATTATATACATACATACATACATACATATATACATTATATACATACATACATACATATATACATTATATACATACATACATACATACACTCACATCCTTCACTTCCTACTACTGTATTATATAACATTTGTATTTTGTCATAAGTATAATAAAAATGTACAATTTTTAATGAATTAGAAACCTATGCTTTTAGTAAAACTTGTGGTAAAAGCAACCAATAACATAACCTTTAAACTTTATAAATAAATGAACGAATCCTCTTTTTTATTACTGCTATTATATGTGGTTTGTACTTTATTTTAATTTATAATTATCTGTAATGACCCATGCCTGCCCTGCCTGCATATTTTCGGCTGACACCAGTCTTTTTAAATTGCAGCACGTGCAAAACATAGTTCTTTGCAACAGTGGAAAGTTTTAACGGTGCGCATAGACCTGTGATTTGAATCTGGCTTTCAAAATTCCGTATTTGTATGATTTCATACATATTTATGCAGGCAGCAGGCAGAATAGAATTTGTAATGCATCAGACACCTTTGGTTTTTAGTAAATTTTGTAGTAAGGCTAACTAATAACAGAATGCTTCATAAAGGAATAAATAGATAAATAAATTACACTTTTATTATTATGACTACATAAAATTTTATTTACATTAATAACAATACTTAAGAAACTTTTGATTTTGAGTAAACAGTGTGACACAATAAACTACTGCTTACACAAACTCAAAAATTTACCCTGAAGATTAATTATAGTCCCAAAAAAATAAACATTTCCCAAGCAGTATTTTCTTGGATCAAAACTGGACCACCTGTTCTTTGGCTCCTGAAATTAAGATACAAGAATATGCAATGAACAAGTATGGAATACTTTATAATCATGTTTAATAGTGTATTTCAGTTTCAACACTGTTGCATTGTCAGACACTTCCCAAGGTTAAGTAAGCAATTGTTACCGGACTTCCCTGTTTACAATCAGGATTGTTGCCACACACACACACACACACATATACATATATATTACAATAGGTGCTGTTTACAACCAGGTGCCTTACTGCATAAATTTCTCTAGCAACCAGTCTTGCCAAACATCATTAACGCTAAACTTTGTTTACATATATCTGTGTCGAGTGTTGTACATATATGCTTATCTTTCCACATGTCAACCTCTGAATGCAAAATCAGTTAGTTGTGACTTTTTAACTTGCAGACTAGATTCTAGTAGATTACAGAATGTAGTGGCATGCATGTATATTTACAAGTTGTTCATGATATATATCTTAAATAAAAGTATACCAGTAATGCTGTAGTGGTATGGCGTTACTTACTTTTACATATGTACGAGGGTTATCCAGAAAGTAAAGATACAAAAGCAATAAAATTTTTTAAAAATATTTATTAACAAAATCGAGTGAAAAAACTCTTAACACATACCTTTAGCTATTTTTCAACATAATCACCACCTTTGTCAAGGCATTTGTTTAGCCTGGGTACGAGTTTTTGTATTCCGATGTCACAGAACTCCGCCGCCTGTGCACGCAACCACGCAGTGACTTCGTTTTTCACCTCTTCGTCTTCGTGAAACTTCTGGCCGGCCATCCCGCTCACAGCCCAGACCTCGCTCCCAGCGATTTCCATTTGTTTTTGCATTTAAAGAAACATCTGGCCGGCCAGAAGTTTCACAAAGACGAAGAGGTGAAAAACGAAGTCACTGCGTGGTTGCGTGCACAGGCGGCGGAGTTCTGTGACATCGGAATACAAAAACTCGTACATGGGCTAAACAAATGCATTGACAAAGGTGGTGATTATGTTGAAAAATAGCTAAAGGTACGTGTTAAGAGTTTTTCACTCGATTTTGATAATAACTATTTTTAAAAAATTTTATTGCGTTTGTATCTTTACTTTCTGGACGTCCTACGTACTTTGCCTTTATACTGTTTCCTAATATTTTTAAAAACCTAAAAAACAACATAAATGACAAACGTGTAACACTTTTTTGCAATACACATTACTAGGCACAAAACTTACATTTCCTGACCTTGGCCGGCAAATGCCCGAGTGCATTCTTGCCCATCCTGACAGCATTAGTATGCTTTGTTGTACTGATCCCACGTGTACAGCATGTACTGGCATGCATGTACATTTACTAACTCACCTGATCATTCCAGGGGCTGCTGATGGTGGATAGCTAGTCACTGCTGCCAAACAGGCGAGTGCTGGTCAAGAAGCTATGCTTCTGCTTCTTTTTCCTGCCATCAATATTAGACAGAACAGCATAGAAACTCATGCTACACTGTGATAGAGATGAGTCTTCCTGAATTGATGGTTCTGATGACAATGGCATGGAGTCCTCCAAATGTTTCCTTCCTCTTGATTCACGTCTCGTACGTCTCACCACCCGAATATCTAACTTGCTGCAAAGAACAACATAATTAACTGTGGGAGATAAGGGATTCTTACTGCTTGACCCTTGAAGATGGGACCGATAGGTTGTCCCAAAACGTTCGTAAATAACTACCAATCTACGCCGCATAACGTCCCAGAACAATGAAGATCAAAAACATGAAAGATGTTCTTGGATGTTACACTGAGGAGTCTGGCAGATACATACTTGCTGCCCCCATCTTCGGACCAGAAGTATGGAACGTACCCTGAAGATGGACATCATAGGTTCCTCCAACACAGTGATATCTGTCTACCAGACTACATTGCATCACTTCCCATGAGGACTGTAATCTTCAGAATTAAATGTATCAATATCCCCACCAGGAAACAGTCCAGAATTTAATAGGAAAGATTGGGTGGACTGAGTAGTACATGGATAAATAGAAATAAATCCTTGGAGCCACACAATATATTGTTTTGTTAACGTTTATAACAATTGTAGATCATTAATCTATGACTTCATTCAGCACTGCCCAGTGTAAATTGAGTGAAAATAGGGTTACTGCCACTCCTGTCTTTAGCTAACTGGTTGTTATTGCTACTCCTGTCTTTAGCTAATTCATTGTTACTGCTACTCCTGTCTTTAGCTAACTGGTTGTTACTCCTACTCCTGTCTTTAGGTAATTGGTTATTAACTGAGAAGACAGGATTCAACATGGAAAGCTTAAAATACAGCATTAAATAGGTACACGAGTAGAAAGCACACACATTTATACTCCAGGGCAATATGCCAAGAACTAAAGCACATCTTCCAGTTTACATTATACTAACCACATATTCATTTGCTGGGATGCAACACCATTTTCATTTGACAGACAAGGTACCAGTGTTTTGGAGAAATCTACTGCCACATCGTCACACTGAGAGTGTCTTATACCTGATGGCGACAGGATGTTCCTCTGAAACATTGGTACCCAGCTACAAGACTACTTGCTGTCACAATCCAGCTGAATGCAACACAAACCTTCACTGCTTATTAAGATTACGATCCTCTGGGATGTGATGCTGTGTAATTTGGTGGACAGTTAGGCACATTCAAAGGAACCTGCTGCCTCCATCTTCAGGGTATAAGAATACATGGCATCACAGCTCACATGCCCATAATCTTAATATTTACCACTGTGAAAAATACAAATATTTTTACATCTAACCTCTGTCTGCGCGATGGTGCCTGCTCTTTCTCCTTGCTGGAAATACCCAACTTCGACTGGCGCGGACGTTTTCTCCTAGGAATAGGCAAAAGAAGATTATAACAATGAATATATTTCATTACAAGACTGAGGCAGAGGTTTGTGGTGTGCAGCCCTCATACATATAAACAAAAAATATGTTCAGCGCCTCCTCTACACTATAAAGACATCAGTTATCTAGTCACCATGAAAAAATGTTTGACAGGCGCATTGCTAAGCTAATACCATGACTTAGAGGGAGGGAGGTACAGCAACACAGCTGTAATGGTAAATTTTGTTACTCTTCAAGTGTTTGTTTTTCCTTGTAATGGAGCACCGGTGGAACGAAATTGACAGGGGAAAACCGAAGTACTCGGAGAAAAACCTGTCCCAGTGCCACTTTGTCCACCACAAATTCCACGTGGGCTTCTGCGTTGAGAGGCCAGCGACTAACCACCTGAGCTATGGCACAGCCCTACTGTTCAAGTGTAGTCATGTGTCATTTTAACAGGAAAAGGACATTAGGACTACATTCAGTTTTCACACTGGAACAGAATTATATATGGCCAAAGACAGACATAATAAGCATTGGTATGATGTTTGGATTGTGGTTACCAGTGACTGCAACCTTGCAACAGACAAACTCAAATTTGAAGAGCAAACAGATACCGCCCCAAGACAAGATAAACGATTAGTTACAGGTCTAAGAGCCTTAATCTAAACGAAACAAAGGAAGATACAGCTTCAATTTTCAACTAAGAGAAGTATAAACTAGATGAAAGTCGGTGATTAAGTAATTTCACAGTGCAGGATCTGCAACGGCATTCAGTAAGTACCATCTTGAAGCATTACACACACCATTAAGACATCCAACAGAACAACAAATAATGGATAAGGCCCGTTTCATTACATAGCCATTAGAGTCACTGAAGCAATTTTCCCAGCCATAGGTAATGTTTAAACCTAGTGAAAAATAAACTGGCACTCAGTATGTGCACACACCAGTGCGTATCATCTTTTAGTATGTCACGTCACCAAAAGTGTTCTACTTCAAAGATGCCCTGTGTGTCTCAAAACTGCCCTCAACAACTTCTCAGACTACTGGCAATGTCTCGTTAATCCACCAATCAGTTCAGATCTTGTGCCTAATAATTCTGCTGCTGTGGATCACTGAAGAAGCACCTCTCTGACATGATGAATAGAAGGCTTAGATGTGCTGGTGTGTGCAAACACTGAGCCCTTATGTGTTCTCCGTGAAGATAAAATATGTGATATAACACTAGTACACTCAATCGATCTGGTGATTATGCGGAGAAATCGGGTGTTGGTCATTGAATGTTCTGAACACTTATGCTGAAATAAAAACATATAAGTGTAACACACCCTTCAATGATACTTATTTAACAGATCACATACATGTAACATAATTTTTCTTTCTTCTTCTCCTTTCTTTACACCATTTCCTTTGCAGCCTGTACAGTGTTCTGAGTTTTAAAAATCAGCTCTCGTACAATCAAGATTACACATCATTAAAGTATTGGTATTTCTGGAAATTTTATAGACATACTCCTTGCAAACTGTCATGTAATTAACTGCACTTCTAGCATGCATAGTTAAGACAAGAATGTATTCATTATACCAGATCTTCCAGTGAAGTGTTACACAGGGAGACCATGGTATAGAAACAGAACAATAATGTCAAAACAGAACTTTGCTATTTAGCATTGAAAAAAACTGAGAGATGATCATAAATGAAGGGGAGATCCTAGTCCATTTGAAGATACATTCCAACTCAGCTCTTTCTGAAACAGTTAAGAAAAACCACAGAAAACACCAAGAGGTGATCAGTAATGAAGTCAAGGATCTGAGCTCTTGCAGATCGCTAAACTAACTTAATCATCTGAAGCCTAAAATTCATGTGAATAATATTTAAAAATTCATCTTCTACATCACAGAAACACGTATCCATTACAATAACCAACCACTTATTTGGCTAGGGGAATAATCACAGTTTATTATGAGAATCATACAAAGCACTTAAATCGAATGTGTGGACAAAATGCATTGCTCTTTAAATATTCAAACACCTAGCACATACAGAAAGCACAGTGTTTTAAAGGGCTAAGGTACCACGATACAGTGGAACAGTGTTGATATTGGGATGATACTTCATATTCCACAGCAAGGATTTATTGAAAAGTTCAAAAGCTGTCAATGGCTTACAGAACGTTCTGCACCATATAGTTAAGGTATACTTATTAGTACTAAGTGTGTGGCCTATTAAGTACAAGTATTTAAACAACATTACAACTTACCAATAAGCAGATGAGTTGAGCTGTACCACAAAATGTCCAGAAACAGGGGGAAAGGGAAGGAGAACAATTCTTTGACCAAGAGTGATTTAGAACACATGGGAAAGGAACAGGTTACGATCTTATCAAAAACTGACGCATGATATGCATCAGGTGATACTGCAAATAACACACAGAAAGTGACAATTCAAAACAGTGATTCTGTGTGGCATTCTCCATGAGTATGATGCTACATACCAGACCACATATAATATAATCCGGTATCTACATAGCAAACTACATACCATCCTCACCCAGAACACCACAATATGATCATTGTTTTGGATATTATCCAATCATCTTGGGGTTTTCCAAACACAAATTTGTGCAAATGGATCCCGTGACTGAGAACTTTTTTTCAGAAACTGTCCCCATTATCATGCACGCACAAAAGTACCTACTCAGCTTGGCACTCTGAAACAGCTAGCATCAACCACTGAATCCATGGCTGATGTTCAAAATGCAACACACTGCCAGAAACATTAATACTTAGATCACTGTATCTTCAATACCGTGAAACCATTAAATCTTACACTCAACCGACTACAGTCAACATCATCATTCACCAGTACGAGTCGGACTGCAATCTCATGGCACATGTGTGTGCAGGCAGTTTGCTTACAGCCTGGAGTAAGAGAGGAGAGGGCATCACAGAATGGGTGAATACAAAAAGCAGCCTGCAGCAGGTAATCTCTGCATTTCTGTTCTTACTTCAGTATAAAACTTTTGTCCCATCTTCTGACATGCACTACATACACGCTATTCCATGTCCTTGACTATGGATAACTACGTGGTTTCTTATCTCAGAGAGCACTACAGTAAAGGACAAGTATTCTGTTTAGAACAATTTTTGATTAACAGCAAGCAACACGTAAAGGTCTGTGCCGTGTAACGCCATGCAGTTAACTAACCTGACACTACACTATACTTCCTGCAGACATGTCCAACAGGAGCAACTGAAATCAGTTCTTTGTGCAGTGCCATAACACTGCAATTAGGCTGTCAAGTTTGCTTTAGAATATGCTGTTACAAAGGTCCAAGTAAACCAGGAAGGACAGAAATTAAATGGGACACACCAACTTTTGATCTTTGCTGACGATTCTAAATTTCTTGTGTAAAAATATAAACATTACAAACAAAAGCACAGAAGCCACATTAGTCACTACCAAGAATGTTGGCCTGGAGTAAATGCTGAAAAACTAAGTACATGGTCATGTCTCGTGACCAGAATGCAGGGCAAATTCACAACATAAAGATAGCTAATAAATCATTTAAATATGACAAAGTTCAAATATTTGGGAACGACACTTAACATATCAAAATTGCATGCCTGGTGGAAATAAAATCAGATTAAATTTGGGTAATTTCTGCTACCCACTTGATCCAGCATCTTGGCTTCCCATTTGTTATCTAAAACTGTAACAATTAAAATATAAAGATCCAGTCTTGCCTGTTATTTTATATAGGTGTAAAACTCGGTCTCTCATATTAAGGGAAAAACACAGGCTGAGGGTATTCAAGAATAGGGTGCTGAGGAATATAGTTGGACCTAAGAGTGAGGAAGCAACAGGAGGCTGGAGAAAATGCCATAATGAGGAGCTTCATAAGTTGCACTCGGCTCCACGGTTTGGTGACCGAGGGTCATATACAACGTCAGCAGGGCAGAGCTCAGTAATATACAGATATTAACATGTCTGGCTATTACAGGGGCGATGAAGACGACCCCAGCAGCTGCAATGGAGGTCCTCCTGGGACTTCCTCCTCTTCATGTGATGATTGAGGCAGAGGTCCAGGCAGGGATCTACAAGCTAATGTGTAACCAGCAGTGGGAACCAAAATCCACTAACTTCGGTCACACCAAAAAACATTGAGATATGGAGCACGAACCCATCCTACAGATGGGGTCTGACAGGATGCTTCCCAGATATGCATACCACAAGCCATTCAGTCAAGTTCCCTGACAAGTGTGAATGGGTTCAACCCAGACAACAAACGGGGCCTGGTCTGGTACACAGATGGGTCCAAGACCAATAAAGGCACTGATGCTGGTGTGTATAGATGGGGCTCAAGGGGGGACAGCTTCAGTCTTGGGCTCCACACCACGGTATTCCAGGCTGAAATATATGCCAATAAGGCTTGTATAATGGAGAGTATAGAGAAGGGCTACACAGGTAGGAACATCTATATTCTTTCTGACAGTGAGGCAGCCATCAAGGCCCTTGACAGCTACCAGATAAATTCCAAATTAGTCTGGGACTGCCATCAGTCCCTGGTAAAACTGGCAGAACATAACAGGATCCAACTGGTATGGGTACCGGGACACATGGGAATTGATGGAAATGAAATAGCTGATCAGTTAGCCAGACAAGGCTCCTCACATCCATTCACAGGACCTGAGCCTGCACTTGGTATATCTGCAAAGGTTGCCATGGGGGTGATCAGGGACTGGATGAGTAGGAAATACAACGAGCATTGGCAGTCCATACGTGGACAAAGGCAAGTTAAGGGTTTTCTTAAAAAACCCTCTGCAACAAAAGCTGGTGAACTGCTCAATCTGAGCAGAAACCAGCTCAGAATAAAGATAGGGTTGCTGACAGGACACTGTTGTTTAAAAGGACACCTATTTAAACTGGGGCTGGTAAACAGTCCCAAGTGCAATAGATGCAAACAGGCATCTGAAACGGCCTCACATGTTCTTTGTGACTGTGTGAGGCTTTAGCCACATTAATATTCAGGCACCTAGGTCGTCATTTTATGAAACCAGGTGACTTTGAAGACATCTCTGTCAGTAAGATACTGCACTTTGTTCAAGGTGTGGGACTGCTGAAGGAATGAGCTAAAGGGTTGCACAAAAGATCAATAACGGTCGAAGTGCACGGGTCACTGTGGTGCCTGCCCTTCCGTATTCTATTCTATGAGTTGCACTTCTCACTGCTGTTTGAGCAACCTAATGAAGGTGAAGATGGGCAGGGCATATGGCATGCATGTGGAAGACAAACACATAGAGGGTTTTGGTATAAAACAAGAATTCTGCTCCATGGAGTTAGTAATGCAATCATGGTTTAACACACAACACCAGATAGGAACAATGGCACTGCATTCAATGAGTTTTCAAACTGCATTAACATTTATTAGAAACTTCATGGAAAACACATACTCATGATATTCTTCAATAAATTCACTGGCAGAATACTCTTCATAATGCTTGTTTCAATGATTTCAAATTCAAAATTTACAAAACAATAAATAGAGACCAGGATCAATTGTGCTTCTAAGGTTACAGTGACCGCCATAAAGAACTCAACTTACCACAGTACAGTCCCTGTGCTTAATTAAGCATCTCCCCATGAAGACATGTGGGGGATATGCAGGTATAGTGCCACACATTTTTAATCCAGAAATAAAAAGGGATGAGTGGTCACTTTTATCCATGGATGTTTCACTCCCAGCACAAAAACCCTTGGTACCTACTGGATACAAGGCTGAGTAAACCCCAGAGCCACTCCACATGCTGTGGCAAAGAAAAATAACCCTGTGAGCCTTGAGGGTTTCACCATGGTGTAATCATGGATTTGTCTTCTAGAATGTGAAGCTGCATTGTTGGGCAAGTCGACTTGACCCATGAGAATGGAGGCAATACATTCCTTCAAAACGTCAGGCATGGTTCACCCACTGACGCAGCATCACATCCAAGAAATTGAGAATCTTCAAAAACAGCCCTGCCCTTATTAGCAATAATACCCCACTCATCCAACCAATAGCATAGGCACTACGACTTAACTATCACATTTACAGTTACTTCTCACCATTGTGTACGGGAGTCGCAGATAGTGATGTGACCAAAGGAACCATTTCTGCTCTCTGTTGGCAATATACTGAATTGTATCTCATTACAATTTTACAATCTATATACATCTATTAATGAAAAAGGGAAAGCTATTTACATTTGTAGAGAAAATAAATCAGTTGAGGTGGAAGTCCTGTGTAAAGCTTATCTGCAGGGTTAGGAATAAAGAAAGAGGTTTAATCAGTTTTTCTTTCCCCCACAACTTCTTTATAGTGGCCAAACCCTGCAAGGAAAATCAAAGCTTGAATTTTATTCTATTTTCACCTTGCATTTTTCAAGTATAGACAATGTTTTCCACCAACTAAATGCACTTGTTATAAAAACACTAAAATATTCTAAAACTGTTTGATAAAAAGCCACCTGTTTTGCGTCAACAAACTTTATTCTATTTTCACCGTGCTTTTTATCAAACAGTTTTAGAATATTTTAGTGTTTTTATAACAAGTGCATTTAGTTGGAGGAAAACATTGTCTATACAAAGCTTGAATGTTTGTTTTAAGAGGGCAGAGCAAGTTAAAACCCAAAACATAATTAAAACAAATCAGGCACCGACATGAAGTGACCATGATATTGTGGAGCCCTTTCCAATTGTACTCATGATTAATAATTCCTGCACATTCAAACAACAATCTAATTCCATACATGTTTGTCATATCAGTCCACAGAGCTATTACAAATGAAGTCTACACTTTGGAAAATTCCACACAGACTAAGAGTTAACCACAGGAACAAAGGTGGGTGGCTGCAGACATTGTAGCAAGAGAAGTGCTCAAGTGTTCAATGGCCAACCAGCATTAGTTAACTGAAGAGCTTAGTTATGTGTACAGCTCTTCATATAAGCAAGCAGTTGACAGTGATGCCAAGTGCCAGAAATGGACGTCTTGAGGCCTGTAGTAGTGTAACAAGCCATATACTGGCTGCACCGTTCTTACAATGAAAGTCTTGCAATGTTGCAAAAGTATCTCTTTCTCCTTCAGCATGAAATGTTTTGATCACCCATCCTTGTTCCTGTGTTTTGCTTCAGTAATATTTCAAAAGTTACATTAGTGTCAACAGACTTACTCCAAATACATAACTTTACATAGGCTCAATATGAGCTCTGTCAATAATTTGGATAACATCAAGCAATACAGGAACTTGTCCCAAATTTTACACAAAGTTCCTTTTCAAAGTGGTGCATTTGTTTCACATGTTCAATGCGTCAGGTCACCAAACTCAGATGGTAATGGTGCGACACAGTAATTGCCTTTCATTCATGAGAATTACAGGAGTGCTGTCTTATGTGACACAAGAAATTTGGTAGGCAGCTTTCTCCAGAACACTGGTACATACTGTATTTTGTGGACCATAAAACAATTTTTTTTTTCTTGGAAAATTCCATATAAAATTCTTCTGTGTCTTCAGGTCCACACGTGCTTCAAGTGTGAATAAAATACATTTTCCCTATATTTGCCTCCCAAAATCTTGGCACACCTCATGGTCTGCAAAACATGCTACATATAAACGCTGTGCACTGTCATATCCCTCAAGACAGCAACCTTCACAGCACCCACTGTCAGAACTTTAAATCTCACAGCAACATCAGACAACAAGGACCTCGGCTTACAACTTGTATGATCCAGTCCATCTTTCAAGAAACATACATACTGCATCAGAGGTGCCTCTTGTGTCACCTTCTTAAACTAAATAATTTGCCACTTAAAAAGACACATATCAGAGTGAACGCTGTTATAACAATATCACTACTGAAGAGGCTTCCCAGAACAGGCACACCATACACTAAAAGTAAAACAATTGGTATTCTACAAGTACAAACTAAAGTATGGTTCCAGATTATCATCTTCTGCAGAGTGACGACAACATGCTATGTGTAGAATTATTTTCATAATGTCCCTGGCATCTGTCCAGCAAGGCCAGACTAATGTCACAAGAGTCAACAACCAGTGTGAAGTCAAGTGCGCACGGTCAGTCTCCTTTTTCAATCAGAGATGAGTGCCATCCCAGGCTGCCACCT
Organism: Reticulitermes speratus; assembly: GCA_021186555.1. Taxonomy (NCBI): domain Eukaryota; kingdom Metazoa; phylum Arthropoda; class Insecta; order Blattodea; family Rhinotermitidae; genus Reticulitermes; species Reticulitermes speratus. The sequence goes on along the minus strand of JAJKFL010000014.1, from coordinate 40,462,600 downwards.
TTTTATACACAGCAGCTATAATCATGCGATAAATAGGACGGTGAACACAGGTTATGAGAACTACTGCTCATTTTTTCATGTGTGATATGTACTTGTCCGGATAGTTTGCCAGATTCGCCAAAGGTCAACAAAGAGTATCGCAGCACCTATCAGTCACACATCATCTTTTGACATGCAAAGTGTGTTCAAAAAGTTATGATAAATACCACATAATAAAAAAATTTCAGTTCAACAGTTTGACAAATTAAACTGCATGTAGATGGGACTGTCATTAATAGAATCCACCACAGGATACCATACTTTGTTTCCTATAATTATTCCAAAGTATAAATAGCATACGTCATGTAGAACACCTACTGTCTGTAACTGATATACATGCTACACATGCTATCTCATGGGTCCTCTGGCTACAGAGACAATTTTGTTAAAAGGAAAATGACAACAACCAGCTCCTGAACGGTAACATTGAAAAAAAAAAAAAAAAACCTTTTATTCTGCTGTAGACATTAAAAATGCAGTGAGATTCCAAATACAGTAGAACCCTGTTAAGAAGTCTTTCAAGTGACAGGGGATTAGGGACTCCTTAAGCGGGAAGACTTATTAAGAGGGAAAGCTTATTAAAAGCAATAGGATTTCAGGACTAGACTTCTTACAGGGGAAAACTTCTTATCCGGGTTCTACTGTAATTCATTCTTACCGTGCTTTCAGTTTCAATTTCCAAGAGCTCTCACGCTCTTTATGAGGGATCTCAAACATGTATCCTGTGGGACACATGAGGTCTACCAGTTCATTTTATGTGGACCCCACACTAATTTTATTCCAATCATAGAATGAGGCCCAGCACAGTGTAAAGAACAACAGTCACACAAATATCATACTGATGAGCACAGTGATTGGCATAATTTGATTAAATCCTCATGTGTAAATAATTAAGTAAGAGTGTTTAATAGAAAGCTGCAAACTTGTGAGAACCTACAAACATACCACAGTAATGGAGGTAGACCTTCATAGAGAATTCTTTGCTCGAAACAGACTTCATACAAAATTCTTGGGAAAAGAAATGGTTTCAAAAAGTATAGTTACAAGTACAAATACAAATAAAAATTTGGAAAAAAGAAAGGAGAATCAATCAGCAAGTGTTAGAAGACAAATATTGGAGATGGTAAACAAGGTGATATTATAGATATTCAAGAAGACATTACCAGGTCCGCAGTGAAAGGTGAAAACGAAGCCAATACTGTCAGGGAAGTGATACAAATCAAGCAGGAAAATGGAAATACAGATCATCCATTTCAGAAGACAGAGCTACACACATCAAGATAAAACAAAAAAACCAAGCACAAGATACAATGATTTTTTATGGACTTTGGATGGGGTAACAGAATAGCTGATTACAATTTAGGATAAAGTTATTACCGCCAAACTTTTCAGGACGGAGGAGTCTACATTTTTGTTAGGAAAGAGTTATGTCATAATAGACATGCTGTTTCACATTATTGTGAAAAAATAAATACTTAAATTTGTGCAATGCAACTGGATATTAAAGTATTTCACATATTTATAATAAGTTTACACAGAGTTCCTTCAAGAGATTTTCATCACTTTTTAAGAATTCTGAATTTAACACTACAATCTTTATACAAAGCCAAAGCTTTTCTTATGTGGTGATATCAATGTGGATTATTTAAGTGACAATTATCAAAAAAACCAACTAACCCTGTTGTTAAATAATCATAATTTACAATATATATTTCCCTACAAGAATTAAAATAATCTAGGTACAGCAATACCATTTGTGTAGATAATTCAAGATTAAATTCTTTTACCACATTGCCCACAGTCAATGGTCTATCAGATCACGATGCTCAACATTTCATATAAAAAAAAGTGCATATAAAGACAAAAACTGCTCATTTGATACGAAGAACAAGATTGATAAATAATGACACAATAACAATTTTTCAACAATTACTAAAAATGAAACTTGGAAAGCTATTTATATAAGTGATACTATTAATGGTATGTTTAATACATTCTGGAGTATCTTTTTGAACATTTCTGAAGCTAGTTTCCCTGTTAAAAGTAACAATATGAAGATCACTAAAAATGTTTGGCTTACAAAACGCATACAAGTGCCTTGTATATCCTTACCATAAGTTGTAGTAACCCAAAAATTAAGAAATATATATATATATACTAGATACTGTCTACTGTGATAAGACAGGCAAAAAGACAGTATTATAGTCCATGATTAGCTTCATTAGATAATAAAATAAACGCAACATGAATATTACAAAAAATGAGGCAGGGGAAGTATGTACTTCAGAAGAGACGCCCCCCATATTTACAGATAATGAAACAGTAGTAAATCCAGAAAATGCAGCTGGCACTTTTAACAGACTTTCCTTTTTCACTGCAACTGACAGTTTAAATCTACAGAGTAATAAGAAGATTGCTGCTATTTCATTTTTAAGGGATTCTTATCCAAATAGTTTCCCTAATATGACAACAATCCCAATAACAGAAGCCAAAATAAATAATTGGTATAATTAACATATTTAAATATAAAAATTCATCAGGATATAATGAATCCCCCCCCCCCCATGGCACAATAGCCCCTTGTCAGCCAGGGCCTCCTCATTATTGAGGCTTCATGATCTCTCTCACTTAGACACATCACACTCAGCAGGCCTCCTCTGGATCAGTGATCAGCCCAATGCAGAGACCTCTTCCTGACAACACACAACAATCACAAGGGACAGACACCCATGCCCTAGGCGGAATTTGAAACCGCAATCACAGCAAGCAAGCAGCCGCAGGCCTATGCCTTAGACTGTGTGGCCACTGGTGGATATGATGAAATATCAAGTAGAAGTCCAAAATTATGTGGATCACTAGCAGACCATTATGTTATATCTGTAATAAATGTACTCTTATACGTATTTCCCCCCCCCCCCCCCCCCCCGACTGTCTTAATTTTCTACGGTAAAGTCTCTATATAAAAAGGGACATAAGCGCAGAATGATAAATTACAGACCTATTTCATTACTGACAGCAATTTCAAAGGTATTTGAGAGAGCTACGTATCATAGAGTACACCACCATTTACAAGTAAGTAAGTAAGTAAGTAAGTAAGTAAGTAAGTAAGTAAGTAAGTTAAAAAAAAAAAGAGAGAGAAGAAGAAGAAGGAGAGAGAGAGAGAGAGAGAGGAGAAGAAGACAAAAATGGTGTGCGAAGACCAGGAAACGGACATACAGAAAAAATCGAGTAGAAGACAGCTAGTTCAAAGGACACCAAATGCAAAACAATAATGACCAGAAACTCAGAGGTTACAACAAAGTGACCGAAAAGGATCTGAAAGCACTAGAATAATAAAAAACTATAACATACCAATAAAAATGGGGAAACCACCAGGAAGAGGTAAAAGGTGCCATTTGCTTGCAATACAAATAGAGTGCTGAAGGGGAAGGAGTTAACTACACCATCATGAATGTCTGTAGTAAGAGGTGCAACTATTCATGATGCGGTTAACATAATGTGTGTTCACATGCTGATGTTTCATCAGCATTTCTTGATTCACGATAATCAATATTTGTTATTAAAACATTATTTCCTTGTAAACATATCTGAAACTTGTCATAGTGTAACTGTTTAGCTTATTCTTTCCCTTATTAAATGTCTTTTTCTCTCTGTCATTGTTTTGGCATCATATATCAAGCACTTTTCCAACTGACTTTGTTTCGCTTAATTCCTGTTTATCCATTTTAATCTTCCACTTAAAAATGTGCATCCCCTCTTTATATATATTCACTTCAACCATTACAGTGCCAGATAATCACAAACCACCAAACATTTGAGAGTTAAATTTCTGTCCACTTCCAGGATAAAAATGTAAACACTCTCTTCATCTACATTTAGTTAAACACAACACAACTGTACCAATAATACTGCTCTGATAGTATGTTTCACCTATTGATTTGCATTTGCATTCACTGTGCTCACAGAGGAAAATAGCTCAAGTTTGAGGCCACTTATGATTAATACCATCAATTGGAACTGTGAACGTTACACAGGTGTGACTCAGTCACAAACCAGGTGTACTATACAACTCAGACAGAACTGTTAGCATAAGGTAAACCCTTTGCTCTCCATTCACAAATACTACTCAACATCCGATCAAGGAAATGTAAAACCGTAAGGGCTCAAACCTTTGACACCATGACGACAAGGTATGCAGATCAGGGCACAGATGAAGCTGATGATGATGCAGAAAAAGAGGTGGAGGAGAGAAGGATGAGGAGAAGTACAAGAACAAGACATTGAATGAGGAGGAGATCATTACAAAATAGGGTTAAGCACCCCAATACTCCCAAAAAAAACCTGATCTCTTCCTGACAACTTCAGCCTGAAAGCATCACAAGAAAATCTATGATTGGACAGTACTATCAGAATGCAACTGTAACGACATTCCATTCAAAAATCCACTGACCATACTGCACAGGTGCTACATACTCCACCAAGTGTACTAGAATAACATCCTTCTTCTTTCTCAAAAGGTGATGAGCTAAAAATGTTTAGAATAAAGACAAGCCATCAGAACCAGAAATGACAGTCTCATCCTACACTACATGTTAGTAGCCAGCTTCCAACACTGCATCAAAACAATCGGTATTCTACACCTGCATAACAATCTGCACAACTAATTACATGACATATAATCTATAAGGTGGCATGCACATCGAATAAACTGGTCTTAGGCAATTAGTTTCATGCAACTTAAAAGTACAGTTGTATGAAACTAGCACAAATAAGGCCAGATACGTAAACGGAGGTCCAAGCAATAAATTATAGTTGTTTGAACTCAGTGTACGCATTTCAGCCTTACCATATCTGGAATGAAAACACTAGTTTCATGCAGGTGCAGTGTCACACTGCATGGAACTAACTGCTTGAAACCACTTTTGTGGCGTGCATGCTGCCTTAGGCTTATGACTTTCTGAGGTATGAGGCATAGTTTTATAGATAGGTATCAACAATTCAAAAGAGTCTGCTGCCTCCATCGTCAGGATCAAACCACAAGTCAGATACAGCAGGGTCCATCTAAACACCGGTACCAACGTACCAAATATGTCATCGTGTCCCAAAAGACTGTAATAATATTACTGCACACTGATGTTTACTATAATGCAGATAAAGAAATTCAATATGGAGAAAGATAAAGATAAATTTTGCAAGATTCTTGCAGCGAATTTGCTGAGAATTCGTGTCTTCTTGAATGTGATGCTGTGTCACTGGGTAAGTATTTTCAGATGTTATGTAGGATCATGTTATGTTCATATTCAGGGGGTCAAGCAGTCCAAGAACAGTGAGCTACCTGACCCCTGAAGATGAAGGCATTACGATCCTTTGGAACATCAGGAACCATACACAGAACGACACAGAACCACCTTCCAGAAGACCTGAATCCTAATCCCTTGATAAAGTCAGGAGAAATTCTCGTCTATATTAGAAACTAATTTCAAAGAATATTACGGTTATGTGAAATGCATAGAAATCATTTTGGAATGATGTGCATTCTGTTTAAGTAATGGCAATTTGGAACAAGGAACCATAGTACAATAATAATTTGGAATAAGGGACCACCATGAAATAATGAAAATTTCAAACAAGGAACCACACTGAAATATTAAGAACTTCGAATAAGGGACCAGGTGAAAAAATTAGATTTTGGAATAAGGAACCACAGTTACATTATAACAGCTCGGAATGAGGAATCACAGCAAAAAAACAAGAGTTTGGAACATAAGGAATGACAGTGAAATAATAAGAATTTGGAATAAGGGACCACAGTGAAATGATATGAACTTTGAACAAGGAACGACAGCAAAATAGTAAGAATTTGGAATAAAGAAGCATATTGAAAGAGTACAAATTTGGAATAAGGAATCACACTGAAATATAAGAATTTGGAATAAGGAACCACACTGAAATAGAATTTGGAATAAGGAACCACAGTACAGCAGTTTCATGGTTAAGGGCTTTGAATGTTACTGAACTGTCGCTCATACACTTGACGCACATCCTGTTGAATTTCATATCGAATGACAACCTTTGTTGCAACAGTTACTGAATCAGTGGCGTGTGAGGTGACCAGCTCTCTAAACAGGGTGCCTAATAACTGCAATAAAAGACAAAATAACACTGTTACTATTATATTTCATAAGACCCAAATAAAAGAGTTTCGGATTTGTTGATTTAATAATAAATACAGCATTAAACACGAGTATACTAGAGATACCAAATATACAGGATAGTGGAGCCATATCAAATAATCTGCAAAATCATATACATGTATACCTACAACATCAAAACTAATTTTTATGTCAAATGATATGACATTTTGATGAGACTTTCTATTCTCTCACATGCCAATAATATCAAATATTCATAACAACTATATGCTGCCCAACATAACAGAATGCACACTAGTGACATCTTTAGTATGCACTTGTGTGAAGAATAGTGAAAGATATAAAGTACATGCCAAAACTTACCCTGTGTTGAACTCTTGGTCTGATGCTGCCTCTTCTGCTTCCTCTCCCTGTTCTTCTTCTTCTGCTGCAATAAAATGCACATCAAGTAAACAATTTACGGAATTATGTAACAGACGGTCAGAAAGAGCAATAAACAAAGAAATACTCAGGTTTTCTGGGATAAAGCACTGGGTCGTCGAGTGAGTATTTTTCGAAGCATTGCAGTGCTTTCATCATCAGTACCAACACTTTCTTTTGGACTGCCTGGTCATGAAGACAAAGGTACTACAGTCTTTCAGAACGCTGGGCACTACTCACCCGACGACAAAGCGTCATGTCCCAGAAAACCTGAACCTTCAGCAACACACAGTCAGAATATCAAATATCACAAACAAACCTTAAAATTCAATGACGGCTTCTTAATTCTTTAAAAGCAATGTATGGACATACTCGAAAAGTGCAACCTGGCAAGAAGTCTACAACTATTTTAATGGCAAGTTTGATAAATTTGTACCAGATGTCACCAGCACACGTGAACTACTGCCTGTGATTTTTAGATATGTCAGATAGCAACTTACTGAGGCTTTACAGAATGATACTGTCTGACTTTAAAAATAAAATCTGCTCAAGAAGGGTCAATAATAAATAAAGGTAGCACAATACATCGATGTGACACGAGTGAGTCCAGTACAGTGTGTGCTATAAATAAAGACAGCACAATGTATCAATGTGATATGAGTGAGTCCAGTACAGTGTGTGTTATAAAGACAGCACCATGTATCAATGTGATATGAGTGAATCTTGTACAGCATGTGCTATAAATAAAGGGAGTGCAATATATTGATGTGATATGGGTGAATCTTGTACAGCATGTGCTATAAATAAAGGGAGTGCAATATATTGATGTGATATGGGTGAATCTTGTACAGCATGTGCTATAAGTAAAGGGAGTGCAATATATTGATGTGATATGGGTGAATCTTGTACAGCATGTGCTATAAATAAAGGGAGTGCAATATATTGATGTGATATGGGTGAATCTTGTACAGCATGTGCTATAAATAAAGGGAGTGCAATATATTGATGTGATATGGGTGAATCTTGTACAGCATGTGCTATAAATAAAGGGAGTGCAATATATTGATGTGATATGGGTGAATCCTGTACAGCATGTGCTATAAATAAAGGGAGTGCAATATATTGATGTGATATGGGTGAATCTTGTACAGCATGTGCTATAAATAAAGGGAGTGCAATATATTGATGTAATATGGGTGAATCTTGTACAGCATGTGCTATAAATAAAGGGAGTGCAATATATTGATGTGATATGGGTGAATCTTGTACAGCATGTGCTATAAATAAAGGGAGTGCAATATATTGATGTGATATGGGTGAATCCTGTAGAGTATGCTATAAATAAATAAATAAAGGAATCACAATACATCTATGTGAGGTGAGTGAATCCTGTACAGTATGTGCTATACTTTTCCACTACGAGAGATGTTCAGCATAACAGGACTTGTTTTCCAGTACAATCACATGACACAGCTGGCATAGCACTGTCAATACTGTGACTAGGCTAAAGGCTGGATAATATGGGGTTTGATTACAGACAGGGCAAAGGATCTTCTCTTCTTCAAAAGTCCAGGCCAGCCCTAGGGCATAAAGGGGAGTGAAGGAATAGCCGTGCTCATTCGTAATCTCACTGCTACATGAAGGTAAGTGGCTAGCTTCGGTACCCATTTAACAGGAGAGTGGGTAGACCCCAGCTGGTCTAGATTATCTGAACCAGAGAAGAATTTTAACCTTGTAGGAATCAAATCACAATTTCTCATTTTCCAACTCATAGCCCATTCAGTATACTAACTAACCTACCCTAGCTCCTGACTTAAAATCTAGCTTTAATTTTAAGTATTTTCAGTTAAGTCAATTCTTAGCAAATAAAGGGATAATAATTTCTTGCACACCGCAGTCCTCAACAGCAACTAGCTTAGCAGCGGTAAATCTGTATCTTGAATACATTAACACCGTGGCCAATGAGATATACAGCGTGTTTCATAAGTCCATCCGGGATTTAGAGGCTTGGCCGTGCAGTAGCAAACCCACATGTAAGAGATAAAAGCATGCCAACGGATAGAGAAAATGTAAAAGTTTTTCGTGACATGTGATGGCGTAGTTACCCGTTTCTCCGCTAGGAGGCAGTGGTGTGCAAACATGGCGTTTTCAGGTGAACAGAAAGCTTTTTGTGTCCTGCAATTTGCTAAAACCCAGTCAATTGTAACAGTGCAACATGGTTTTCGAACCAAGTATCGTATAGAACCACCAACGGACAAAACAGTAAGAGACTGGTATAGAAAATTCGAGGAAACTGGCTGTTTGTGTGTAGCAAAACCATTGACATTCATATGTTGGAACGTGTGTGGCAGGAGTTAGATTACAGGATTGACGTCTGTCGAGTCACCAAAGGGGGACATATTGAACATTTGTAAGGTAGGTTCAAAACTTGGATATGTACTCTTTTCACTGACATGCTCTCATCCCCCATGTGTGATTTGGCTCCTGAGCTACAGACCTCCGAAATCCCAGAGGGATTTATGAAACACCCTGTACAACATTACAAAGAATGTATGGGAAAAAACATGTATTTCTTTCAAGTACATATTCCCATCCAGTTAAATTAAACAGTTTATTGTGATAAATGACGAAAAAAACTTCACCTGCATACTCCTTCTTCTTGCGGCTGTAAGCTCGTTTTGATGTGACCGGTGGCTGATCAGTCTCACCATGTACTAAGCTGTTACGGTACATGAGCAATGGCTGCCAGTCCTCGCCACGGCTGGATGGCATGCCAGCAGCAATACGCCGGTCAAGGAAAGTTAAGCTGCAAATTTTAATGCATGATTCACTAAGACATACCATGACTACTTTCTTCCAAATGTATTCACCGGATTGTAAGATGACCAGAATGTATGCCAGTGTCTAACTTTACATACATAAAAAAAAAAGAAAAATTAGGATTTTTAGCATTTAGAACATTTAATAATTGATTCATATGTAATTACACTAAACACAAATAAAACACTTTAGATATGTTAGATCTACTGTCGCCCTGGCTGAGCAAGGTCATCATCTGACAACAGCATGAGCAGCTACACGGCTTAAAATACAGGCAAGTTTATCTGTATACTGTTACGGTTGGCAAGGCTGAGGAGAAACACTGGAACTCAACTAACTGTATTATGGGACATAGAAACTGTACACACACTGGTCTCTCACGGTGAAAACCACTGTAAACACATGGCTGGCAAGCAATGTTACCTGCTACACTGACCCATATCAGTGACACTAATTCCAAGACAATAAGCATTTCTGAACAACAAAAACTGTAAAAAAATTTCAGCTTACAAATGAGTTAATAGAGTGTTTTTTTTTTGGAGGGGGGGGGGGGGCTTATTTACTGTGCATCTGCTTTCACTCTTGAGTACCTAATAAAGAGTGAAACAAATATGCACAAGGCAGCTGTTAACATAGCAATGAATTCTGGGTTCCATAAAAGGCAGGGAACTTCTTTACTTTCTGGACGTCTGTTAGTTTCTAAAGAAAAACCATGCTTCATGCTGTGAATTATAGTTACAGCTCCCTCCCTTTGTCCTGCTGACTTTAAGAAGGTAATACAGAACACTTACACAACTCGTTTATCCTGCTTCAGCAGTTTGTTGGTGAATTCTGTCAAGATCTCAAGGAACGGCAAATTCGGTGGTGGTCCAGTAGGATCTTCACTGTTTTCCAGAGGATTCACAGAAAATAGGATTCCTTCCCGGTGCAGAGCTGTAATGGCTTCACGATTCTTTACTGCATCCAAGCCAAATGACAGAGCAAATCTCTTTGCCAGTTCCTGTGCCATAAAACCCAGACGTTACACAATTCACGCAGTTCAACCCACTTTGCAAAGAAATAAACATATAAGGCTCATTTTAATACATTCACACTGGTAAGGCAGTTTCCTGCTTCTACGTCTGCCGAACCTGCCAGCAAGGGCATAGAATTGCTGTTTGAATCACGCCACATTTGGAAGTCTGCAGTTGCTGCTTGGTAAATGTCTGTGTCTAAAGAAAACTATATAATGCATCATCACAAAACACTACTGTAGCAAATCAAACACAAACTGAAGTAAAGGATGTTTAAAAGAGGCAAAAAGGTGCTGTTTTTTCCAAGAATCGTGACAGTTGTGTTTGGACAAAGAAACAAGATTCTCACCTGCATGTGACTAAAGCTACCTCCTCTCTGCATGCCTTACCTCACTCTCACCAATTGTGTTCTGGCTCTTAAATCATCTACAGCAGTGGTTCCCAAAGTGGGCAGTACTGCCCCTGGGGGGCGGTGGGATTACCGAGGTGGGCGCTAATAGGTACGAGAGGTGGAAGGGAGCGCTATTATTATCACAGAAGGGCGCTAGTAGACAAGTAGTGAATTTATTTTTATAATAAAATTCAAATAAAGTAATTTTTATGTTAGAAATAAAAAATGAACTAAATTTCTTTGTACTTTAATTTATGAATCTTATTCAAGCACATATTATTTTTTTAATAAACTATTGCTAGATAAATTATTGTTAATCATAAAAAAATATAACAAATTCTAATTTATTAATTAACACATAAAACATTAAGTTTAACTCTTATAATTTAATTTAAACGATTTTTTAAATATAAAATAAAAGTGGAAACAAAAGTGAATTTATGTTTTTTAAAAAAGGTGGGGGGGGGGGGGGGGGCGTGTGGGTATGTATATGGAACAAAGGGGGCAGTGGACCTAAAAAGTTTGGGAACCACTGATCTACTGGTTCTCTCTTCCAGTCATATTATAATTTTATGTGCAATGTAAATAGGGTGAGCAAGCAGGCAGCTAACTTTAACTCCCATGAACATGTTCATTATTCCACTGAACTGAGAGGCTGAATGGAGGATGACACAGCAGTACTTGTACACTCTGTGCAATAAAAACCAAGCACCTAACATTTTTTAAGTCCCAAACCAAAAGTGATGTAACTGTACAGCTGCTGGCGTGACTCCAGTCACTCACAGTTATCCTGTATTTTTCTGCATATGGACTTCTCTGCTTTCCATTCATTACAATTCTTCATGCCAGATATCTATTAACCTTTAAATGACCAGATTTGAATTTAAAATTTAACAACCCAGTGTCCCATATGCAGGACGGACGTATGGTTGGACCCCACACAACGTATTTTATATTTAGGCAACAAGGATACTTACTGCATTTTTAAAGCATGTTGCACAAACTCCGTTCTTTTTCCTACAGAATGCCGTGTATTTCATAATTTTATCTTTTTAGATACACATAATATTCCATGTTTTACATACAGGGAGTACTAAAATTTAAATGTCCACCCCTGGCCGATAAAGGATAAGTTTTAGTGCAGTTTACTGACAACATATTATTTGAACAGAAAAAGATAAAATTATAAACGATATTCTGTGGAAAACAGAACCAAGATTATGCAGCATGTCTTAAAAATGCCATAAATTTCCTTGCTGCCTAAATATACAAAAAAAATTTTCTAGAGGTGTTTTTTATGTGCATTTGCATGTGTGAACGTAAATCATATAGAGATTAAATATGTCTAATTTGGAGATAAACCTGGATTAATGCTCATTAATTTTCTAATACATGTCACCAGGTTAATTGGCAAAGGGTTGATGAAGACTACACTGCAACTCAACATCATATTCACCTGTTGCCAAGTGGACAAGCAGGCAACTACCATCCTTTAGAGATCAAATATGCTAGTTTGGGTCCTGGTATCAACACAAAATGCTTCTTTTTGTATACATTGTATTTGCACAAATACTGATTTAAACCTGGCAGTTATATTATTTGACTCAATGTTTTAAAATTTATCTGTACTGCACTGGTGAGGCTAGAAGTGTAAGGGAAGAAGATATTTCTGTTATTTTCCCATGATTTATTGTTTAATGGCATTCCGATTTAAAGAACCCATGTTACGATGTGGCTAAAAAACTTCATTCACACAACATTCACACTTTACAGGAGTTTAATTTCTTTAAGTGTGTCAGTTACTTATACAAAATATGAATTAATATGTTATCCTCTAATCGGCTATCTCCAAGGCCTGGAATCTTTAAAATGATGACCAAAGATCATCCACCTCTTTCCACAGATTCCTTTCATTATTAGCATGACTCGATTAGGTACAGAACATACCACTGACACTAAGCATAGTTGTGTCAGTGTACTGGATCTTGATATACAGTATCTCGAAGGCAGCCTACGCACCTAACGAAAGTTAACACTATACTCGCCAAGTACATGGGCTGCCTCCGAGATACTGCATATCACGATCCAGTACACTTATACAACTACTCTACAAAGAACTTTCTACATTTTAACTACATGACTCTTTTACGCCATGTCAACTGTGTATAAAAGTGGCTAACTTGGTTTTATGCAGTATTGCTTTGGTTTGGTTCCTTGATGATAATCCCTTGTGGATCGAAACATGTAGGAATATGCAGTGTGATATTATAATATAAATATCTAAGGAACAATATTGTGCATTTTGCTGCTTGAGTGGTTATTGACAATGCACGGAATGAATAATATAAAGAAGATAAAAACAATTTTATTCTTGCTTCATGTGTACATGCGTGTATCTGTTCTTATACTTTTGAGTCCCAGAACTTTAATGCCATACAATTATGGATCAAAGGATAAGGCAAACTAACTGTCTGTGCACAAATTATATACTGCAATAAATATGTGTGAGAAAAAAGGGCAACAAAGTATTCACTAAGAAACATTAAATCTGAAACAAAAGCAATCTCACCTTCAGGCTGACAAAGTCTTCACTCTGTCTGTTTATGCGAATGCCATCTCTCTGCAGTTCCCGGAACAACATAGTCAAGCTGATTGCCATTGTACGAGCGCAGTTGGTCTTGTTAATTTCTCGAGCCTTTCCCAATGTTGCCTTGATAATGTCGCCATAATCGTTATAGTACTGAAATGTGACAAATATGAGCACAAATAATGTGGCACCTGACCTACCCTGGAGATGGAATCTGTATGTTCCTCCAAACATTGATACCAACCTACCAAACTACGTGGTGTCCCCAAAAGGCTGATCGTAATTAGCACAAACAAGCTAGGTAATGGACTCAAACACTAACAATTCTGGTGTGTTCACTCTGTTACTGCCTGTGGATTTTCAATAAGTGAGAGCTACCTCTGAAATCTGTCTTACAAACAGTGTAGAACAGGTTGGGTGAATGAGAATTTTGCCGAAAATTGGTCCAATGGTTTTCCCATGTACGAGATGACAGAAAAAAGGTCTCCTTTGCATAGCCAACTAAAAGGAAAAAGTGGGGGGGGGGGGGGGGATTAAAGTCTTGTGAGATATGACGCTGTGTCATTGGATAAGTGGTTCCTAATATGTCAAAGAACTGTGATGCCATCATCTTCAGCGGTTATGCAGTCCAGGTCTGCTTGGATGATGCACCACGGTCCTTCAAAATGTTGGGATCCCACATCACACAGTATCACATCCCAGAAGACTTGAATCCTCAACCGCACTGCTGGTGTACTGGTCAAGAAACGTGTCCTGACTTGCTCTACAACGTTCTGCCTGTGTGCATCACTACTAACCTTGACATAGTGTTTGAACACATCTGCTGCTACTTTGGTAGGCATCATGTTATACACTATGAGCTTGCAAAATGATGCCAAAAAATTTCTTCTTTTGTGTAATTCCTCAATCTTGGAATGCTCATCCTGCTCATCTAGAACACAGAAAAATGTAATGCATTAACTGCCATTCACACATGTAACTAACAAACAAGTAAAGCACCGGCACTGCAGACTACCGAGCCTTGGTCATGTGGTGGTATAGTTCATTGAAATGGGAAATGAGTGGTTAGTAGGAGGGGGCAGTACAAAAGTAATGCCTCCTATTTTTTTTCTCAGAAACTATAATTACAATCATAATGAATTTTACATATAGCATGGGTGCATCCTTTACAAAGTTGAGATAATTTTTCCACAAAGTCACCTTCTTTAACATCTCACTTTTTCCACCTTTCTGAGAAATGCTGTATGCTGGTCATGTAAAACTCTTTGCTGAAGAAGCGTCGAAGCTCTTCATGCATGCTGTGGTTAAGGCCATCGTGGTCCACAAAACGGCATCCTCACAGTGCATTCTTCAGGAGGTCAAAAAGACGTAAGTCAGAGGGTGCTAAATCGGGACTGTAGGGAGGATGACGGAGAACAAGCCACCCCACTGCTGCAATTGCATCCCTTGTGCACAGACTAGTGTGTGGTCTGGCATCATGCAGGAGGAGGACTTGATTCACCTTCATGTTTGGACAAACCCTTCGAATACATTGTTTTAACTTCTTTAATGTCTGCACAAATCGCTGTGAATTGATTGTAGCACCTCTCTCCAAGAATTCCACTAACAAGGTTCCTTCACTGTCCCAGAAGTCGCTGCCGTGGCTGGTCGGCCGCTGTGGGACCTGTCACCAATGTCCTTTTCACCGTCTTAAAACGATGGACCCAGTGTCTGAGTAATATCTATGGCATCTTCACAGTACACACCTCTCAGACATCTATGAATCTCTAATGGACTTGAGCCTCCTGTAGTAATAAATTTCATCACTACTCTCTGCCTAGCATGTATGTGCACAACATCCACCATTTTGCACTGCTACTGTGTTGAACGCACAACTGATTGGAGCCAATGATCCTGGTGGAGGTGGGCACTGTTGCTATCCAGTGGAAGGCAAGAAACTCTACCCGACACCACGTTTAAATAAAAAAATAAAATAAAATACGAAAAGGAAGAAGCATTACTTTCATACCAACCTTTGTACCATGCACTAGGCACTTTATGCTGCCCCATATTGGCCATGCTACCCATAAGAAAGTATGCTGTGTGGACCTAACTGCTGCGTGGTGGACATTACAGTCTCTCCCACAATGCTGACACAATAAATTTATAGTCTGCACAATAAATCTCCTTTATTTTTATCTATGCTGTAGTGCAACATGTTTCATTTGACCATCTTGAAAAACTAGAGAATACACAAATGTGCAGTGCCAGACGTGTCAAATAAAATTAACAGTGGGATCCCAGAATTTTTCCACACACCACAACATAACTGTTAAATGTTTAAATTAACTTACGTAAAAAATTCTTTAAATTTAAAGTGAATTTATGGACAACCTCTATCCTTTATTTTTGCAGTGCCATATCCATCCACAAACTGGATACCATTAAATTATTCTAGTATATGACTACGGACTTTGTCAATGTCTCCATTCTGTCTCACGAAGTGAATGTATTATGTTACAGTACGTTTTCACATAGATCACCAGGTGAGGTTGTATTCTCTCCCAAAACCCCAGTTTTCCTATCATCCAGTATATAGCTGAGTCACTACAGTAACTGAGACACCTGGCTCACACATGGACTTAACATTAACCCTCAGGCACTTAATGTCACCTATGGGCATCATGCAGTGTGATGCTCAAAATGCCAAACATTGCTGCCAATTGTGGCCTTCCATATTCAGCCCTCATTTAAATTCCAGTCCACTGCACATCACACTGCGCATTTAATTCTGGCACCAAAGGCATCAGATGAACTCTTAGAAGCAATGCCTGTCAGCTATCATTTCCCTAAATAGAATTCAGGAGTTGATCCTTTTAAGGGAGAGACAAACGGATGCTTTTAAAAAAGGAAAGGAGAGAAAAGAAGAGAGAAAATGGAAAAGAAAGAAACAAGAAAAAGAAATTCATTCCTACATATTATTTACAGTAGAACCCGCATAAGAAGTTTTCCCCTGTAAGAAGTCTGATTTTTAAAGTCCCGAAATCCTATTGCTTTTAATAAGCTTCCCTCTTAATAAGTCTTCCCGCTTAAGGAGTCCCTAATCCTCTAGTCCCTTGAAAGACTTCTTAACAGGGTTCTACTGTAGTTGAATTTCAGTCTTTAAAGGACTAATGGGCTATGAGCAACTTACCGTCTTCCTCCATAATGAATACGTAATTCTGAATGAAGTCATTGAGTTGTATCTGAAGACCACGATCAGGTTCGTACACCAATTCAGCCAGCTGAGGATTGTTACCCAGCTGGTCACAGAACACCACAAGCAGGTCACACATCGTCAGGTAAGCCTGCAACATAACTGGGAATTTCAGCCCTGTAACATTGCGACTACAATACAAATGCAGAGTTCAACACATGGTTCTGAGTAGAACTCGTACAGTGCAGACTGGCTTATGATCCACCATGTACCTCAATCACATTATAAAAAAAAAAACCATCCAAGTACATACAGTAGAACCCGGATAAGAAGTTTTCCCCTGTAAGAAGTCTGGTTTTTAAAGTCCCGAAATCCTATTGCTTTTAATAAGCTTCCCTCTTAATAAGTCTTCCCACTTAAGGAGTCCCTAATCCTCTGTTCCCTTGAAAGACTTCTTAACAGGGTTCTACTGTATGTATGAGTGTTAATAACACCCTCTTTTATTACCATTCTAACATACTACTTACATTATACAGTGAAACCTTCCTATCACATTTAAAAAAAAATTCAATAAATATGCTTACAAAGTGGAAAAACATCTTAAAAGTTTAAGCCTGAAAATTGTGTGGTATTAAAATTGACATTCACTTTACTCAAATATTATGCCATACAAATTCTGCAGTAAAAGAGTCATTTTCACCATCAAACCAAATTTTAAGTCTTACCTTGCTTGATTTCAGGCTTATGCCATGGTGCCAATGAGGTCTTCACTCTGCTGGGGATGTTACACAGCATTGAATGGTAGTTAGTAACTAACCACAATCAACATTGCGTAACATCCCAGAAGAGTGAAGACCTCAAGTCTTACTTTCTTCAGTGATTCTGACACATTCTTGAACACAAGACAACTTTTTTTACAGACATGCAAATTTCACATTCAAATAAACTTTTCACTCCTTTAACATGTTATCTGCATCAAAATATCAAACAATTCCCTCAAGTTCTGAATCATTTAGTGTGTTTCAAACGTACAGTGATAAAACAACACTCTCAGTGCCAAAATGTTAATCCTGTAGGTCATTACCACAAATTTGTGTCTCACAAGATACAATATACATGGGTTACTATGGTGTGGCATCTCTCATATTGGTCAGTGAGCGGGCAGAGTTTGTGAAGCCTGTTTGTGTTTGAGACCAGTTATTATTACAAGGCTTCAAACTGATCATCATGATAATACAGGCCTCTGTCAACCATTTTTACATCAGTGCTATCATCCAGCGTGGGGGGGCACGTGGTGACACAGTTGGTTGAGGCACTATGCTACGAGCCAGCAAGTCGCAGGTTCGATTCCTGATGGTGACATTGGAATTTTTCATTGACATAATCCTTCTGGCCGCACTACGGCCCTGGGGCCGACTCAGCCTCCAACAGAAATGAGTACCAGGAATATTTCCTGGGGGGTAAAGGCAGCCGGTGTGTAGGGCTGACAACCTTACCACTTTCATGTGCCGATTGTCTAGAAATCTGGGAGCCTCAACCTCCTGAAACCCTAAGGGCCTGTCCAGGCCTGTAACGGGATTGCTTACCTTACCATCCAGCATGGAATTTCTGGTCCAAGGTAAACTGGACTGCCACCACAGAACCAGCACAGCCTCACTGTCTGACATCTCTAATGCAACTAATCAAATGACAGTCCAGAATTCAGGTCTTCTGGCATGTAATGCTGTGTCACTTGGTTAGCGGTTCTCAACAGTTTGAAGAAACACAGTGCCTTCACCTTCAAGGGTCACATGGTCCAAGAAGTAGGCCTTCCATTTCTTCACGTACTTGACCCTTTTAGATGAAGGCACCACCTTCCTTTGAAAAGTCTGACACAGTGTCACATGCAAAAAATCCTGAATCCTTAGAAACATCACTCTCAGAACCTGAAACTTCGCACAAACAGCTGTGTTGAATGTGCAGAAAAGTGTAAGCCTGGTTTCATCAAACTGGTTGCATGTAACCTGTTCTTTAAAATCAGCTCCTTTGGTGTGTATGTGCCACCTTAGAAACAGTTTCAATTTGTAGTTACGTACTTCTTCCATGTAGGTCTGGTTGTGGCCAGACATCAGCAACTCCTTCATTGTCTCCATAAACACGTACAGCCGCGTCTTCAGCTGCTGCAACTGCTCAGAGCCATTCGCTCCATTCTCCATTACCTCCTCAAGATGATGCAGGTCCCACAATATCGCGAAGAAACCGGCTGAGATGCAGTATCGCACTGCCTGGAAATCAACAGACATGCTACTTGATGGACTCCACTAGTCAACACTTAAAAGAACTCTTGAATAAAAAAGACCACTTTGTATAAAAACTGCAAAAAGCACATAAATACTGAATTAATTCTCAAAGCAGATTAATATATAAGATAATTAGCTCCATGGAGCAGACTTCTTTTTTGGGGAGATAACAGCAATTAATCTAATCCAGATATTCCACGCATTTCCGTACCAAGTTCACAACCTTCCACAAATCCCTCGCCAGAGCCAAATTAATCTCATCCACACCCTCCATCGACATTCTTTCAGATCCATTTAAATATTATCATCCCATCTATATCAAGGTCTACCAAGTGGTACCTTACCTTCAGGTTTCCCGATCAAACCCCTGCATGCATCTGTCTTCTCCTCCACATGTGCCACATGCCCTGTCTATTTCATCCTCCTTGACTTCATAGTATGTGGTGAGGAGTACATGAAACTTCTCATTACGTAATTTTATACAGCCTCCTGTTACTTACAACACTTAAAGCTTCCCAAGTGAACAGAAGTGACAAAATCTTCTGGATCAACCAGCCATGTCAATTCGGATTCAAGTTCTAGGTTTCAGAGGCCCTACACACAGGGTGACCATCAAGTATATGAAACCCTCTGCAAGTCTCCAAAGTCTCCACTGCACACTTAGCAACTGTACTATGTCCAACTCAAATAAGGAATAACAGAATCAAATAAAAACCCACAATGAAGTCTGTGTGAACTAAACTAGCATTGCAGCTGCTTCGTCTTGGCGTTACGTTTGATCCCTGAGGTCATGCCATGGTGAATGCAATGTTTTGAAGCTCAGGGACTCTGAACATTGTATTAAAGAGGCCAATACTTGAAAACAGCCTTTGTAATGGCTAACATACTAATTAATTGTTTGTGCAAGTGAGTGATATAATTCAAGAAACAAAATACTTATAAATTACAGTTTGCTAATAAAGTTGTTTGTCTACAGTCACATTCGACAATGGACCCTTTACAACAGAATGCCAATAAACAAAAAATCACAGAAAAACAACAGTAATATCTGCTTCACTCACACTTCTAGCCTCAACAATGTAGCACAAATAACTTTTAAAGCACATACTTAAATAATATAACTGCACAGTTTAAATTGGTACATGTGCAAATCCAAAATGTGCCAAAAAAATCTTATGCCCTACCAAGACTCAAACAAGCATATTTCATTGCCCAATCAGTTACAAGTACACGTGGATGTTAA
Organism: Reticulitermes speratus; assembly: GCA_021186555.1. Lineage (NCBI taxonomy): Eukaryota > Metazoa > Arthropoda > Insecta > Blattodea > Rhinotermitidae > Reticulitermes > Reticulitermes speratus. Next base: position 40,442,481 of record JAJKFL010000014.1, on the reverse strand, counting down.
AGTCTTCAGAAACAGAAACAAAGCAGCATAAGGAGAAAGAAACTCCCTGATCTAAAGTTTTTTAGCCCAGGCAGTAAAAAAACATCACTAACACGCGAGAAAAAACTGAAAGACCCTAACTCTCACAAACAACAACTCTCACAAACAACAACTCTCACAAACAACAACTCTTACATGCAAGATGAAGAATGCTTTTCCATGGAACTTAGCCGCATGTCTCAGAAAGTCAATACACATTAATACATGTTTATCTTCTAATTAGGCAGACATATTTGTGTCTTTAGTTAATATACATATGGTATAAACTAACTGTAACAGAAGGCAGCCGAAAGGCACACACGGACAAATGTAGGGAAATTGGGAATGACTGGAGTTATTATGGTGACTGTTTATCTTACTTCTGGTTTGGGACTTGAAAAATTGTATGTGCTTCATTTTTGTTGCAACTGTACAATGAGGCAGTGATGTACTGGCAGGAATGAAACGCATACACAACCGACTTTCTCAGATATTTATGGTTCTGAAAGAAAGAAAGAAAGAAAGAAAGAGAAAAAAAAGGTGCAAAATAGAGAGGGAAGGAAATGGAAGAGAAAAAAGAGAGGGGAAGAGGGAGACACAAGGGAGGAATGTAATAGCGGAATTGTGGTTGAGTTCAGAAGAGTCCCATGGTGCTGTGGCTTCGAATGGGCCCACTGTACTCGCCACTGATGACAAATACATATGAAATTATAAACAACAGTGCTCAGAGAAAAATCTGCCCCCCTGCAACTTTGTCCACTATCACAAACCCCTCACAGACTGCCCTAGGACTGAACCCAGGTCTCCACAGTGAGAAGGTAATGACTAACAACGTGCACTAAGACACAGCCCAGGAAACATACAAACACAAAAAAAAAATACTGTTATTATATATGCATGTCCAGCAGTAACACAATCTTGAGTTACTGTACTTCAAGGACCACATGACCACCAAGATTTTACAAGGAAAATTCTGGGGAAAAAATATGGTAGTCACATCTGAAACACCTTTGGAACACAAAACACAGAAGAATATTATACAGTATTTTCAGGGAGAGGGAGTGCATTTTGGTAAACAAAGTATGATTTAACTGAAGGGAGAAATTACCTCTTCAGGTAAGGTCTTGTTGCCATCCTTAGCATCACTTATGTCTTTAAAGATGGAGTCCCAAATGCCCCAGTTACCCAGATTATGGCAGTTGTAGAAAGTGGCTACCTTCTTAAGGCTGTACACAACATTGAATGTTTCATCTTCATCAGGAGTCTCTTCCTGAAAGAGAAGAAATAAATGTCAACCTTAGGGAAACAGGTAATGAGCAGGTTAAACTGGCACAGAATATAATGCAATGGAGGGATTCTGTAAACATAGTAATGAACTTGCAGGTTACTTAGAAGCATTGTACCTTATTGTAAATGATATCCATTCCACCGTGTATAAATAATCACACAGATACAGACTATTCCGCCTAACACAACATTTTATTGTTCCTTTGAAACACTATGTTTGAAAGGAACAATGATCATCATCAGACATTCTTCTATAAATCTTAAAAATCAAGGTAAAGTATTTTTATTTGAGATCTCTCAACTATCACAATGTATATGTTACAATAATATTGTAATTTTTTATACTGTAGCATGTAGGTAGACAGTTGTGTAAATACTACAATTTTCCTTTAAAATTTCTTAGAAATTTTCCTTAGGACCTGGTTTTTAAAAGAAAGTTAAAAATTAAAAAAATTAAACATTAAAATCTGATGAGTAAATGTCACATCACATATTGATTCGAGTAACTGGCCGGCCATTGGTCTTGGTTATTGATTTTTCCATTGTGTAGCTATAAGTAAACATCGGTAGTGTAGAGCGCAAAATACTAGAAACGAAGTAAAATTGAAAACTGACACTAGCATGACAAAATAATTGATGAAGGCAACATAACATTTATAAAAATCTTAACAGCATATCAACAAAATAAATTCTCCATAACATACGCAACACTTATCTGCCCTACACAATGGAAAGATCAATAACCACAACCAGTGGTCAGCCAATTATTCGAATCTTTATGTGGACATTCATCGCTCTTTAACCATAAGACGTAAAAACAGAGTGACAATAAACCCAGGCTGTGTGCAGAATGTTTGAGCACCTCCCATCACATGGCATTCAGCTGATCCTGCACTCTGCAAGCCACACGAGGATGGGCATTGTCACGTAGCAGGGTAAATCTCATTTGCACTAGTTACTCACCCACTCAACTATACCACTCTACACAAGTGTCTGCCAGCATGTTTACCAAGTCAAATGCACAACTGTACCATCCACACAGCCCAAGCAGTGCTGCAGATCGTGTTCAGTTGTACACACCTCATACACTAAACGGTTGCGACATTAATTTTTTACACCGCCACTTAGATAAGCGCTAACCACAGTGATGGTAAAAGTGATTGAATATTGTTATGTGAATCAGTAGAAATTATTTACCTTCCTTTGAAAAGTGACTCATCTGTATTTATGATTTCCTAACTGAAATTATTAAAGGTTAAGATACAATCAATTCTAACTACAACTCACCCCCTCAATTAGTGACCTCCAGTCATCCACTGCTTCTTTATATTTGTTGACCACCATGTCAATGAGAGTTGAACGTGCCACATCACAGCGAGTGAATATTGCATTGCTGTCAGTGCACAGCAGTTCCAGTGTCTTTGCACACGTTTCCAGTACATCTGTGTCATGGTGCTTTTCTACAATTGATGCCATCTTCTTCAATAACAGGTCAAGATTCTGGGAGAGAAAAACACAACACTCTTACTTGGACTATATTGTTATTTAGTTGGGCACCGTCCATTGCCTAATACACACACACACACAAGTATTGGGAGCACATTCTATTCCCATTGTCAGGTTCTATGTGTTGTACTGCTTACACAGTGACTCACAAATTTAAGTGACATTTATATCTGTGCACATTTTTTTGGCAGACAATGCATCAATGAAAGTTTGAAAAATGTGCAGAAACATTAACATCACTTAAATTTGTAAGTAACTATGTAAGCAGTACAACATACAATGGACAGTGTCCAACTGAATATGGATAAAATGAACAGCCACTGTCACATACAATTAAGAAACATACGTGGACTGTTAAAACACAAATTTTGATTCATAGTAACATTGAAACAAGAAATCAGCACCTTTATACCAAAACATCCAGACAAAAGCTAATTTCCTGCATAAAAATTCATGTGACATTTGCATCAATTTTTACACTGTGCTGGCGCCACAATCTCCTGGTCGAAGACTTTGACCTTTACACAAATGACTGATATCATATGACATTTGTTGACATATTACCTGAACTACATAGTCAAGAAAGATTTGGAGGAAATTTTTCCTGTACAATGCGTGTTTAAGGCTTCCGCCACGGTGTAAATGTGACCTTTGCTCTTCTGGGATCTTACGCAGCATAACATCCCAGAAGAGCAAAGATCTCTTTTTCTGTACACTTAATGAAGTTTTATATATTTGCCTGCACACGAAAGAAGAGAAATTCTGACAATATGAAACAGCAACATAGCATTGCTGGAATTAAAGATGCTATGTATAAAGTTACAGAAACAATACTGCAAATGGCGCGCTCTACAATGTAGCGCAATGATCCCTCATCCAACAAGGGGGTTAAGGGGAGTGATCAAGGCACGTTGGGCAAATCCAAACTGCACAAATTTCTTATGGGAAAAATAGGGTTACAGCAATGCAGATGCTTATGGACCCCAGCTCCCTCAGTTACTTAAAATAAATTTTTAGGACAGTAAGCATTTATACAGTGCTTGTGTAGCTATACTACCAGCTTCCATGGTGGTTAACTGAGTAACCACCCACACTCATCCATGTGTATTTCAATTTTTCAGCACCTGATGATTTTTCCCCTATACACTTAATTATTTTCAACTGTGTACAGCCAAAACCACACTGAGAAAGGGGCTATTGTACACAGTTTTTACCAAGGAGTTCCTCTTTACTTTCAAAATGCCATATGGTTTCACAGCAAACATATAAATGTAATTTCATCTACACCAAAAGCCAAAGTAAGGCCTTTCCTGCCCAAATTTTCACTCAACTCACCAATGCTGAATAGCATAACGAACAGATGTCTTACGCTGCACTGCATCAAAATGAGATAAAACATCTGGGAAATACAGACAGAAATTCATTTCTGCCCCCCAAGTATGGCTTTCACTGTCACTTTTCATGAAACTCACTATCACTCACTATCACTCACTACACTTTTGTACACATCTCTATACCAAATTTTACACAAGAATGTAGAAAATATGGGGAAAAATTTCATTTACACACTTACGTAAGTATGGCTTTCACTGCACTGACTTTCTCAAAACTCACAACTGCTCAACAGCATTATGTGGAATCTTGAATATCGAATTTCACCCAAAGCAGTCAAGGAACATGAGAAGTACAGGTTTAAATTCTTACTCCCACAAGTAACATATACCTGTCACAAAGCTGATTTTGTGAAACTCAAGTTTCCTTGACAACTTTCTGGGAAGAACTTGTACATCATTTTTATACTGTTCATTCCATGCAACATATCACAGGCTACTTCTTATTATTAAAAGACCAACTACTTGCACATACAAAGCATACAAAATACATACGATATTCCCTCCCACATGTCGGCGGTCGACTGCCATCATCAGAGAGTAACATCTAAAACTTACATAGTTTAAAACAATGGTTTCATTAGGTTTTAAACTATATTAAGTTTTAGGTGTTACTTCCTGATGGTGGTGGTCGACCGCTGAAACATGTAGGAGGGAATATTGTATGTATATATCGCACGTTTTGTACGTGCAAGTAGTTAGTTTTTTAATAATACGAAACTTGTACACTAATTTAATGCAAATCTGGCTGATACTGTGCCACAAATGGACAGATATGGTCTCCACATCATATGTCCTTTTACTTTGTAAAGAACACCTATACAGATTCAGAAATGCTGCCATACACAGAAATATACTCTCCCACATAATTTCTCTAAATACAATTAAAAGTCAAGACCAAAACATACAGTTTCCTGTCGAGAAGTTGTGTAGATGTCCAACTCAAAATACTGCGGAATTGACAGCAGGTTTGCCAACTTCTCAGGATCGGCTCGGTATTTGTCCAGCATTGCTGGTAATGTCTGGATGAAGTGTTCAGTGAGGCGCAGTTTGTCATCTTGTACTTGCTTAATTTCTTTAGCAGATAATATCTAAAAAAGCAAACAGTTAACACATGTATTTCATTGAACACTGCGCCAGTAATAACTTAAATTCTAAGATAAGTAAAGCACAGGAACTTGAACAGAAAATAAATACTGCATTCATACCAGTAAAATTCCATTACAGTAAACTTACAGGATATAGAAATACGTAAATTTAAAGTGATATTTACAAAAACTAAAATGTATGAAATGTTCCAACTTACACAGACTCTATTAACCAGTGCATTAGGGATGAGCAATTGAATTTAAAATGGCAATGTTCTTATAAAATGTATCACTCAGACAAGGCTTCTGTTGTGGGATTTGATATTCTCACAGTGGTGTTGCTGAGGATTCAAGTCTTCTGGGATGTGACGTTGTACTGCTGGGTGAGTGGTTTCTGAGGTTTCGAAGTAACTCATGCCTTCATCTGCATGGGTCTAGCAGCTCAAGAAGAATATCTTCCTGGACTACTTGGCCCTGAAGATGAAGGCACTACAATCCTACGAAATGTTGACAACCATTAACCCAGTGACAGAGTTATCTCCCAGAAGGCTTAAATACTGAAGGTTCCTGTAATTATTGCTGTGGTACTCCAATTACACTTTGTCTACTGTCTGATTAAAATACAACACTGTTTATGTTATTATCACTATGGAAATCAAATTGGACTTCAACCACTGTCTGATTATAATACAACCCTGTTTATGTTATTATTATTATTATTATTATTATTATTATTATTATGGCACTTGAATTAGAATTTGTCTACTGATTAAAATACAACATTCTAAGAACATGGAGTTTCAGAGACTGGCTCTGTCTGCATCCTCAGGTAAAAAATTGAAGAATCCTCCTCAGGCCCACTACATAAAGCTAATCTTTGCCAGTGCAAGAATTAAGGAGTGAAGAATGATCCAGAGATTGATTTAGAGGCAAGCCAGCATCAACAGCTATACACACACCTATGACAGAAGACGGTAATAAATTTTTGAGTTTGACATCAACCAGAAATTTCTTGAACAACTGACCCCAAATCATCACCGCACCTTACGTGTAGGTCCTCGACCAACTGGTGGCTCCCCCGTAGCAGCTTGGCGAATACAACAGACCATAATCTCTATAAGACTGGTCTCCTGTCGGTCATCCAATGCTTCTTCTGATGGTCCTGGTTCCTCCAACAGGAGGTCTGTCATACACTCCCAATCCTTCATCATGTCATTTGATTCTATGAGCGAGTCCACCAGGTATGCTCCATGCTCATGAAGCTGTGGCCAAAACGGTCAAGTTACAAATAATATATGAAATCATGTCATTATAACAAAGCCAACTTGAAGCAACGTCAACATCATGATACATTTATTACAGTAAACTTATATTTAAGAAAACATTAAAAATGCAAGTACATGGCACTTCATATCAAAATTCTACACATTAAAATCTATGATAGAGCTATCATGTTAATGGCTATCAATACATCAATTCTAATTAACTTATAAAGTACGAGAGATTTAAATCCCGAAGTAGCTGCTGACGGCCGGGGCTCTTTTCGCTTTAAATGCCCGTTTTTGCACCTGTTGATATTATCCATTGTATTTCACAAATTTTTTAAAATAAAAACTTCAAATAAAAGGTACACTCTTAAGAATGGATCCATCTACCCGTTACGCAAATTTCAAGAAAATCCACCTATTTTTACGCACCTTAGATAAAGGTGATTTTTTATTTTGTTTATTTTCACTTTAAGCTTCATTTTCTAGATTTATTCTTTTCAAATAGCTCCTCCTGTAAGTGGAGACCCTGTGCTACTGTTAAGTGGAGATCCTGTGCTATAAAATTTGAAGCTGACTGTACATGTCATCGTATTTTCTCATACGCTGTTTAGAGTTCAATCCTATAATGACATTTAGGTGTCACAGTAGCGTTGGCTTATCTGGGTGCTGCGGCGAATGAGTTCATATGCAGTCAGCAGGAGAAAAAAGGAATGCATACAGGTGTGCATTGCTCTGGTTAGTGCAATAAGGGACCAGAGGCAAATGTCTTTCATTCTGCTGTACGGATTTGTTCGTGACTTTCTTGAATTTTAGGTTCAACTCAACAGTTCAGTCCACTGCCTGTCCTAGCAATAACATGCAAAAGGCCAGGCAGTGCAGACAATTGAATCACAATCAGAGAATCAGACACTGTCTTATACAGTGTAAGATAATTCGGTGTGTGTGTTCTGCCAAAGCAAAGAAAAAAGAATGAAATTCAAGTGTTGAGAATGCAACACAGGGTTGTGTGCTACCCCATGTTTCGAGGCATATCACACCGAACTGCATTTCTGAGGACCAACTGACACTAAAAAGGAAAGGCAGAACACACAAATGTAAGTAAATATTACCACTGTAATTACTTAACTAATATTTTTCAGTAGTGTTTTCTTGAAGAAATAATGGGGGTGAAGGGAGGTGTGGATGTTACAGAAGGGGCAGTATAAAGGAACAGAGGCTTACCGGAAGGTCCTTCACTATGCCAATATGAGGAAAAAATAACAACTACTGCCTGGAGACGTCTGTAAATAATTTGTGACTGCTGAAAAAATCGTAAGACTGTCAGTAAGAAAAATTAAACCTCATTAGTGATAATGTTAACTAGAATTAAATTTCACACAACCTTTTATGTCTATACAAGCCTTTTAGACAAATATTGCGAAAAATAGACATTTAATTACAGATGCAGAAAAGTTTAAAAACGATATGGCGCTATGGGATGTTTTTCCGTTTGGCCGTTGAGGGCATTTAAGTTACTGGGACAGTGTTTTCCCCGTTCGGTCGTAAAGGGTTAAGAAAATCAAATATCATTTATTACAAAAGATCTTAGTATAAGCTCTGTATCTGTAAGACAAGTAATAAATATTCATATACATAGCCAAGACTTTGTCTTGATATACAGTGAAACCCACCTAAGACAATATCATTTAAGAAGTTCTCCAGTCTAAGATGTTAGAATAATTTAATACCAAAACTTTCCCACACGATTGACACATACACTGCCCATTTATTACATTCCCTGCTTAAAGGATTTCCTGCCTATACAGAAGCTGATGGCGTACTTAATCACTTTCTGCATAATAAAATCACACCTTCCGCCTACTTAAACTTTCCCTCACAAACCAAACTAACACCTATAAAAACTGGAACATATTAAAGTTAGCAATAAAATCCAAGAAATCATCAACTGATTTATCATTCAAGATAGCACATAATCTAAAGCCAAGGAAATCAATTAACAGTTTTATTACAAGATATTTTCTATGTGGAAACAGATACGAATAATCAAAACAACTTAATACACAAAACCTTTCTACAAGAGTACTAGCTACAAATTTTATAACATAAAATTTTTTATATACTTACTGAGTTATGATCGACGGTGCTGTTTACTGATTTGAGGAACGTTTGGCTACAGTACTGTACACTGAAGCACATGATCACTGTGCTGTAAAGTTATTCTTACAATTTAACAACAGAACTGTGTACCTCTGACTCGATGAAGAACTGCACCAGATCCCGTATGAGAGGAGTGTTGGGCAGGCGTTTCTTGCCTCGTTTGGTTCGAATACCTGCAACTGCCTCTTCATCTGGCACAAACAGACGTTCATTCAAGAATTCACCAGCCGCCTGGGCAACAGCTCGGTGAGATGAATACACCAGCTCATACACATGCTCACAGTCTTTGTCTGTGAGGATATCTCTGTGATGCCTAGTAAAAGGATTGTATATAAGCTCAGAGATATCTGCACGTCAGTAAGCAGGAAGCACGAAATACAAATATTTCAATCATGTCTGACAGCTGATAGAGATGATGGGCCGCGATAGCTCAGTCGGTATAGCGACTCGCTACGAGCTGGACGGTCCGGGGATCGAATCCCGGTGGGGGCAAGATTTTCAGCACCTGTCCAGACCGGCCCTGGGGCCTACCCAGCCTCCTGTACAATGGGTACCGGGTCATTCCCAGGGGTAAAGTGGCTGGGGCGTGGCGTTGACCACCCACCCCCATCTAGTGCCAAGGTTAAAGAAAGAGTACAGCTATACTTCTACTCCCCCTCTGAGCCTTCATGGCCTGTTCTAGGGTGAACTTTACCTTTACCTGACAGATGATAAACACAAATTCCTACATAATTATGGCCAATGTGTTCATATCTCTCAATTTCTACATGCACGTGTCAGACAAAAGCTTCATAACGAGCACACTATTTTATCCACACATCTTATTGTCAGATCATAATTTCATGTGTCCATCATACCTGACAGCAATTCAAAGTATCATCCCAATTAAATTTCACAGCAAAAGCATGTGTTACATTATCGAAACAAACACAAAAACCATTCACCTACTGGAAATGAAGTAACATGACAATCCTGTTGAATAATTTCAGTACAATGCAGTTTCAAATAATACGGTAACAAACAATCTGATGCTGACAACCTTGTTCTGTCTCTTATGTATGTATGGCACATGGCTAGCAGACCTCCATATAGTCACCATTGACATTTAAGCATCTGTCCCCCTGTGGCATGAAGGCTTGTTTCCCAGTGTAGAATAAATATGTGTCAAGTGTTTGTAGCCATGAGGTTACAACTTGCTTCACGTCCATATCTGCTGCAAATTGCTTGCCAGCCAGATGCTTCTTAATGGGTCCAAACAGATGGAAATATTGGGCCCCATACTGCCAGCTGGACATGTGACTAGTCACGGTGCTACAGCTGGGACGTTATGGACCACCTGTCACACAGTCCCAATCCAGCATCCAATTATTTCCATCTCTTTGGCCCTCCTTAAGAAGCACCTGGATGGCAAGCAATCTGCAACAGATGCCAGCATGACAATGTCACCTCCTGGCTACAAACACTTGACACAGATTTCTTCTATGCCAGGATATAAGCCTTGGAACCACAGTGGGATAAATGCTTGCATGTCAACGGTGGCTATGTAAAGGTCTGATGTGTACCAACCGCAACCCATGTCACATACACCTTCAAAGTCAGAATGAAGTCCCCGTCATCAGACTGTCAGTTACTTCCTTGTCTGAAACTCCTCTGTAGGCCATTTATCCTAAGAGATCCCTGATATCCTGCTGTACTCACTTCAGGATGCTGATGACCAAACGTACAGCCTGCACTGCAACATCATACTCCTTGTCCAGTGTCATGGCAACGATGCGGTCCTTGAACTTGCTGGTGAAAAGTTCCAACTTGCCTTTTAGCTCCTCACTTGCATACAGTGGTTGTAAGGCCTGCATCACAAAAACACAACTTGTACATTCAATAAATCCCTCTGAGAAACACACAATCACACTTCACATTCAGTGCGTCCCAGGTTCAAACAGCAAGGAAAATGGCACTGTAAACCACGATTTGAGCACCAAGCAAGCTGCCTCAAACAGTAACGTTTCTGACATATACTTTGGAGGTGCATGATTCAAATATTCCAGAATATTACCTCAAATCATGCCATTACCACTTTCTTTCACATCCTATATAGTTCACCATTCACTAATGATTTCATGCTATGCACTAATCACTACCAACATCACCATTAGATAAAACCCATAAAGTCACAAAGGAAAGAGATCTGAGGTCCTCAAGGTGGTAAATATTGCAATTGTGGTATTCTGGAATATGAGGTTGTGTAGTTTGGTAGACAGGTACTAGCACATTAGAAGAATACACTGCCTCCACAGCACTGGTGCAATCTACCAAACCACACAACATCGTGTTCCAAAACACAGTATCTTAGGGATTATTTACACTTTTCCTCAGCCACCCCCAGAAAATACTGGACAAATCCCAAATACAGGCCAACCATATACTTCCCAGTTCATTGCTTATGTTCATACCCTCACAGCACAGGTTGCTGGATTGAGCAAATACACCTGCAGCAGAACTGTCTGTCTTTCTAAAAACATGGATTCATGTTCTCACCCCAGTATATCATTTTTATTACATTTAAGGCATCTTCTAATATGTACTTCCACATACTGTAAATAAGTTCACACCCTTGACTACAGATAACTGTCTTCCTACCTCAGTGTCATAGTACAATATGTGTATTCTGTGAAGAACAATGTTGGTGTTCAGGTAATAGCAACACAGAATGATCTGCATTCTACAACTGCTCATGACCAATCAACCTAACACCACTCTAGTACTGCCTGCTAATGAGTCAAACTATAGCAATTGAAATAAATTTTCTGTGCAGTGCCATATGCCTGCAGTTGGGCTCTATGGCTACTCAACAGTGCATTCAAAATTAATGTCTCCACCACAGAATTATTTTAAGAGAAGGGATCAAAGGGAGGGTGGGGGGGGGGGGGGGGGGGGAGGCAGAGATAGAATGCAGATATTCAAATGTATCTCGTGTACAGGGGTTTGGAGTAAGGGGAAGGATTCATGAACTCAGAAAAGGATCTGAGCATGCGCTTTTGTGAATACTTGACCAGATGAATCAACTACCAACTTCTCAAGGAAAACTCTACATAATGGAGTTTTGTAAGGTGTGGATGCTTTTTGTAAGGTGTGGATGTTTCTGTAAGGTGTGGATGCTCTTGTAAGGTGTGGATGTTTTTGTAATGTGTGTATGGTGTTCTAATGTGTGTACTTGTATTTACTGTATGTATTTTGTTTTGTATGTGTATGGGTGTTTTTGTAAGGTGTGGATGTTTTTGTAAGGTGTGGATGGTTTTGTAAGGAGTGGATGCTTTTGTAAGGTGTGGATGTTTTTGTAATGTGTGTACGGTGTTCTAATGTGTGTACTTCTATTTACTGTATGTATTTTGTTTTGTATTGTTATTTTTATGTATATTATATGTCCATTTGTATTGTGTGTACTAGTGTAAGGACTACTGCCACCGGGTGAAAACATTTGTATTGTGTGTACTAGTGTAAGGACTACTGCCACTGGGTGAAAACATTTGTATTGTGTGTACTAGTGTAAGGACTACTGCCACCGGGTGAAAACATTTGTATTGTGTGTACTAGTGTAAGGACTACTGCCACCGGGTGAAAACATTTGTATTGTGTGTCCTAGGGTAAGGACTACTGCCACCGGGTGAAAACATTTGTATTGTGTGTACTAGTGTAAGGACTACTGCCACCGGGTGAAAACATTTGTATTGTGTGTACGGTGTTCTAATGTGTGTACTTGTATTTACTGTATGTATTTTGTTTTGTAATTGTGTATGGTTTTGTATTGTTTTTTATGTATATTATATGTCCATTTGTATTGTGTGTACTAGTGTAAGGACTACTGCCACCGGGTGAAAACATTTGTATTGTGTGTACTGGTGTAAGGACTACTGCCACCGGGTGAAAACATTTGTATTGTGTGTACTAGTGTAAGGACTACTGCCACCGGGTGAAAACATTTGTATTGTGTGTACTAGTGTAAGGACTACTGCCACCGGGTGAAAACATTTGTATTGTGTGTACTAGTGTAAGGACTACTGCCACTGGGTGAAAACATTTGTATTGTGTGTACTAGTGTAAGGACTACTGCCACCGGGTGAAAACATTTGTATTGTGTGTACTAGTGTAAGGACTACTGCCACCGGGTGAAAACATTTGTATTGTGTGTCCTAGGGTAAGGCTACTGCCACCGGGTGAAAACATTTGTATTGTGTGTACTAGTGTAAGGACTACTGCCACCGGGTGAAAACATTTGTATTGTGTGTACGGTGTTCTAATGTGTGTACTTGTATTTACTGTATGTATTTTGTTTTGTAATTGTGTATTGTTTTGTATTGTTATTTTTATGTATATTATATGTCCATTTGTATGTGTTGTACTAGTGTAAGGACTACTGCCACCGGGTGAAAACATTTGTATTGTGTGTACTGGTGTAAGGACTACTGCCACCGGGTGAAAACATTTGTATTGTGTGTACTAGTGTAAGGACTACTGCCACCGGGTGAAAACATTTGTATTGTGTGTACTAGTGTAAGGACTACTGCCACCGGTGAAAACATTTGTATTGTGTGTACTAGTGTAAGGACTACTGCCACCGGGTGAAAACATTTGTATTGTGTGTACTAGTGTAAGGACTACTGCCACTGGGTGAAAACATTTGTATTGTGTGTACTAGTGTAAGGACTACTGCCACTGGGTGAAAACATTTGTATGTGTGTCCTAGGGTAAGGACTACTGCCACCGGGTGAAAACATTTGTATTGTGTGTACTAGTGTAAGGACTACTGCCACCAGGTGAAAACATTTGTATTGTGTGTACGGTGTTCTAATGTGTGTATTTGTATTTACTGTATGTATTTTGTTTGTAATTGTGTATTGTTTTGTATTGTTATTTTTATGTATATTATATGTCCATTTGTATTGTGTGTACTAGTGTAAGGACTACTGCCACCGGGTGAAAACCCAATTGCAGTAAATAATAATAATAATAATAAGTAATAATCGTAACGTCTTACCTGCAGGCACTTGAGACGAACCTCTCCCACTTTGTCATGAAGAGTCCAGCCAATATACTTCAAGTATGAGTCATCTAGAAAGTTCTGGTGAAATTTCTTCATCCACACCCCTATCTCAGCCATGCATATTGCTCGGATCTCTGGCAAAGTATCCCTGTAATCACAGGTAAACATCAGCACTTAAATAATTTTACATAAATATTACTCATATATCACAAATGATCTGTTATTTCACAATGACATATAAACCACACAGTTTATGTGGTTAAAATTTCATAACACATGTGAACATGTCAGAACCATTATTCTAGGTCCACATTTCCTAACCTGTTTGCTTTCAATAGTTATTCTCTGGAAATGTGGATTTTGAAAGTCGCAGTACTACACAGTCAGGCACTACTTAATATATTGAAATAGCGATTACGAATCTCCCACTTCTCCAAAGCCACTAGTCATATCTGACTCAGGTTAATGGTGTTAATATTAGAAAAACATAATGCTCACCAAACAGGGCAGCAAACATGCACCAATGAAATACTGTAAACCACAGCAGATTAACCTTGTAACAACCTATGTTCACACATGCAAAAGCACATAAAAAACCACCCTGAGAAAGACATTTTATATATTTAGGTAACAAAGAAATTTACTGCATTTTTAAGACCTGCTGCTTAATCTTTGTCTTATTTTCCACAAAATGCCATTTATTTCATAATTCTACCTTTTCCTGTTCAAATAACATGTTTTTCATAAACCATGCACTAAAATTTAAATACCAACCCCACTGTTTAAAGGTTAAAGCTAAGGACACTTCATGACCATGATCAATGTACTGTTGTCAACTCACAAGAACATCTTTCACCTTGGCAGTGGTAGTATGGGGGAAATCAGACTATTAGATGTTCATGACCAATAACCAAAATATTCCAGTCAAAAATGCACTTGGCTGAAGTTCAGCTGTGTATTGTGTGCGCAAGGTAATGCAATTATTTTCTATGTTCAACCTGCTTAGATCTGTGCCTAAATTTGACTTCAGGCTTGTTATGAACTGAATACCTGACACACTGCGATCAGTGCATTGTGACAGTGATAGAGACCGACGTTTTTGACAGGACCACACACATTTTCGTTGCTCTTTAAGTTCAGAGCTGTTCTCTTGAATCAACAATAGTACCTAGGATAGCTGTCTCTGTCTCTGCCTCTGCCTATCATAAAAACACATCTCACCTGTATCGATGCACAAACACAGACTTGAACATATATGTCAGCATGTTCTTTATCTCATCCATGTTTTCTTCCAACTCCTGCCGTTTGGACATGAGAGACTCGAGTCTATCACTGGCTCTCTTGTCACGTGCTTTCTGCCTCTCTGCTTCGTACTGCCGCTGAGTGTTGTCCAAGTTCACAGACACAGTCAGTGCAACGTCCACCAGAGCAGTCATCAGTTTCATAGCTATCAGTCACAAACAACAAATTGCCTGTCATCAATTTCATAGCTATCAGTGTGTGTGCTATCAGACAGTGTGCCACTGGCTGAGCTGAGTGGTTCCTAACATTTCAAAGGAACATAGTGCATTCATCTTCAAGCGTGAAGTAGTCAGATTAACAGAATTTTGCTGTATACCAGTGGGTCCTAACATTTCAAAGGAACATAGTGCATTCATCTTCAAGCATGAAGTAGTCAGATTAACGGAATTTTGCTGTATACCAGTGGGTCCTAACATTTCAAAGGAACATAGTGCATTCATCTTCAAGCATGAAGTAGTCAGATTAACGGAATTTTGCTGTATACCAGTGGGTCCTAACATTTCAAAGGAACATAGTGCATTCATCTTCAAGCATGAAGTAGTCAGATTAATGGAATTTTGCTGTATACCAGTGGGTCCTAACATTTCAAAGGAACATAGTGCATTCATCTTCAAGCATGAAGTAGTCAGATTAACGGAATTTTGCTGTATACCAGTGGTTCCTAACATTTCAAAGGAACATAGTGCATTCATCTTTATGCGTGAAGTAGTTAGATTAACGGAATTTGCTGTATACCGGTGGTTCCTAACATTTCAAAGGAACATAGTGCATTCATCTTTAAGCGTGAAGTAGTCAGATTAACGGAATTTTGCTGTATACCGGTGGTTCCTAACATTTCAAAGGAACATAGTGCATTCATCTTCAAGCATGAAGTAGTCAGATTAACGGAATTTTGCTGTATACCAGTGGTTCCTAACATTTCAAAGGAACATAGTGCATTCATCTTCAAGCGTGAAGTAGTCAGATTAACGGAATTTTGCTGTATACCAGTGGTTCCTAACATTTCAAAGGAACATAGTGCATTCATCTTCAAGCGTGAAGTAGTCAGATTAACGGAATTTTGCTGTATACCAGTGGTTCCTAACATTTCAAAGGAACATAGTGCATTCATCTCAAGCGTGAAGTGGTCAGATTAACGTAATTTTGCTGTATACCAGTGGTTCCTAACATTTCAAACAAACATAGTGCATTCATCTTCAAGCGTGAAGTAGTCAGATTAATGGAATCTGGCTGTATACCAGTGGTTCCCAATGGATCTGCAACCAGTTCCCAGGGGATCCGTGGCTACACTTCTGTACTGTCCACTTTGAAATTTACTTGTTTTTTTAATTAAAGGAATAATGTTTTTTAAAAATAATCGCAGAATTTCTCTAATTGGCGATTTGTTTATTTCATATGACAATCATTTAAATTACGGTCAAATCATGCAATCCATTGTTACGTATGCTAGTGGTATGTATTTGTAGCTATCTAAAGTCAGTTCCGAGATATAATATCTAATTTGGATTATCCGGACACACTATATTTATGTCAGCAAGGATGTGAAGATCCTTGGTTATTTTTTGAAACCAAAAGGGGTCTGCGAGCAAACAAATTTGGGAAACACTGCTCGATACAGGATTAGACACGTTTTGGCTTGTTGACATTAAGCCATCTGCATGCTTCTGAACATTGTTTTATTAATGCACTCTTCATACCTGGATTTTATTAATGGTTTTTAAACTGCATTACAACAGTTCAAATGATTATGACAAATACTACATAAGACACAATCGCATCGCTGTTTCATAACCTGTCATTTATTAGACAAAAAGAGGACACAAACAATTTGCTCGGATTTCAAACTTTTCTTAGACCATGTAACAATCAACTAATTAATAAAAACATAACTTTATATGTCCATATTTACCACAGGCTCTATAAAAGTTTGAGATCTCAATCTTCTATACACAGGTGTCTAAAATAAGAAAATCCCCTTATGTATTCTTGTGGGCCTAAACTAAAGATGGCTTAATGCGAAGAAGCCGAAACATGGCATCTGTCTTAATTTTGCAGATTTGTAATACAGGAATATTTGTCAAACTAAAATTGCCTTCTTTTTTAACATTCCACATAATGGCAAGTTCTCTTTCAGAATAACTGAGAATCTTTCACGTAGACCTCCCCACCAGCAAAAAATTTTAACAAAATCCATACAGCAGTTTTGGATATAAAATATAACACAAACACACATGACCTACCAATCACACAAAAAAACACAACATCCACCTACCAGCAAGTGTAGCAGTATGCCTGAAGGCTCGGACTTGGGAATCTGACAAACCAGTAAGGAGAGAGATAACATTGTCCATGAGATACTGGTCATAAATTATGGAGTACTGGCACTGCTTCACAAGGATTTGCACAAAATCGCAGAAGTTGTTGCGGAATTTCTTCCAGGTCTGCCCTGTCATGATGAGTGGGTATTCACCA
The DNA here is from genome assembly GCA_021186555.1 of Reticulitermes speratus. Classification (NCBI taxonomy): domain Eukaryota; kingdom Metazoa; phylum Arthropoda; class Insecta; order Blattodea; family Rhinotermitidae; genus Reticulitermes; species Reticulitermes speratus. The sequence goes on along the minus strand of JAJKFL010000014.1, from coordinate 40,424,954 downwards.
CTTTCCTGGAATTAAAAAAAATATAATAATAATAATAATAATAATATTTTTGGAATCACAGCAATGTTAACCCTTTCAGAATAATTATTGTCTACATACATTTCATGATATGCAATTTATTGCAGAAAAATGTGGACTGAAACAAAGAAATGTCCTTACAGTACCATACCTTCTGCCTTCTTTCCGTTCCTATTTCAAAAACAACTGCCATCAGCATAAATACATTTTAACCTTTAGCCAATCACATCCTACATAAACGGCGCAAGCACTGCTACCACCAATGACCGTATTTCATATATTTAGTCAACAAATATACTTACTGCATTTTTTGAGACATGCTGCACAATCTCCATTTTTTTTCTCCACAAAGTGCTGTGTATTTCATAATGTTACCTTCTCTTGTTCATAACATATTCATGTGCTAAAATGTAAATGTCTAGCTCCATGGCCAAAGTGTTAATTTCTTTCCTGTACCTCTGATTTCATGCTTCAATCTGCTCATAATTTCTTCCTGAATGGAATTTCGATTTGTTAGGGTTGTTCCCAGATATTTGAACTGTTCCACCCTTTCAAGGGATTTATTATCTAACTTTATGTTGTGATTTTTTCCTGCATTCTGATCTCGAGACATGACCATGTACTTAGTTTTCTCAGCATTTACTTTTAGACCAATCTCCTTACTAGCGACTACTAAAGCTTATGCCAAATATTTGTTGCACTGCAATGAGTTACCTCATCAAACTCTTCTGTCATCCTTCGTATAATGGCTGCATGTTCCATGGATGCCTGCATGGATGACGTGATTTTACCCTTACAGCCAGAAGCATTGATGAAGAACTGCATCAATGACAGCAGAGCCGCATCGCGATTAACTTTGTAGCTCTCTATCCAATCATCCACAACAGCCTGGAACCCAAGAACAAGACAAAAGATGTATAAATAGAAGGTTTATACAAGCAAATAAAGAATTATAGGATACTCACATGCATGGGAAGGCAAGGGATTATGAAGAGAAAACATTTCACGCCCAAAACATCAACAGAAGAAAGTAATTGTCACATACACAGGGCCCAACAATAGTTATTCTGTCTTTCAGCATTTCAATCAAATTACAGGACAAATGCTATTGTACAAGTATGGTCTTGTGTATAAACCAGCTGCAGTCAGTTTATGTTATGATTGCAAGGGATCTGTGAAAAGAAAGTTCTAGCTCAATTCAGAGAGGGATATAAGTATGTTTAAAGATGATCCTTGGAGTGGGCAGCCATCAAATGCTTGAAATCCAGAAAGGTTTGCAAAAGTGCATGAACTGGTGGCCAGAGATCGTCAGATGACACTAAAATTGAGGCAAGATCGAATGCACATTAACCAGGAGATGATAATACATCAGATTCTTCATGAAGATTTGCAAAGACAAAGATCTGTGCAAAGTCTGTCCCATAGTATCACACATGAACAAAAGTAGCACAGAGTCACAATCTGTGAAGACTTCATCTAGACCCATAAGACCAATCCACACTTTACCAATGGCATCAATACTGGAAATAAGTCTTGGGTGTTTTAGTATGATCCTGAAACAAAATGTCACAGCAACGCAGCGAGAACACAATCATCACTGGGGCCCAGAAAGTTTTGCTTGCGAATGGCAAGGGTCAAAACAACGTTCAGCACTTGTTTCATAAACTGGATGTGATCCGCAAAGAATTTGTCCCTGAAGCAAAAAGACCAAACAATGAAATTCTATGTACATGTGCTGAAAGTTTACCAAAGTGAATTTCAAGAGTCAGGCCACAATTTTGAGGGAATGGCAGTTGGTTTGTTTTGCAAACAAATGCCCCTGTTCACCCTGTGATGACAATGAAGCACTTCCTGCTGAATTTTGGCGTGGTGATCAGCTACCCATCATACTCATCTGACTTTGCAACACCTTACTTTTCCTATTCCCTAAAGTGAAGACCACGCTCAAAGGAATATAGTTTCAGGATGCGGAGATGAACAAGAAGACCAACAAATTAAATGCAATTCCTTTGTTTCCTTCAACTGTTCTCGCAACTTTTACAAAGATGTAAAAAGTGTACTGCAGTCAACTGAGATTACTTTCAAGGAAAATAAAGAAGGTGCTTCTTATTTCATGTGTATCTGTTCTTACACACTGAATGCCAGAATGTTATTGTTGGGCATAATATATGTTACAGTAACAATTGGTAATACAGTAAACCCCCTATTTAATGAATTGCTGGCTGATTGGAATATATTTCACTAAATCGAGGTTATCATTAAATGGAGGTTACATTGTTTATATGGAGCTATTGTCGGGACATGAAAAAATCATCACTAAATCCGGGATTTCACTAAATGCGGGAACATTAAATCGGGGTTTTACCGTACTTGCAGATAGGAGCAGAAGGTGACAGGAGTGGAAAGTATCTGTACTGCCTTGTCCAGCTTTAGCAAAATAAGTACCTCTAGAAAGCAGCACTGCTCTGTACATATTATTACTCTATCAAGTTTAGTATCTTGGTACAGTCTTTCACGGACTTCTCAAGTTACTAAGTTACATCATTTCACAAAGTTTGTGTTCAATAACATTCCATTGAAATTTCAATAGGATTTATGCTAATATTAAAGCAGATCTTTACACAAATATAATGTAAGGGTACATTCAAATGCTTCAGGACAGGGTACAAATGACTAGCCTTTGTAAATATGGACAGCCAGTGTAGTGTAGCCGCAACTGTAGCTGCTACAGGATGGATCGTCCGCAGATCAAATCCTGGTGGGGGCAAGATTTTTGGTGCCTATCCAGACTGGCCCTGAGGCCCACCCAGTCTCCTGTAGAATGGGTACTGAGGCTCTTTCCCCAGGGGTAAAACAGCCGGTATGGTGCTGACCACCTACTCCCTTATACCACTAAGGTTGCAAATGATATGGCGTGATAATTCTGCGTCCCCTCTGTGCCTGCAAAGGCATGTCATGGAATGACTTTCACCTTTGTAAATATAGGAAAAGATCTTTGGGTCCTGTAGAGACACAGAATTTATCAACCAACTGAGCACCTATCAACTTTCCAAGAAAGGTAAGTTAATTTGTGATGTTACAAAAAAGGAGAGAATTTCATAAGACAACATAACAATACGAACCTGTAGCGAAACTTTCCCTTGTCTGATAATGTAATACAAGCTATTTTCATCTTCAGCCATCAGCTCTGAAATTGGCCTCCTACCCGGGCGTCGCTTTTTTGGCTCCTCTATTGCTAGGCCGCCCCGTCGTGTGGTAACTATTGTCGTAAGTGGTGCTGAGGTGGCTGTAATACAATACATTCATTCCATCCACTGCCTTAACAACATACAACACTGTCTTTAGTTTCATTTACCAGGCCTTTTTGCTTTACACATGCGACCAGCCTCATCGAATAACTTATACTACTTGTAGATGGACATTTTTTTTGGTGGTTCCCTACCAAGCTCCGTATGAAATACCCTTTGCACTGTAACAACAGATTCTGATTTGTGAATCCAAGGCATAAGCTCAGCTTTCTGCACCTGTGACACCATTTTCAACAACTATGGTGTTAGCACCACTGGTGGCAAGCCTTGAAAATTTTAGTAGCACAAATGCAAAACTTTATCATATTTCTTATGTGAACATCTTTAGGTTTCATTCCTGTGCTTTTCAAGTTCAATCTTACACTCAAATGATCTACATTTCATGTGTTTACACTGTGCTGTGCCCAAATTTGCATGGTGGTATTGAGGAAAACAATGAAAAACCCCAGCCAAGAGAGCCAATGACCCAGCCAAGAGGTAAAACAGGCACTTTCCAGAAGCAAGTTTGAGGAGATGTTCTTTAGTGTGACCCTGCTGACAGTCCTCTCACTAAACTGCTAAACTTCCCTAACACTTTGTACCCATTTGCCACACTACATAGTATAACACCCCAGAAGATTGGTTTCTCATACTCAAATGCAGTAAAACCTGACTTCCATGCTTTTAAAATGAAAGTAAAATCAAGTAAACAAAAATTTATGTATTCATCAAAATTACATACACTAAATTAATACACTAAAAATAAAATCTAGTTCATCATATGGGATTAAAAATGTAGTCTAGTCCACTTCTCCCACATGTCCATATAAGTAAGTTGTTACTGCTTCACTTTCTGCTAAAACTGTGCACACATCAATCTCAATTCCATTGACAGCGGCCATTGTGTATTAATGTCATGCATGCAGTGGACACTTCTCTGTGTCATACATTGTGTACAGTGGACTAACCTGGCTGAACTATTGACAATGGTCCCGGTCTCGACGCCATGTTGTAATAACAGACCACTGTCGGCAGCTCAGCTGGGATACTCCACTGTACACTTCTGATGTGCAACACACAAAGACAATACAGACAATAGAAAATTATAACTGAAAATCATTTCTCCCTGGACTTCACACTGAAAGTACTTAGAACAACAACAATATACCAATTTATATTATATTTGAATGCATAATCAAGGAACTGTGTAGGAAACACAGACACACACATGACAACAAATTTAACATTCTTATCAGTGTTTTGATGGGACCAATATGACATGCAGAACAAGAAAAATGTAATTGAATTCTAAAAGGTTTTGACGATGGTACATGATGCTGTGAGGGGCACGCAGTGGCGCAGTTGGTTGAGGCACTGCGCTACAAGCCGGAACGTCACGGGTTCGATTCCCGATGTTGTCACTGAAATTTTTCATTGACATAATCGTTTCGGTCACACTATGGCCCTGGGGTCGACTCAGCCTCTAACAGAAATGAGTACCAGGAATCTTTCCTGGGGGGTAAAGGCAGCCGGTGCGTAGGGCTGACAACCTTACCACCTTCATGTGCAGACTGTCTAGAAATCTGGGGGCCTCAACCTCCTGAAACCCTAAGGGCCTGTCCAGGTCTGTAATGGGATTGCTTTACCTTTTTTTTTTATATGACGCTGTGAACCACTTGTTTCTAAGTCCAGTGCTTGAGACTAGCTCAATCAACAGGACCCAACTGAGTAGGCCTGAAGACGGAAGAAGAGCCATCTTCCGAAATGTAGATTTTATATATTTTATATTTTACATTTTATTCACAATAAAGACGATGGACAAAGTCCAAGAAACAATTTGTTCACAAACAAAAATATAGATTCAAGGAATGTAAAATCCAAGTTTCAGTGTATTGTATGTATGCACCTAACACATTTTTGATGTTCAGTATATAGTTACTTTCACGACACTGTTCGGAACAATAAAAGTACATTAAAAAAGCAATCAGACCAGAATAACATAAAAGTTCACACACCTGAAGGTGGGGAGCAGCAGCAGCTGCTGCTGCACGCACACGTGCACGTGTAACACGCACGCGCGTTACCATATTGACAGGTGTAGGTGGCTGGTCATACTGGCCATCTGATCATAGCCTGCTAGTGTCTGCTGTTGCTGCTGCTGTTGTTGTTCATACAACTGTTGCTGTTGGTATGCCTGGCCTGCTGCTGCTTCATTGTACTCAGCACCACCATACAAGTCAGACCTGTAATACAGCGACAGCATCTCAATTATGTTGAAGATCGTATTGAGAGAATAATCTGTATAAAATTCAGTTCGTGCAAGACTTTTGTTGTTCGATGTGTGTATCTGCGAGTTATTTAATAACGCTGTCAATTGTTAAGATTTTACAGTATCAGTGATAGATGAATGAACAAGTATGGTGCATTGATGGAATAATACTGACAGCAGATAACTGATGTACTTCGAAGAAACTCCGTCCCAGTGCCACTATATTCACCACAAATCCCACAAGAAGTGAGCTGGGATTGAATTCGGGCAACTGCGGCAAGAGGCCAGTGACTATCACCTGAGCCATGGCACGGCTGACTTTCCTTCAGATATACTCGTAAGTACATACAAGAATAAGATGCCCGGTTAAACCAGAGTAAGTCGTGACAACAATACTGATTTCAATAAACATATACAGTGAGATTTGAGGTTTCCACATCAGTGGTCTTCATAATTCAGGTCTTCTGTGATGTAATGGGCATGACCTTATGTTCTGAAGGAACATCAGGGAACACTAATCCAGTGATACAGCATCACATATCGGAAGAGCTGAATTCTCAACATATGCAGCGTTTGTATTAAATGCTGTAGGAACACTTCATAAAATGGAGCAGATTCTTTTTTGACACAGTATTCTTTAAAAAGCATTCTTACCTTCTGGAAAATATAGTTGGTTCCCCCCCCCCCCCGTTTGTGACGAAGGGCCCTCGCACCACAGCCTTAAGGCTTTTTGTGCAACCCCAATGAAGATGATGAGCAGTTTTTTACCAATTTTTACGATTAATGGAGCACCAGTGGAATGAAATCGACAGGGGAAAACCGATAACTCGGAGAAAAACCTGTCCCAGTGCCACTTTGTCCACCACAAATCTCACATGGACTTGACCTGGGATCGAACCCGGGCCTCCGTGGTGAGAGGCCGGCGACTAAGCGCCTGAGCCATGGCACGGCCGTTCTGGAAAATATAGTACTGTAAACCCTCTTCTGAATGGACCGCTTATGTAAGGATTTCCAAAATAACAGGCGAAATCTGTTGGTTCTAAAATTTTGACCCGCAGTGGGAATATGTGAAATTATTGGTCTTGAACTTAATATTATTCATTCCGTAGATTTTAACTTTATATTTAAAGTCCGACACACGTACAATTCAATCACACTGTTTGTGCACTTTCACCGTTCTACAAGTTTCGAACCCCTAACCTGGGTTCATCTTGAGGAACACATTATCTAAAATCGCACACTAGTTACACCAACTGGCACAATTATTTACATGAGTTCTTTACAATTGTTCAGATACACTGTTTAAAACAAATAAAAGTTAAAAATTGTGATTGTTGGTTGTTAAAAATTGTATTAAAGTTGAACAATCTATGCTGCTTTGATATCCTGTTTATCAGAGTAAGTTGCCTGTTGTACATGTGTCGGACTTTAAATATATATATTGGTCTCGACTGTTAACTAGCGAAGCAGTCTACATTTACAAGTGATTCTACAAGTCAAACAGTGGAGCTTGACAGCTCTTCTGACACAGAATATGTTACTATTTCCTTCTTTTTTTAATTTTTTACTTCTTTGTTAATATGCAAGAGTATCCACACAGGCTTGTCTCCTCATCATTTATTTCCATTCACTACAAGGTTAATTATATTTGTGAATTATATGTATGCATTAGTGTTATTTATAATAATAATAATAATAATAATAACCATGGCTCGACAGCCCTATATGGGCCTGGGCCTCCTCTTTCCGAGGTTACGTGGTCTGCACATTTGTGGCAGTTCGGAGACCAGCCGACTGGCCGCGCTGTTCAACTCAATCCTGATGTGACCGCCAGAGCCATCTGGCAGGCAGTCAGGAGACTTGGGTGAGAAATAGCCGCTTGAATTTCGCTTACAAGCACTACTAGTTCTATTCATGCCGTAAGGTTCTTTTACACGCCGTAAATCTACGACATGGGACCGACGGCTTTACTTCCCCTCCGAAGGAAGTGGTGCTCCGGATTTTTATCACCCTTAAAAATCCATCGACGTCGGTCGGGATCGAACCCGCGAACCTTGGATCCAGTGGCGAGCACGCTAACCACTAGTCCACCGAGGTCGACGTGTTATTTATACACTACTGTATTACTGCTTCGGTGACTTTTTAGGCTATAAATATATACATAATTTGGAACTACTGGACAATTGGCATTATCAGACCACACACTCTTCCTATAGTCCCTTCATAAGAGGGTACAGACTACATACAAAATATTCTGCAACAAATTCACCAAACTGCAGGGTATATTCTACAGGTCATATGGGTAAAAAAATATGGACTATAAACCACAGAGTGATTTGACACCACCTTCTAGTTAAGCACTAATGTAATGTATCAATGAATACACAATCAATTTTCAAGTACCTTTATTAGCACCAATTTAGATGTCTGCAAATAAACCAAGTTTTCAAAAGACCACTTTGTGACTGCCTGAATTGCTGTACTGAATGTCTCCCATTTCACCTGTTATACTAGCAGCAGCTTCAACTGTGCACCTGTGCACTCTAACAGCTGCTGCCCTACAACTGTAGTCGGGCGACCGAGCTGTCCATGCCACTGACCTACATCTTCCTATCCATCCACTTGACAATTTTCAATTGCATATTCTATAACCTCTCTGTCAAAATGTGGAGATGCTCCATCATGTTACATCCATAATCACCTTCTTGTGCAAACATACACAGCATCAAATTAAATAAATAGACCAACAAATGCACTATTTAACTACTTTAATGCAGTGTCCTTATTGTATCATCCTACACGTGTTTTGGACTCAAAGTCCATCTTCAGGGGGTCTCAGTATTATTAAAAACCACTAAAACATACTCATGTTTACACAAACGTACATCACTCGTATACCGCTATTGTGGTAGCGTTATCTGGATAAAATTATAGAACATAAATATGTGTATATTTATGTGTTCAAAAATCACCAACTAATGCACATAAACTTTTTTCACAATAGTTTATTCTTAAAATACCCCTATACGTATTTCGGTGTTTTAAACCACCATCTTCAGGGGGTCGTGGAGATTAAAATGCATAGACTTATATTTAGTTATTAATTTTTTTATTTATTATTTAGTTATTATTTTTTAGTTATTAATTAAGTTTAATATTTCTACAGATGACCACCTTACTACAAGGCCAAACTGCCAATAATTTTCAGGAAAACTACAAACTATGTAATCATTTTAACAGCCTTTAATTCATTTTATAGTAATTTTACATAATTTTACATACTGTACGAAGTGAGCAATACTAGCCCACTCATATTCTACATATATGAATGTAACCATATATGTAATAACTATAAGTCTATGCATATTAATCTCCACGACCCCCTGAAGATGGTGGTTTAAACCACCGAAATACGTATAGAGGTATTTTAAGAATAAACTATTGAAAAGTTTATGTGTATTAGTTGGTGATTTTTGAACACATCTCATTTGAAAATGCACGGCAGATACAACGTTATGTGTATATTTAGTTAAAACCTTATTAAAATTATGAAATGTAAATTAATTATGTAATAATGTAATAATTTTAACTAAATATAAACATATTCATGTTCTATAATTTTATCCAGATAACTCTACCACAATAGCGGTATACGAGTGATGTACGTCTGTGTAAACATGTGCCTGTTTTAGTAGTTTTTAACAATACTGAGACCCCCTGAAGATGGACTTTGAGTCCAAAACACGTGTAGGGTGATACAAGGACACTACATTAAAGTAGTTAAATAGTGCATTTGTTGGTCTATTTATTTTAATTTGATTCATAGAAATGAACGGTGATAACAGTGTGAAAAATACACAGCATATTTATAAACACACAACCAACATTGATCTACACCTGTTTATTTTATGCCTTTTTGCTTTAATGCCCCTTACACTTTGAACCACTTTTCAATTCATGCCCTTTTCATTTGTGGTTTAATGTCCTTTGGCAGGCTCTGCAGTAGGATGCTGCCCAGAGAAGACAAAATTCATGGTATAAAACATGGTTGGCAGAGTGAACTCATTTTAAACTCCCTCAGTCACTGTGCGCCTGACTGTTCCATTCGCAGTGATCTTTTGTAGTGTGTTTATTTGCCTAGACAGCAAAAGGCAATCAGTACTGAAGAAAAATTACACATAATAAATCAGTGTTGCTAATATCTGCCATGGTTCTGGCTTAGTGATGAGTATTATACACATAACTCATGACAATGCTGAAAAAGTCATCGCATTAAGCAACTAATGTGAGTGTACACAAGTTATTTACAATTTCTTTTTGATTTACATAGGCTCAGGATAGGGACAGGTGGCGGGCTCTTGTGAATGCAGTAACGAACCTTCTGGTTCTGTAAAATGCGGGGAATTTCTTGACTAGCCAACGACCTGTTAGCTTCTCAAGAAGGACTTTACTCCACAGAATTAGTTTGTTAGGCTAAGATTGAATACTCTATTTTATATCAGTAACAATAAATACATGTATGTACTTGTATCATATACGTAAAAGGCTGTTATTGGTATGATTTCCCCTAACCATTTCTAGTCCATTACTTCTTGTCAGAATATCGCGCCTGATTTATGCGTCTCTGATTTACAACCAGTTTCTCAGGAACACAACTGGGACATAAATCAAAGTCTAGCTATATACCGTATATTCTCAAATCTAATCCGCACCCTTTTTACAGTTTTAGAGGGCTACAAAATCAGATGCGGATTAGATTCCCGGTCGAGAGTTGGATTTTGGAAAAATGATTGAGCTGCTGTACGTGCCGTAAGAACAATACAATACAATAATCTATTATTTTATATTTATTATTATAATTTATTATTCATCAGACTCGCCGTCATCCCTCATAACTGAATCATTATCCATGCTCTCCACCCAGTTTCCGCCACAGTCGAACGTTGCTTTCATCAACTCCAAAAATTGCAGCGGCTTTGCGGTTTCCATTCTCCTCTGCGCACCGAATAACTTGACGTTTGAACTTTGCCGTATATGAGAGTCGTTTGGATTTGAGGCGTCCCTCTTCCATAACTACGGTACACGACAAATTGGAACAAGCACCTCCCACGTTTCAACAACTAAGGCGTGAGCTGGCTTCAGACGAGATTGAGCACGTCTGTTGAGAAAGGACCCGCCTCTATCGGTATGACTCATCGGCCCCAGGCGTAGCGTCGGATTTTAACGCATTGGTAACATCCAATATTATTCAATCAGTCGCCCCGTGGGCAAGGGGTGGTTGAAGGAAAAGTGCGGATTAGAACCGCGAACTAACTTTTTTCGTTTATGAAATCGCCAAAAACTTGAGTGCGGATTAGATTCGGATGCGGATTAGATTTGAGAATATACGGTATATGCACAATTCTATGCCGAAGTTCACATAAGGATATAAAGCGTGACTTGTATTATAACCTTTTCTCTATCTTATGTCTTTTAGATTGAAATTAACAGAAAAAGTGCATTAGTCTGCAATGCAAAATATGAAAGACCAGAAAATGTGCACAACATAACCAGCCAATCATACATAACAATGTACATATTTCTATATCAATGCATGCACAAAATATTTAGCTATCTGAAATTTGCTTATGTAAACCTTGCTACTTGATACCTACGTTTTCCAAGCAACTCTCCCTGAGGATGACAAGTCGAAACATGTTGGACAGGAAATAAATCAAAGTTATACTACTTTCAGTCTAAGTACAACTGTTTATTCATTACACAAATAAGTTGTGCTTAGACTGAAGTACTGTACCTTTGATAGTACTGAGAACACAACAGGGATAAATTGACTTAAAATGTAGGAAAAAAATTGTTGTCATTTTGTTGATTTTTATGATTTATTCATTTTATGGCATCGTAACATACAGGTAAATTTGTAGAACTGGTGGCAGAAGGCAAGAAGGGAAAAATTATATCAAAATCCTTCCAACAGGCAGCAGGAAATAGTTAAGCAGCAATATGCTTCCCACCTCACAAATTTTCATGGCTATGATATTCATGCCGTCGACCTCGGCGGACTAGCGGTTAGCGTGCTCGCCACTGGACCCAAGGTTCGCGGGTTCGATCCCGACCGAGGTCGATGGATTTTTAAGGGTGATAAAAATCCAGAGCACCACTTCCTTCGGAGGGGAAGTAAAGCCGTCGGTCCCATGTCGTAGATTTAGAAATGTTTTGTAAGCCAAATTGTGGTTATTTCTCACCCAAGTCTCCTGACTGCCTGCCAGATGGCTCTGACGGTCACATCAGGATCGATAGAACAGCAGCACGGCCAGTTGGCCAGTCACCAACTGCCACGAATGCGCACGACCCAGTAACCTCGGAAAGAGGAGGCCTGAGCCCATATAGGGCTGTTGAGCCATGGTTATTATTATATTATATATGATATTCATGCCATGTTTCATGAAATACACCAACTGGTTAAAAAGTTTTAAGATCCAAGTATTCTGAGATATAGCACCATGCCAACTGGTAAATAGTTACCAATATTTCAGAGGGGCTTGCTGCCTCCATCTTCAGGGTCCAAGAGTCCAAGAACAGGCCCCTTAGACTCTCCTCTAAAACATCAGTAAATATTTACTAATGATCAAGGTGTCACCAACATTGCTATGACAACCTCAGACATGAAAAAAGTTAGGAAATTATTACATGGGGACAGAAATACTGCAAGACTGTTGAATCCTAATGAAATGTTTAAAGCAGTCAGAAACAAGGGCAACAACTGACTCACCCAGTATGCAGTGGAGTGGCAGGCTGATTATTATATGGAGTATACGGTGTGTACGGCTCCTGCAACTCAGTTCCACTTCCATCCAGAGGTGTCACTGGAGTCATAGGTGACTCATATTCTGGTGGCGGTGGTTCATCCATCCGAATCCGCTTCCCTCCTCGCCGCTGCATCCTGAACACTTCTTACAGCAATCACCTACAAACGCACAGAATTTCATTAAACACTCCAAAGCATGGTACAAGGTGCTTATTATGTCCGTCATTAATTATGTAGTGCACCGTGAACACGAGGTAGTCAACGCACAGCTGCACGAGCTCTTAAACTGAGAAATATATGGCATGTGCTAAAGAGAGTCAAATTTCTTGTTGACACCATGAAGGCATATAGGGGAGTAGAGATACAGCTCTGCTCATTCTTAACCTCAGCTCTAGCCACTTTACCCTGGCAAAGAAACCCAATACCCATTGAATAGGCGGCTGTGTGGACCCCAGAGCCAGTCTGGACATCCTTCAGAAGAGAGAAATCACTTTACCCTACAGATCTACATAAACCATTCTCATTTAAATGCCCTCTCTAATTCATCACTCAATTCAGGTTTTCTTCATACTTCCTTAAACTAACAAAGTAGATTCACGATGTAATCAGAAGAAAAAACTCTGGAAATGGCTGAACATCAGGATAAGCTATACATAACAATAACTCCCCCACTTGTTTTGTATATGGATGTGAAACATGGTCTCTTATTTCAAATGAACAACAAAAATTACATGTTTTCAAACAAAGTGTTCAGAAAAGTACTGATGTGGGTAATTTATGTCAATGACTGTGAATATAATGATTACTTGGCTAACACTCGTTCTGGTAACAAGTGAAGATTCGAGTCTTCTGGGATATGAGGCCGTATCGATTGGTAAAGTTGCCCACATTTCAGAAAAACTTGCAGGCCCCATCTTTTTGGAGTACTTAGACCCTGATGACAGCAAACAGTAAGCTTCTCCCAAAATGTGGGTACCCATTTACCAATCGACGCTGTATCATGTCAGAAGGCTGAACTATTTCAAACAGAACTTAAAATTACACATTCACAGGTATTTTGACTAACCTCCAAGAAACTTTCGCTACACTGTAGCCTCTGCAGAACGGAACAAAATAAAATCACAACACTGTCACAACTTTAGTGTCATTAAGCCATGGCCGAACAAGTAACACAAAATAAAAGTTCTCCCGAGAACATAATCCACTACGAAAAACGCAAACATATAATTTCACACTTTTTGTATATATCAACGTAAATATAATCAGCTATGAAATGGTCATCCACAGTTACTATTGGATACCTAATGTAGATTGGTACCCTTCTTATTTCTCACACATACATAACAACACAACCCTGACAATTACCGCTCAAACCATGAGCGATAGCACAGATTATCTAGTATAGTACCAAGCATAGATTACCTCCCATGCCACGGGTGTCATCAGCGTTGCGGGGAACGCTCAAACCTGACTGAAGTCCGCTCCTGCCCACTAGAGCGCAGAACAGGTGTGAGAACCGCAAATCTCCCACGCCCTTCAGGATCCGCATTCGTCGATTGTTTTATCTGCAGTGAAGAGACCGTTTGTTGTTTTTAAAAAATAGTGTGAACATCGTCAAACGAGCAATTTATGAGAGCTTTGATACACACATACTTAGTCTCCGAGGCCTGTATGGCGTGCTTGCACGACGCGGGTGAGGATGTAGGAGAGACATCTAGTAGCGCCTCGTTGAAAAGGGGCCTATTTCCTAATCCGTGACGACAGTATGTGTACCCTGTTGCCTGGAATAAAGAGAATTGAATGTGACGTGCGTCAGAATAGCAATTCGAAAGAACGCGGGTTCAAGCACACATATCCGAAACCTTTAAGAAACTGACAAAGACGCCAACATACGGTGCGGAAAGAATTAATGCCCTGCGTACAGCGTATCACAAGGAACTCAAACTTACTGACAGCAAAAATCCAGTACTGTGACTGACGATTTATATCATGGATCTTTACGGTCTGTGCTGTACAGACCCCTGGCGGGATCACGAAATCCAGTTGTAGGGAAAACCTACTATGGATAAGATGGTTGAAAACCAGGATGAAGAGAATCCGGTCAGTGGTCACATATTTGTTTTTAGTTTATGCCGATCTGACAGATATACATACGACATTGCAGTTTCTTTTCTTGCCATGGAACAGCTCCAGTAGTGTCAAAATAACATGAGCAGTGGTCTCGTTTTCTTGGCTGACAATATAATTCGGCGTTTGAAGAGGCTGTAGTGCAGTTAGTGTGTCATCTGATTCCCACTTACCGTATATGAGCTCTTTAGCATCACCATGTTTATTTAGTGTCAGAGCCACCTTGGTAATAAGGTTGCACTTGCTCTTTTTTTCATAGAAAATTTTGCAATTGGAATACGAGTATATATAGTACAGACAGGTCTTATTTTACGCCAGGGCTACGTTCCTGGAAAACGTCGCGTAAATCGAATACAAAATTCCCATTTAAAACAGTGTATCTCCTGGCGTTAGGGATTGACAGCCTAATTCTATATAATGTATGACTATACCACTAGTGGACATATGGACCAGTAGAGTATGTAAGTACTGTATATATACAGTACATGTACATTTCTAGACAGTATATTTATTTATTTTTAATACAATAAAAATGTACGCGACGCACATCCATAGTTTTTCCATACAACAATTCGTCACCTTTTTCAAGTCGGCTTATTACGTCTAACTTCTCTTCAATGCCGATTGTCTAGCGCCGATTTTTTCACTTGGCTTGCACTAGGTAGTGTAGATTTGCGTTTCTCACTCATGTTTGTAAGAAAGGCCCATAATGTTGAAGATGAAACTAAGCGAACTGCGTGGCTGTATCACCAACGTAATCAATCCACACACGTGACTGATGGCGTACAGTGACGTCACTTTTTGTCAGCCTCCTACAGAAGTGCGGCCACGGATCGTCTATGCCAAATCGCGTTAAACCGAAAATTATCGCGTAAATTCGAAAAGTTTGGTAAATTAAGTCGCGTTAAAGCGAAATCGCGTAAAACGAGAACTGCCTGTATTTAATCCAACGAACTGCACAATTTGTTGGATTAAATGCCACCTATCATTGTAAATTGCTTGTCCTATATAACTTTCTGTGGCTAAGTGGTTTCATTACATTTTCCATGAGCCAGTCATCCCTGCTAAAACATGGCATTTTCACATCAGTTTGCGATAAATTATCAGATTCACGAATGCAGACTTGTTTTGTTGAACTTTTTTTCTTTTGCAAAACAACGTGTTTGACAACACACCTCCGTCAGAAACTCAGCCACTTACTCTAAAGTCAACCATTACGAATTCACAATTAGCATGAAGAATCCCCATTCATACAGTGCTGAATGCACGTTTACAGTAATATGAACCTGTTCCTGGCACCTTGATGTACTTCCTGTCTGTTGCTCCAGTACCATGTGGAAAATCCCATTTACTTTTGAATTCTTTTTCTATACGCTTTCAATCTTTTTCACTTTGTGGAATCTGAAGGAATTCAACATGACATTCTTGTTACTTTAAGCTAGTAATTTAATCATTTCAATTACAAATTTTAAGAAAAATATTTAATTCTACCAGCATGTTTTAGTTTTAATTTTATAGGTATTATTATTTATTTCTAGGAAGCCACAGGAAATGAGCTGAGTCCAGAAACATCAACATCTACCCCCAGAAACAAAAGGACTGGACAAGAAAAACTAGCATGAGGTAGGAAAACAATGACAAACACAATCAATGGCAAGTAAACATATTTGCAGTTTGAAGGAGGTTGAACTTTTGGCCAAAAGAACTTAAGGAATTTACACAGATACTCAGCAGCAGTCATTGAACCACATTCTCATCCACTTTCTACACCTTCACCATACTCAAGTAACGCTTCTTCACTGCCACCACAGTCTCTTCTGGGAGAAGGTGGATCTACCCAGATTATGGAGGCAGAGGAATACAGCACAATTTTACAACTTCTGTATTTTGAACTATATCGAACACAAATAAAGGATTCAAAGTTTCATACTTTTACGTTGTTCACTTTTTGTGTGTTATTCAATCCAATGTTTCTTTTCATTTTATGTACAAAATCGTACATCTTTAACAGATAAAAGGAAGTTTGCCACCTTGGTTGGTCACGCATTTCCGTTCAGAGTAGATACAGCACTTGGTGTCAACCCACCAGCATCGAGAGCTGTGTTGGTAGAGTGCAGCAGGCAGCAGAATGAGTGACGCATAAACTTGCTGGGTAAACAAAAATGTACGAGCAACACAGACTGACGAGGTGAACACAGAAGTGCATGAGCAATACAGAGGCTTACTGA
Source organism: Reticulitermes speratus (assembly GCA_021186555.1). NCBI lineage: Eukaryota > Metazoa > Arthropoda > Insecta > Blattodea > Rhinotermitidae > Reticulitermes > Reticulitermes speratus. The sequence continues at coordinate 40,408,220 of JAJKFL010000014.1, read as the reverse complement.
GAGAACAGAAACAAAAGCATGTGGAGTATCTGAGTAAATAAGTGGGAATTATTGTTAGTTGCCTTCAGTGTTGGTTTCTTTCCTCAAAACATTACTACAAAAGGAGCAATACAGAAGTCATGCGTCAAAAGATACAGTATTTGGTACAGAAGTGTAACTATCTGAAGTCTATGCCATTTATTGCTGCAGTGGTGGGAGGTCAGTCTTAAAGAAAACTCAAAAGCTCTGAAGTAACAGTCTATATAGTGGCACAACTGATGATGGATGTTATGATGGTGTACCGCTTGTTATTTGTTTTTGGTCATACAATAACAATGGCCCAATCAGAGAATGAATGCATCAATTAGGTTTCTTACAATGTAAAATAGTTTTATGTAAATGACTATAAACAGAATTACCCTTATGTTAATTTTTAGTAGTTACGATTGTCTAATTTTCAGTAGAAATTATCCCAAATGTTTGTGCAGCTTCAAACTTTGTCTCAAAGGTGAGCCCAGATGAAAGAAATCTGAACGCTGCAAACAATCTTTGCTTGGGAGATACTGTGTCTCTCATGATCTAGTCTTCGTTTTAAATAAAAAATGTAATAATTTCCAATAATTCCTGAAATCAGAAGAGAAAATTCATAGATAATGTCTGTGGTCTAGCACCAAACCTATTTCGAGGTCTGTCAGGAGTTTGTCGTGACTGATGTTTCAGTATTACCAGTGTATTCAAAATAAAGAACACCCTAAGTCTTATAAAAGACCTAAAAGAAATCCAAAATAACAAAAACTTACAACTGACATCCCTTGTATAGACAATATGTACATCAATATCCCAACAGTTGATCTGATAAAAATAATAGAACTAAAATGCAGCCCAATTTACACAAACAATAAACAATATAACACTGAAATGGCCAACATCTGCAAGATGCTAATTAAGCAAAATTACTTCACACACAACAATATGCATTACATGCAAATAAAATGACCAGCCATCGGAGCGTCAACACCAGCATTAGTTTCAGAAATTTACCTTCAAAACTTGGAGCACAATAAAATTGTAAACCTATGAACTAACAAAATACAATCTGTGATCTTCTGGGTTATTACACGGTGTCGTGTGGTAATTGTTTACCGACGTTTCGGGACAACGTATCGGTCCCATCCTCACGGGTCAAGAGTCCTGACTTGTGAGGATGGGACCAATACGTTGTCCCGAATGTCGGTAAACAATTACCACACGACGCCGTGCAATAACCCAGAAGACCACAGATTTCATCAACATCGCGGCGGAAGCAGGCTACTTCCATTACGTTGATGGTATCCTGATTCTCTACATCACCAACATCATCGATGTACACCAAGAGTTGAATAACCCAGACCACAATATATCTTTCAAATTACAAGATGATAACAAAAAACTAAATTTCCTGGATGTCATTATCACAGTCCACAATGGATCTCTACAGGAAACCAAACATTGCTGACACCATAACACCAAACAGCTCATGATGGTCACTATGACCTGAAGACAAACAGCCAAGCTCTGCAGAATGTTAGGAGAAACAGGTCACAACACTTGACATAAAATGAACATGTTTTCAGATGTGACAGCACGTTCTTTAAATATAGCGACACTTTCTGTTGTTTGTGTCAGTTTTTGTAGTTTTCTTCCTTTCTGTTCCACTTTGTTGTAGCTAATACATTAAACTGCCGATCGCAGTGGCCGTGCGGTCTAAGGCGTGGGTCTGCGGCCGCTCGCTTACTGGGATCGTGGGTTTGAATCCCACCCGGGGGCATAGATGTATGTCTCTTGTGAGTGTTGTGTGTTGTCAGGTAGAGGTCTCTGCGACGAGCTGGTCACTCATCCAGAGGAGTCTTACTGAGTGTGTTGTGTCTAAAAAAGTGTGATCGTGAAGCCTCGAACAATGAGGCGGCCAAGGCCCCCAAGGGGCTGTCGAGCCATTAAAAAAAAACATTAAACTAAAATATGTGGACCCTGACTCACGGCAGTTTGGAATAGCTGGGAGTGCTGTGCTGCCTGCTGTCATGCAAAATTGCCTGGTTGAAGACTGAAGCCAGTTGTCAGATAAAATAATATCCCTCCATATGGAGACCAAGAATAAGGTAGTAAGAAAATATATGGAGGATATAAGGAGAAGGGCTAGACTGGAGAAAAATATAACAGAATATGTTTAAGGAATATGGATGATAACTATGACACCTCGAAAATTATAACACACTGAGCAACAAAAAGCAGATTATTAGAAAAGTTTATATTATGATGGTATACATTATGAAAACACACACTTAAAATTCAACACAGCGTATTATGTTGACAAGACTGTAAATGGTAGTGTGCCTAGCGTTACCTATGAGAACTGAGTATTTGCATGCCTGTGTTTTGCAGCATTAAACAAAATTCAAATTTTGGATGATGTGAAAGAAAAAATAACCATTACTTTCACCACAAGAGCATTTCATCATAAAATTAAAACCGAAATATTGCTGTAACTGTAAAAGACCCCTTACAGTACAGACTTGAAACCCACATATATAGCACTGCACAAGAGAACTTATTTTTGAACAATTTAAAGTTTCATACATGCATTCATGATAATATTACATGCAGTATGTTGGGAACAAATGCACCAAAATCAACAAAATAAAAAAATCTGACTATAATTTAAATAAAAATATTACAATATGGGCCATATGGTACAGACTTAGTATCATACACACAGAACGTAGAACTAAACTGTGACTTATAATTACATGAAAGATAAAATGTTTTTTTAAATCATGTCTGTATCAGAAGTTGGTACATGTGGTCCCTCTTACCTTCAGTGCTCTGTGTCTGTTCACAATGTAACATCTGTGCCTTATTCTTTATTGTGGGGATGCACACAGTCACACTGTTCACACACCGAACATACATGGTGGCATTGTAATTTGTCCTTTTCCTGGCCAGTGTTCATTCTAGTTTGATTCAAGGGGCTCCAATTTTGTGGCTGCACTTGCCTTCCTTTCTCAAAAGGATGAAGAGCCTGAGCTCTTCTAACAGATTTCACACCAACAAAGTTAGAAATATCAACGGAAATACTTGGCTCCACGAGGTGGCAAAAGAATCCAACTATTCAGAAAGGTTAGGTCAAATAGATGAAACAGTGTTATTTGTCTACTTAAAATTACATAGGGTGAACAAACAGCTGTTCGCCTCGTCCATGCACCCAATATGCGCACTGTAGTTGTCAACAATGGTTGGCTTCACAGGATTCACTGTTCGTTAGTGACTGGTGCATGTGCCCCCCCCCCCCCCCCCCCCACTTTATACCACTGCAGTGAGGTTTATCCTCGTTCTAGCTTGTCACTTTTAGTGTTTTATGCACAAAGTCACATGTCTTGATCAGGTTTGGTCTGACCATACCTCAAGAACTCATTTTTCTATTAGCCAAGTCACCAAACAAACCAGAAGAAATTACCCATAAACGATTTATGTCCACTATCCTTGAAAGATATATCAGTTTTATTATATGTCACTGTCATTTCTTCAGTCACAGTCTGTTTCTCTAGGTATGTCCTCATGTCAAATATCTAGCCTGCAGTAACAATAAACCTGTAAATTCTAATGCCAAATGTTTACAATTCATAGGTATAACTGTCTGAAATTAGCCACCACTGCTAAATGTTCTGATGGATTATAACAATTTAGCAAAAGACAGCCACTGAACATGTAAAAAAAACTGTTCTGAATTTCTATACTTTCTCATACTTTATATCAGTCATGTCAGGCTGTTTTCTGGGATGTTATGCCATACTGACTGCTAAATACAGTAGTTACTGATGTTTGGAGGAGCAGCATAGTGCCTTCACCTTTTGGGTTAAGCAGTTCAAGTAAGATGGAGGCACTGTGCTTCAAACTGTCTGTAATTTAATGCTGTACATATTCCATGCAACTGATTAACAATACAACATTTGTTCCAACTAATTGCATGTATATATGCAATTAGTTGGAACAAATGTTGTATACTGTCTGTAATTATTTAACAATCAATGTGAAGTAACATCCCAGAAAACACAGACCTTCATGTTTGGCTGTGTGCTGTGGTCAGAGAACATTGGAAACACATTATATGGAAGTATCTGTTATGTCTCATGGTGTTGCTGTAAAACAGCATGCAAAATTGTTTAAGTCAGACAAATGTTCCTTCATTTTGTCCCTTATGTCATGCCCCATTTGTAATTATAGCAAAGAATGGGGGTATTTCTTTCAGACCACTCTTCTAGCTGCTTACTCACACAAACAATGGAAAAAGATCCTCACAGAAATAAAAAGTTATTGTATTTTGCAGATCATGAGATGCACCTTTTTTTCCTGGAAAATATTGCATAAAATTATCCTTTGGTCTGAAGGTGCATCAAATATGAAAAAAATATTTTTTTTCCTAAATTTGCATTCTAAAACCTTTGTGTCTTATGCTCCACAAATATGGTACATATGATGACACACGAAGTCATTGACTTCAAGGGCTAAATGACTTCCATGTCATTGACAGACATGACAAAAAAAATTGGTTGAGATGCAGCATGCAAACAGAAGAAAGTAGTAACTTTCAACTGCTTATTGTCTAAGTACAGGGGTTTCAAATCAGTAAAACCTAACAGCATTCAGCACATTAAATACCAATAACAGCAATGTGTACAAAACTGAGCAGTGTCTCCTATGGCCAATGATGTATTCAATCATAACAGGTTGTCAGATTGACAGTTCTTCCTGCAGATATCATCGCACTACCACAGAAGCTCGAAAGGTCATAGTACAAGTACGGGTCTATTCAGACTACTTGGGACTTGGGGAGTTTTGAGGGACAAGGAGGTTTTCCCATAATTTGTACTGCCATGCCTTGTCTTTACTGAAACTCATTTCAAAATTACAAAAAGAAATAACTGTTCTGCTTTCAAAATGAAGGTATCTTGGGTTAGTTAACATCAACTACAAGGCAACATCTGAGGAGATATAATCAGGAATGTAATGGTAGCATGGGTGGGACTATGAAAACAATTACTTAGAACTAATTTTAAATTTAAACTTAATTGTTCCCTAACAGAGCTGGTTTTCAGTGTCCTGGATACCAAGATGTCAGATAAAAGACACCACACTAGTACAAGCTTAGGCAAACTGAAAAACATGTTGACTTAAACACAGATCACATAGAAGCGATTGTTTTTGTAAATGAGCCCTGAGATTTTCATGGCAGATAATTAAGGCACTGCTCTTTTGCGTTATGACCCGTTTCATTAGCGCAGAACTACCTGACTCAAAGTTCTAAACTGGCATCTCAATACTCAGTAGTGTTACAGCAATGAACCCTTCACACATAAGAAAACAAATTCATTCTTTTGTATGATACAAAGATGAACACTGAAGAACCTGACCTAAAAACAGATGACTGTCGTAGCAACCTCCATGCTATCATGATATCTATGTGGTTGGGCACACGCTAACCATCACATTACCACGTGTCTGTAAAGCATCCAGCTTCTGTTCGTCTTCATTGATAAAGATATTGCGTATACAACCAACATAGAACTCCCTTGTTTCTAGTCCACGCAGACGTCGATGAGGGAGTGTGTGATTGAAGTTACCAATAATGAGGGAGTCACGAGTGTCGGTTGACGATGAACCAGGGATACCAATGCCTGGCTCCACAGATGTCTTGTCCACTGATAATGTGACTACGTTCTTTGACTTCACAGCTGAAGAAGAAAGAAAATTCACTGATGAGCACAATTACAATGGCTGAATACTTCCTTTTCACAGGTTCAAACAGCAACCACACTCATACTGGTGAATAGTCTACAATGGTATATTGGTCACACCATGTCTGATGAAAATCAATCACGTGGTTCAAAAGTAGGGGCCATACATTCACACAAAGGAATAAATGGACAAGCTAACAGAAGGCTCCTTTTCTTTAAAAAAAATAAGGAAATGAAGCTAAACACCTTATGATCATCTGTGAAAATAAAATCTATATTAAACCTTTGGAGATGAAAGCCTCCTATGAGTACCCCATATTTAACTTTTACATGATGGGCTTTAGTCAACCTCAGTGGACTAGTGGTTAGCGTGCTCGCCACTGGACCCAAGGTTCGCGGGTTCGATCCCGACCGAGGTCGATGGATTTTTAAGGGTGATAAAAATCCGGAGCACCACTTCCTTCGGAGGGGAAGTAAAGCCGTCGGCATGTTAAAGAACCTTATGGGCATGAATAAAAATGTTACGTAAGCTAAATTCAAAGCCTCCATTTCTCACCCAAGTCTCCTGACTGCCTGCCAGATGGCTCTGGACACATCAGGATCGATAGAATAGTAGCGCGGCCAGTTGACCAGTCACCAACTGCCACGAACGCACACGACTTAGTAACCTCGGAAAGAGGAGGCAAGAGGAGGCCCGAGCCCATATAGGGCTGTTGAGCCATGGTTATTATTATTATATTATTATATGATGGGCTTTAAGTAGAAATAATTTCATTGGGACAATGGGGTTGTCTCAGTGAGGTATTTAAACATAAAAAACTGTTTAACAGAAGTTAAAATTTCTGTCATTTGTTTTGCCTATGTGCCAGCTGCTAGAATCGATGTATACAAAACACTCAGCACACAACCATAATGAAGCAGTGAATTCAAATGCTGGTGGCAAAAAAGCTTCTGACAGTGGAACAGTATGAGAAAGTTATGTCACAAGCCTTCTGACAGGGAAGAGGAAAGGGTTAAATATGATTAACTCCTGAGGATCTGGTTGCATGATATACCTTGAATGGTGTGCCAGTGTCCATCACAGAAGTAATGCTCATGTGGTGGTGTGTACTGTGCCGAGATAGCACCTTTGCCATTGTCAACACTGAACTTCAGAACACCATTCACCATCTGGAGCAGCAGGAAATCCCGCCGCCCATGCACAGACAGCAAAACTCCAGAAGTCTTGCGAGGACGGATGTCCAGCTTGATGTCGATCACAACACCAACCCGGAAACTGGGATCTAAGGAAAGACAAGTGTTGAAGCAGTGAATATCAATTCCTGCAAATGTGCATGAACTGAGGGAACAGGACCTGATACTGACATGTCATCATTACAGTCGTTGGTAATCCAAGTATTTCCCACAAGAGAGCAGAATGTGTAATTCTGAATCTGATAATTATTCTTTGTGTGGCGTTGTATACATATGTGTGTGTGTTTTGGAATTGTTTGCTGTCCCTCATAGGCCTGAATGCAAATTATGGGTCAGAGCTGTGAGTTCAGATGGCCTTTGTATTTACTTTAGAGAACAGCAAAGAAAAATACAATACAAAAAATATCGTGTATCAAGATGCAGTACGTTAATTCAGTCTGACTCTAGATGTTAACTGAAAATGAACATTATACAGATCATGCAGTAAAGGTATGTAGTGATTTTGTTTGTGATCATAAACTAAGAACATGCAATAGTTTTGTTTTTAGTCACAAAAAGAAAACAAAAACAACCTGCTCAGAGAACAGATATGTCAGCTAGCTGAGAATATATAATACTTCAAAAAAGTGTTTATCTGAAAGCCTTTATTTGCTTTTTCAAATTCCGACCATCTAATTTTGTCTGGCCACTGCTGTCTGTCTCGTAAGTACAGAGTGGCAGATTTAACAGGAGCCTCATATCATACACCTGAAGGAGATGCTAGAAGCGTCCTCTGTCCAAATCCATCCATCGCTGAGCACATTTCAAGCACTTAATGTAGGCACACAATAAAGACATCAGCAATAGTGAATCAGATGGCCATGACAATACAATAAACACTGACATACTACTTTTAAGTGTGTCAACAGGCACACGCACATCCTAGCAACCCATTTTAACGTGTAGAATAATCCATTTGATTAATTTCTGGGAGCATCTCGTACATCCTTTGATGTTCTAATTAAAAGTACTTCAATTTAGTCTTACATCCACCCACTGCCATGCAACAAATTTCAATTGACAGGAATGAGGATAGAGCACGTATACCCTACCTGGTGCCACAAAACCGCAAGTTACTTATCAATCAGAAGTGGTGCCAACCATTCACATTGCTCCAGTTACACATAATGAGCTGCACATTGTTAGTTTGTCAGTTTTTAGCTGGTGTGTGCTTTTAAGAGCAGTACAAAATTCACTCGGGGCACACGGTGGCGCAGTTGGTTGAGGCACTGCACTACAAACCGGAACGTCGCGGGTTCGATTCCCGATGGTGTCACTGGAATTTTTCATTGACATAATCGTTTCGGTCGCACTATGGCCCTGGGGTCGACTCAGCCTCTAACAGAAATGAGTACCAGGAAACTTTCCTGGGGGTAAAGGCGGCCAGTGCGTAGGGCTGACAACCTTACCACCTTCATGTGCCGATTGTCTAAAAAATCTGGGAGCCTCCACCTCCTGGATCCCTAAGGGCCTGTCTAGGCCTGTAATGGGATTGCTTTACCTTTGCTTTACAAAATTCACTCATTTTTTTCGTGAGATAGACATTTAAATTGAACATTATATATTTGATGGTTAAAAGTACTTTACTTGATAATACAATATTTTGCTTTCTTGCAGCTGCCTTTTTGTGTGTAACTACATTTCTCAGTAGGTGGGGTGGATAGAAAAAGTAACAGCTAGTAGGTCTCTTACAAGACAGGAAATCTACTGTAACATAACACTGAGATGCATTCAGATCTCTGCACACTGGACTCACCTGGATGGAATCCACTGGGGTCACACTTTTGTTGTTGTTCACAACTTTATATACATTATAAAATGCTATGCCTCTTAGTAGGGTACGTTATTTTATTTCTTTGCAGACCTTACTACTTATATGTCTACGTTGGTTTTATGTTTGTTAAATTTATCAGTCATGCATAATCTCCAAATTTTGGCCTGTCAAAATTTTTGACGTGAATACGTCTTTAAATTTGCTTCCGTAGTGGGAGGCAATTCAGAAAACTGATGATAACAAAATCAGGGGATACAGTTTGGCATTGCAGCTACATATCTATCATCTACATCCAAAATTTAATTACACCACTCGATAGTTAAAGGATCAAAGAATTCATTACGTTGAGTGGGGACTGTGACGCATCGCGCGCGGCGGAGGGGAAGCGCCGCAATTTGGAGGTCGTTTCGCCGCGTCACATACTTTCCGTTTAGTATACATTTTGACTCGGTGAAGCTACGACGCTCGTTTCAGTTTCAATTTACAGCTCTCGTCAATATTTATCGATTGCGTACACAAAACATTACTGTGGAATAGTTATGGTGAATATATATGGTGTTAAAGTTCAAAATTAAGAAAACTTAATACATTGTCGGCCTATACTCGTCAAAAAGCCAAATCGAAATACAGAAATCGTATACGGTTGGAAAGGGCTTCTCAAGAGCAATCCAGTGATACCCATAAAACACCATATGATAGAGTGAAGCGGTGCCGGGAACGTAAAAAAATGAAGGCGTCCGAGCGGATCAACGACGGCGCAAGTACATCTGCCGCTGGGGCGGCCGAGCCTATGCAAGTGCATAATGTAATCGCTTCTGTATCAACGCCGGGCTGTATACACATCGATGTATCCTGTATGCCATTTGTATTGTACTTTTCGTATCACTGACCTATCATTAATAAAATTATAACACACAAATTATTTCTTTACTTCATTTCTTTCCTGAACCCGACGAAAGGAAAATGTTGCCATCATAAATAAAACATGGAGATCCGAAGGACGTCTTACTGTTAAGGAATGATTATGACATACATATAATACGCTGAAAGAAAATATTACCCGTTAACGTACACGTATTCACGTAAAACACACGGCCGTGTCCCCGACACAGCCACACCAGTATTTTTTTTGTTTCTGACTTACAAACGATATTTCCTAGACAACTGATAAGTATACAGTAAAACCCCTATTTAATGAATTGCTGGCTGATTAGAATATAATTCACTGAATCAAAGTTTTCATTAAATGGAGGTTACATTGTTTATATGGAGCTATTGTCGGGACATGAAAAAATCATCACTAAATCCAGGATTTCACTAAATGCGGGAACATTAAATCGGGGTTTTACTGTATGTAGGTGTAGTGTGACCAGTTCATGGCTGGGTGGGAGGGCTGTTGGGCAAATCAGGGAGGTGTGGTGCTTACATATGCCATGAAAATGGTCATTATTACGAGTGCAGCAGAGATCCAGTATGCCAGCCAGTCACCACAAGGGTTTAAGGGACCAGATGAGGTAACTGGGGAGTGGAAAAATTGGCAGGAACACCTGGCATCATGTCCTCTGCCAGACTGAGTGACTCTGAGGCAGGCCGCGTTGGTCTCCATGTAACACTGATGCTGCCTGCGCCAGTCTGAATGGCTTGGCAATGTAGTTTCATCTTAATTCCGCAGCATGCAAATCACATCTATTTGCGCCATATTATGTCACTATCTATGGCTGTCTGACTGTGCTGTATTTTTCATTATCTTGTAAAGGTCATGAATTTCTGAAAAACTATATTTAGCATGAAACGTGTTTTTTTATTTTCTCTGCTACTTTTATCTGAATCCTTTTCATTCCAGGAAGAATTCAGCAAAATGTTTTCATAAATGTACTTAGGTCTTCATGTCACGTTCCTCATATATTTGTCCAATTTTAAACAAACTTGAACTTTCTCAACAGGTTGTAATGAAAGTTCAAATGCAGAATTTCACAAAAATCCATCCAGTGGGAGTAGCATTGTTCTGTGCGGATGGATGGATGGATGGATGGACGGACAGACGAAAAGACACAACAAAGCTTTACACAACTTCATGAATGCACCTAATAGAATGTGTGAATTACTGAATTAGAGTACTATGTTGCTCTAGGTCATAATACAGACACAACTTGTAATCACTGGTATCCAATGGTTTTCCATTACCAGGTAGGAAAAATTATTGATTTTAAATACCCAATAAGACAGATGATACTTACGTGCTACAATCTGACCTCCTGTGTGTGGGAAGAATACTCCACGCTCCACCTTGTCAGAACATGGGATTACTCCTACAGAATGACGCAGATCACCCACATTCTTCGAATTTAATTGAAAGTTACGAAGACATCCCACAAATGACCCATTTATATTCTACAAAGAAGAAAAAAGTTACTGAAAATTTAAGTAATAAAGCACAGTTCTGGTGACCAGAATGTTTGGTGTGATTTTAAAGTGGAGCATGCAAAGTACTAGGCAACTTGTTTCAGATATTTTGTACATACTACCCTGTATGAACCAAGGAGGTAAGAATTAACAGTGTCTAAATTACAGGTTCAGAAATACTGAAAAACCTATTATGCCATATTAGCCCAAACACAACGTGCATACATTTTCCTCCAAACATGTCCCCCCCCCCCCTCCTCCCAAAGAAGAAAAAACGATGTGATCCAAGATTTGAGGTTCTCACAGTGGTGTTGATAAACATTAAAATCTTCCAGGATGTCACAAAACATCAGTTAACTATTTACCAGTTCCCACAGTAGCCCCAGATGACTTTATTCTTCAACCTTGTTTGGTACTTCATGAGAAATTACCATCAAAAACATCGACGTTTCTTAAATTTAAATGAATGTCTTCTGTAATGCAATAACAAAGACAGATTTACACAAATGTTTAACAACCAAGAGCTGTTTGTGGTATTAAAAAAACTATTTAACAGATTTTTAACTATGTGTAAAAAGAATTTAAAACAAGTAATAGATATCTGTAAAGGTAAAGACTGCCTCTGTGAGGACCATGAAGGAGGACAGTGGTCAGGCGATACCTAGGCCATTTTCCACTTGGGGAAAGGGCCCCCCAGTACCCATTGAAGAGGAGACTGGGGTTGGCACCACAGCTGGTCTGGATGCTTTGGAAGACAGACAAATTTCTTGTCCCCTGCTAGGAGTCGAATGACTCCTTGGTTGTCCAGCGCATAGCCTAGGTGCTACACCAAATGAGATATCCCAGCTGCTCGAGTAACAGGATGTTTCAGAAAACTTCCGAATGAAGATCTTCATTATTCACACCACTCACCTAATAATATTAGGATGATAAGATGGGCAGGACATGTTGCAAACACACAAGGGAAATTAGAAATCCACATACCCCCCACCCTTGTTTTATACCTTTTTGCTTTTAATGTCCCTTGTCAGTTTACACCACTTCTTAATCTGTGCTCTCTCATTTTCAGTTTAACACCCTTTGGCTGGTTGTGTTTTCTCATGCTAAACCCTTATTTCTGATGGGAATATCATTTTTGATGTAGGCCTTTTTGATTTACGCACATCAGGAACATGACTGGGGTGCAAAACAGGGGCTGGGTGTACAGTTTTGGTCACAAAACACCATTGGAAGAAGAAGCTACATGGCAGATAAAAGCACTGACAAGAGGTAAAAAAAAAGCAATCCCATTACAGGCCTGGACAGACCCTGAGGGTTCCAGGAGGTTGAGGCTCCCAGATTTCTAGACAATCGGCACATGAAGGTGGTAAGGTTGTCAGCTCTACGCACCGGCCGCCTTTACCCCCCAGGAAATATTCCTGGTACTCATTTCTGTTAGAGGCTGAGTCGACCCCAGGGCCATAGTGCGACCGAAACGATTATGTCAACGAAAAATTCCAATGACACCATCGGGAATCGAACCCGCAACGTTCCGGTTTGTAGCGTAGTGCCTCAACCAACTGCACCACCGCGCGCCCCACTGACAAGAGGAACAGTACAAAAACAGAATTTATAAAAGTACAGTGAAGCTGCGACCCGGACTTTACTGATTCAGGATAGGTCTTTGTGACTTGTGAATAGGATAAAGTGATGGGCCTTTGTGAACACAGCAATGGGCAGGATGTGGCAGTGGGCCTTTGTGAATACAATACTGGATATCATGTGGTGGTGCGGTTTGTGAATACAGTATTAAACAGGATGTAGCAGTGGGCCTTTGTGAATACAATACTGGATATCATGTGGTGGTGCGTTTTGTGAATACAGTATTAAACAGGATGTAGCAGTGGGCCTTTGTGAATACAGTACTGGATATCATGTGGTGGTGGGGTTTGTGAATACAGTATTAAACAGGATGTAGCAGTGGGCCTTTGTGAATACAGTACTGGATATCATGTGGTGGTGGGGTTTGTGAATACAGTATTAAACAGGATGTAGCAGTGGGCCTTTGTGAATACAATACTGGATATCATGTGGTGGTGGGGTTTGTGAATACAGTATTAAACAGGATGTAGCAGTGGGCCTTTGTGAATACAATACTGGATATCATGTGGTGGTGGGGTTTGTGAATACAGTATTAAACAGGATGTAGCAGTGGGCCTTTGTGAATACAGTACTGGATATCATGTGGTGGTGGGGTTTGTGAATACAGTATTAAACAGGATGTAGCAGTGGGCTTGTGATTACAGGTACTCCCTGACTTATACTATAGTTATGTTCCAGAAGGTCTGGTGCAAATCTAATTTTGCACAAGTCAGAACTGAACATACATATGATCAACTACATATGAAGGGCTTACTGCAGCAACAAGACAAGCCACATTAATGAGTTCATTACCAACAAATTGCACAACTGTGATGCAAATTGTTTTTTTTATGAATATGCAATACAGTGTAAATAAAGAACATTTTTACTGTGAAAACCCATATTTTTAAATTACAGAAGTCTGAAATTGTGTAACTTGAAACGGCATTAAGTTGGGGAATCTCCTTATAGTACGATAACTTTGGGTTACTTTGAAGCAGACAATCTGCAAGCCACCTGAATAACATCCAGCTTTTCATGGACGACCCTGCAGGTTCAGTTAGACGTGTAAAACAGCATCACGTCACCAGTTGGTAAGATGCTATACATTTGGGCAACTACAATATGTTAAATGAAATATAAATGTCACAGCAAAATGCAGGATAATCGTACCTTGATGTTGACCTTTGCATCACTAGATATATTTGGTGATATGCCACCAACATAATATGGCGACAAAATATTGATTGACTTTGTTGCACCCTTTGAGGAGCCCTCTCCTGCAACCCCACTGTCGATGCTCAACCTTCCATTGGTGTGTAAACGACTAAAAGTAACCAAGTGCCACTGCCCATCATGGTATGTTTTCTCACTCACAATCAGCGAAGATCCTGAGCCACAGTTAAAACCGTAGTGCACCTAAAACATCACAGTAATAAGCAATGTTACATCCCTAACACACAGGTCAAAACTTGGCAGTATTCAACCCTTTCCTGTCATTTTTATTTTGAAATCTCATTCCTACCACCTACATTTTAATGTGTGCAAAAATTTAGAAGTAATAGACAGTGTTGTATATGAAATTTGAGGTTCTCACAGTGATGGTGTGCAAGACTGCAGGGATATGATGCAGTGTCATTGGGTGGGTAGCTCATACTGACACAGCATCATATCCCCTATGTCTTGAATATGTAAATCTGGCTACAGATTGTTCATATACACAAACTGATAGAAGAGATTTCAGAGAATGTAAAGAGCACAAGACATACTAGTCAGCGTGTGATCAAAATGTAGCAATAAATTTGTAAAATTGGTATCAGAAGGCCCCTGATAAAGGATTTACTGTCAAAATATATTTCAAGACATTTTTTTTTCACACTTTCACTCTAAACTAAACTAAAAATGGTTACATTTTAGTAACAAAGTAAGTTACCTATCTTACCACCCAGTTACATTTCAGCAACAGACTGAGTCCTTTACCTTGCCACCCAGTTACATTTTACTGAGGAACTGAGTCACCTTGCCACCCAGTTACATTTTACTAAGGAACTGAGTCACCTTGCCACCCAGTTAAATTTTACTAAGGAACTGAGTCACCTTGCCACCCAGTTACATTTTACTAAGGAACTGAGTCACCTTGCCACCCAGTTACATTTTACTAAGGAACTGAGTCACCTTGCCACCCAGTTACATTTTACTAAGGAACTGAGTCACCTTGCCACCCAGTCACATTTTACTAAGGAACTGAGTCACCTTGCCACCCAGTTACATTTTACTAAGGAACTGAGTCACCTTGCCACTCAGTTACATTTTACTAAGGAACTGAGTCACCTTGCCACCCAGTCACATTTTACTAAGGAAATGAGTCACCTTGTCACCCAGTTACATTTTAGCAACAAACTGAATCACCTACCTTGCCACCCTTCATGTACAAAGCTATGAAGTCAATATGGCGATCATCTGCCACGTACAACATAATGCCATCTTCAGCGAAAGTCCTGAACTCAAGAGAGAACTCATACTTCATCTTAATGCGGCCTGAGTTGGCAGTGTATTCTTGCCTGCTGCCAGCAGCAGTTCCTACAGTACATAAGAAGCAATTACATTTCAGAAATTGACTGCTTTACCATGAACAGTTGAAATAAGTAACAGGACTATTAATTAACAGGGCACTATCACATGAACAGACACCTGCCAATTGTCAGCCAAAATTTTTTCTGATTTTTCATTGTCCAAAAATGACCATTGGCTTAGAATTGGTGTCATTCATAGCGGGTCAATGAAGCTGGTAACACTATGTATAAAATTTTTACGAGGCCAACAACTGCACTTGAGTGTATGAATATAATTTTGTTACATAGTAACCACTGACATGTTTCAGCCACTCAAGTGGCCATCTTCAGGTTGGTAAGAACAAGAATACAATTACAATTATAATATGTTGGAATCAATCCACAGTTAAAAAAATCATATACTTTTGGTTAAATTCACTGTTAAAAAGAGTATCGTATAGATAGGTATAAAATATGATTAAGACAAAAAGTTGTTGTATGTAGAATATGGAGTATATGTTCTTACCACTCTGAAGACAGCCCACATGAATGGCTGAAACATGTCGGTGGTTACTATGTAACAAAATTACAGCCATACCCTCAAGTGCATTTGTTGGCCTTTTTAAAAAATTTTATACATCTCATTCATGCACAGAACAAGGAGCATATAAAACTGGTAACACTCCTTACTAACTGATCAATTATGGCACATTTTACCATTACAGACCAGTGTATGCTGGCTACATTCCATACATCCTACTTATATGACTAGTTGACTTTTTGTGCTTCTCCCTGGTTTGCCAAGTGTAGCCACCGGTCAGCCAGGGCCTAGTAATGGATAGTAGACATAACATATAAAATAAAGTATATTATATGTGCTTAGATAATCAGCAACCTATCACAATAAGGCTAATGAAATAATAAAATCCTTTAACAGATGTTTTTTCATCCATTACTTCTATCTGGTACACAAATTCATTTGATATGAACTACAGTGAAACCACTATCCATTGTTTCTCAAGGGACTGAGGAAAAAGAATGATAAATGCAAGGAAATGATGGTTGCCAGAAAGCATTAAAATGTGTCAGAAATACAAAACAACAACAAAATTAAAATTACAAATTTTCCACTTAGGTCTACAAAAATAAGAAGAAAGTAAAAACTTATATTAATACCTGCATCATGCCTTATGTTTCAGACGAAATGGTGCCAATTCCAAGTCCAAAATGTTCTGCTTGTCATGCTTGTTAATGCCATGTACATAAAAGAATTGCTTAACACTTTCATAAACAAAACCTGGCACTAGGTCAAGGTCACATTCATCATCCCCTTCATCTTCCTCACTGCTTCCCCCCCACCCACACAATCATCACACAACCCATCGATGCTGGAAAAGCCATATGTTGCAAGGCTATTGTCAACAGATACATAAAAACTGAAGTCAGCATCCTCTGAGCCTAGCCAAATCCAGTTCTTGTGGAAGGCATGATGATGATGATGAAAAAGGAGAACAAGAAGAAGAAGCAGAAGAAGGAGGAGGAGGAGGAGACGAAGAAGAAGAAGATGATAATGATCTTCAATAATGGAGTGAAGGTCAGCTTTTGTGTCAAGTTCTCGCCCATTCATCGCCACACAGACAAAAAAAAATTCACAATTTTCATACACATGACTTGTTGCTGAGCCGCTACAGTGAAATGTACTGCTTACAGAACTTTTATTTTCATTTTGGTGTCCCTCCCTAAGTCCATCAAGCACACAGCTTTCTGTATTAGGTGCTTCCTGTAAAATTCTTCAAAGCATCATTTGATGCCCAAATCAAGATATTGTAACATGCATGATTCTGGTACATACATCCCTTATGGGCAGCAATTTAGCTGCACAAGTTGTGGGGGGATGTCCACAAGGGGTGTTCTTTCTCCCTTTTGTGGAATTTAGTTGTTGATAAGCTTCTGGTTGAGGCCAGTGGCCTAGGCTTCAACATATTGGGCTATGCGGATGACACTGTCGTCATAGTCCAAGGTAAATTTGCACACACAGTCGAGGCACTCATGCAGAGTGCCCTGAATGTGGTAGTTAAATGGGCTGTTGAAGAGGGTCTAAAAATTGGCCCTCACAAAACAGCCACTGTTACCTTTAAAAATGGAAGGAATGTAGAGAGTTTAGGACGTCTTATACTTCAGGGTAAGGAACTCAAAATGCTGGGGGAGGTTAAGTATTTGGGGGTGATTTTAGATTCCAAACTTAGCTAGAACCAACACTTACAGAAAATAATTAGAAAAGCGGAAACCACCTTTGCGGTGGCTAGACGCATGTATGGTATGGAATGGGGTCTTAGACCTACTATGGTGCATTGGCTCTATACTAGGGTAATTAGACCTTCCATTTTCCTTGCAGCCTTGGTTTGGTGGCCCAAAGTTAAGCAAAAAAGTACCAAAACTCAGTTAGGCAGGATTCAAGGAATGGCCTGTTTAGCGATCACTGGGGCCATGAAATCAACTCCTAATGCAGCAACGGAAGTGCTACTGAATCTGACTCCTCTAGATCTGTTGATCATGGCGGAGGTGAGGATGACACTCTATAAACTGCAAATTTATAAGCAACTGAATGTTCCTAGAACATTGTCAGGGGTGCTAACCATCTTGAATAATGTAGGTGACCCTTTACTTGCAATGTGGACGGACTACATCATACCAGTTTATCATTATACTAAAAACTCTGTGATTAAAATACACCAGGAATACTGAAAAACAAAGACCCCGTGTTTCCTGAGGATTCCCTGATCTGGTTTACTGATGACTCTAGGGCTGATTCAGGGACAGGGGCTGGTATTTATGGCAGAAGAGCAGAGAGAACTTTAGTTTCTCTCTGGGCAAATATGCCACAGTATTCCAAACCGAAATATATGCCATTTTACAATATGCATATTAAAATATAAGAAGGGCTTATAGACATAAGCAGATCCTTATTTTTTTTTATAGCCAGGCTGCATTTAAGGCTCTTAGTAGCCCAAAAGTGACTTCAAGACTGGTTGCAGAATGCATGGATGCTCTCTCTGTGCTGGAAAACCGGAATGAGGTTACCCTCATATCGGTGCCAGGGCATTGTGGCATCCCAGGCAATGAAAAGGCTGACAAACTTGCCAGACAAGGTGCAGCAATGACACTACTCGGCCCAGAGCTGGCTCTTGGAATACCTAGGTGTTCAGCAAGAGTCACAATCAAGAACTGGACTGAGATTCAACACTACACTACCTGGAAAAATTTACTAGGTTACAGACAATGGTAAACTTTTTATTAGTAGACCATGCAAGAAAAGAGCCGATAACCATAACTTCCCAGAAGAGCAAAGATCTCATGTTGTAACATTCTGGTGAAGTTTGGTGGATAATGCACAACTTTTACATTCCTCAGAAATGATGTATCTTGTAGATGAGTGACACAATTGTACACAAACAACAAAATACTTCTACCTTGCACATGCATGGGCGCATTCAGCACCCTTAAAAACTCCATAAAAATGGTTGCTCAACTGACATTCCAAACTTGGCTGACATGTGGTAACATTCTGCAAGTACAGTTATGACCACAACAATAATCATCAGGGTGGCAGATTACAGCTACTGTATGTTCCAAAAACATCACATCACTTTCACAATCTTCTTTCTCGACAATAATAATCCCAGGAATATCATGGGTCAGGACTGGGACAAATGACAGGGGAAAATGGTACTTTGAGGAATGCTGCATCCGATATAACAATGCACTGTTTATATGGGCGATTTTTCAGGACCAGAAGAAATGAACAATAATTGTGGGGAAACGATGCATGTGGGAATGATGGATAGAAGCGTCACTGTACTATGTCTCAGATGTTTATCATATTTTGTTCTTTCTTGGCTGCTTGGTCTGTTATGTTGTGGTCATGGATTACATATGACTGTCCCATGGCTTGGGCAGTTAATTTCTGGCCTCTCAGTGTGGAGGACCTGGTTTCATCCCAGGTCTGTCCATGTGGGATTTGTAGTGGACAAAGTGGAACTGGCACCGGTTTCTCTCAGACTAACTTGGTTTTCCAATCAGTATCATTCCACCGATAATCAACAGATTTGAACTTCATTCATCTATCACCAACACTATATAATGTCAGTAAGTCACAGCACTGTTATTCCCTTGGTGCCAGAATTAAATGTCCGGTGTGATGTGCAGCAAACTGGAATTTAAATGGAGGCCGTATAATAAAGGCCATGATAGGTCTTCATCTAGACCTGTCATTAGGCATTTTGAACATCTCACAGTATGACAGGTACACCTGACATCAGGCGCCAAAGTGTTAAATAACACACTTATAAATTGACTTAGACATGAAATGCTCAGCCACTTTGAAATACAGAATAAAACATCTGAACGGTTTACATACCAAACCTATAGCCACTTGCAGAAGAAACATCTGTGTCATTAATTGGCTCCAATGGCAGAAGGCATTTTCCAGCTGGTGTAGGGGCAGGAGTTGGTACAGTTGGGGTTGGTGTTGTCTCCTCCTCAGGTTTCTCAACTTCAGGTTCTTCTGCAAATTCACACATTACAAAAATGTAATTTCTGCACTTACAAACACAGTTTTAAATTTAAGCCTATGTTTCTTGCTAGTGTCACTTTTAGAACATATCACAGTACCCATGTAAATCTTACATGCCACACTAGTGAAAAAATTTTGGATATACAGGGCATACACAAAAGAATGGTGCTCATTTTTCTTCGCTGAAGCAACTGTAACTGGCGACTCATTTTTGGACATGTTGGAAAGCTGGTTGTTACCCCAACTGAATACCAATTATGACGATTACATTCTACAACTGGATGGAGCTCCCCCCCATTTTCACAGGAATGTACGAGTGCTTCTCAATCGTGTTCTTCCACAGCGCTGGATCGGACGTGCTGCTGCAAATGGAGACAAGAACCTTCTCCCTTGGCCACCCCGTTCGCCAGATCTTACACCGTGCGATTTCTTTCTTTGGGGGTTCGTTAAAGACAGCGTTTATGTACCACCATTGCCCACGTCCATCCATGAAATTCGTGATCGGATAACGCATGCACTGCAGGCCATTACAGCGGACATGCTACACCGGGTCTGGGATGAGTTTGATTACCGTGTGGATGTGTGTCGTGTGACCCAGGGTGCACACATTGAAGGATTGTAATTACCAAATGAGAAACTTGGACAGTTGCCGCTGCTGACGGTGTATGTTGTGCCCGTGTAAGGTGAGAAATACATTTTTTATTCACTTTTGATACCGTACCATTCTTTTGTGTATGCCCTGTATATGCCCCCCCAACCCCACTGCACAAGAAAAAATAGGAGGAAGGAAGACAGGGAAAAAGGAAGGCTCTAATACAGTGTCAAACCTCATGGTTTCAATAATCTCTGTTTGTTATGATATCAGTAGACAACTACGACTACCATGTATCCCAACACAATGTCAATTGGGTATGTAGTTAACATAGTTCCATGGCCATGTACAGTTGATGGGCTATGTTAATTTTTACTCTTACATGCATGTAGTTTCTTAGATCACTGTTGTTATCCCTTGGTGTATTTCAGTACTATGTGATAGGTTTGGCATAACAGTTCTATAAATATGTAAGTTATATAATTTTCTTCTTACTTCCTTCTACTGTGAGGATGTAAATATCTATGGTCTAGTGCTTTCTTCTGCTGCACAAATTAATGACAAAATGGCATAGTGCAAGCAGCAAAGCAAGAGAGATGAAGATATGTTACAGGATTTATACGATGATAGCCTACCTGTGTGCTGCGTGACTGTTTGGATGTCAGTGATGGCTCTTCTGGTGAGAGCGAAACTGATAACATACTGTCATACTGAAAAGGCTTAAGGATATGGTCCACAGAGGCTATCAGCCAGTCACCCCACCACTAATGTGCTAATTACATACAAGAAAATCTATATGACATTTGTCAGAACCATGAACCAGAATTCTGGGTCCAAGCAAGTTGGCCCAAGCAGTAAACATGCTAACTTGTATTCAAATCCCAAACAGAATACCAATTACCCTCAGTGAGCATTTTCACAGATTTTCTAAGCCCTTTCAAGCAAATGTAGTCATAATATCTGACATCGGGCTATGTTCATTTCCTTTCATATTCTTTTCAATTCAGTCACTCATCCTACAATTTGATGCTATACAGCTAAGACACTGATGCAATCTACTCTGTTCTTGACAAATTCCATATCCAATCCTACTTACGTGGATGTTGGATCGATGAATGTACATGTGTATGTATGTATATGTATATGATGACATCAATCCATAAAACATACATAAATAGTGTAAATAATTTACAGTGAGACATATTTATAGATCCTTACAGTTGTCAGGCATGGTATAAAAAATTGATATGTATGTAAAGAAAGATACATTTGTTCCTATCCCCGACATGAAGGCACATAATGGGAGCACAGGCATATCTGCTCTCATTTTCGACCTCACCACTAGATTGGGGTGAGTGGCTAATTCCACTCGTTATGTGTTTTACCCCTGGGGAAGAGTCCCAGGCATCCATTGAACAGGAAGCTGGGTGGGCCCCAGCCCTGGTCTGCAAATTTGGGAGGAGAGAAAAATCTCTTGCCCCCTACCCTGGATCACACAGCTTGTAGACTACTCAGTACATGGACTACACTATCCTGGTTCATAGTATGTAATTTTTTTCCACATATCTTCTCCTACAGAATTTCTACAGTTATAACCTGATTTAACAATAGTTGCATCTCCAGGAGTGACTGCACAACTCAAAATCATGTAACTCAGTTCCCTTTTACTCCAGTAATGTCACTGCCTTCAATTTGTCATTGAAAAATATGTAACTGAATGTCCACTTTAATTATTTTTGACAAATTTTATTACTACTTAGTGCAATAAAAATAACACAAAATACAACTAAACTTGCAAAACAGAAACAAGTTTCTGCACTTTAAATTACGTATAATTGGTGTATGAATGCTTCTGATATGTTTAGAGTTGGTGCTGTGTGGGAATAGAGAGTGTAACAGTGTGAGGTTTTACCTCAAGCTATGCCCATACCCCAAGAAACTTTGCTACACTAGTGACAGTGACATCATACCTGTTGGCACAGGTTTCAAACTTGTTACAGGTTCTTCTGGGACACTCGGACTTGGCTGTGGCTCAGGTACGATTGGAAGGTCATCTTCCTTAGGAATTGTTGGTGCTAAAATTACAAGAAACACAATGGTTATAAAAAATGATCAGTTCAAAAATGAAGAATTTTTCCTTACAGTCTGAACCTCACACCTAGCGATTTCCACGTGTTCAGACCTTTAAAAGGTGTGATTAGAGGGGTTCATTTTTCAAACAACAAGGAAGTGAAAAATGTGGTGCATTCGTGGTTGCTCACGCAATCCAAAACATTTTTTTCCCAGTGGAATCATAAAGTTAGTTGAACGTTGGACAAAGTGCACTAAAAAGGGGGGCCTACGTAGAAAAATGACACACTTTGTACTTTTATGTAACTTTCTTAACATACGAGTTCTAGCATACTGTCGTTATTTATTGACTGAACTTCACACACAGTTTGCGAGTGAGGTGATTTGTCATGTAACATTTTATCCCTTGTTAATGTAAATGTATTTACATATATTCATATTGTGTTTAATTATGTATTCATGACATTGAAATTGATTGAAATTGATTTGTTATGTCTCAGGTGTTTGACTGGAATGGATGAGTAACGAACTAAACTAAACTAAACTAAACTAAACCATGATTTCAGGCTTCCGCCGCGATGTTGATGTAATCTGTGGTCTTTTGGGTGATAATTTATTAATAATTACCTCACGACGTCGTGTAATCACCCAAAAGACCACAGATTACATAAACTAAACCAAACTAAACTAAACCAAACCAAACTCAACTAAACTAAACTAAACCAAACCAAACTAAACTAAACTAAACTAAACTAAACTAAACTAAACTAAACTAAACCAAACCAAAGCAAACCAACACCCAAACTAGCCATTTGGCACCACCTTGAATTAATGAACTGGTTAAAATCATTTTCCAGCTTGAAGTCAATAACAGACAAATACCTGAAGGCCTACTTGGTCCTACAAATGGCTGATCAGCTGACGGACACTTTCCTAGAATGGCACCTCTTCTGTCAGTTACATTGGCAAAGTTAATAAACATCCCATTCACAGTGGCATCTCCGATGCAGCCAATGAATGGACTGTCAGTGGCTACTGTGCCTGGAAATGCTGTCTGTCCACTTGGCAAACCACCAAAATAGTAGCTGCCATACAGGAAATGAAGGGGAGCTGGTTCTGAATCTGTCCTGCAAACACACATGTAGATATGGCGTAAGTCTGTGTTTCTCAAAAGTTGTGGAAATACGAGACTTGTGGCTCTAAATTTGTGAATATTATTAACATGTTGACTTCCAGTATGATTTTTATGTCCCGATTTTGCACCTCGTAAGAAGCAAATCTCCCCCCCCCCCCCCCGGAAATGGCGCCAAAATCACCCTGCATCTTAACACCAGACGAATTGTTACATCAGTAGCCTATTAAATCTGCAGATAACTTGCTAATTACAGGATGTATCCCCCCCCCCCCCCCCACAATGGCTCGACAGCCCCTTGGGGGCATAGGCTGCCTCATTTTTAGAGGCTTCAAGATAACACACTTTATAGACACACACACACACTCGGTAGGACTCCTCTGGACGAGTGATCAGCCCGTCACAGAGACCTCTACCTGACAACACACAGCACTCACAACAGACAGACATCCATGCCCCCAGTGTGATTCGAACCCACAATCCCAGCAAGCAAATGGCCGTAAGCCCACGCCTTAGACCGTGCGGCCACTGGGATCGGCCAGGATGTATCTTATCATTTGTAATGTCTTATGAGGTGGGAAATACGGTATTTTTAGACATCCCAGGGGCAGATCATCCACATAGGCCAATCAAGCACCAACTTATAGCTCCACGTTAAGTGCCAAATTCGGTGGACATCTTTAAAGTCCCCATGTCCCTCTCTAAATACTTTAAACCATTCACGGACCTGCATACAAAACAGTTTCACTTACAGAAATAGTTTCAATCTTTCCAAGTGTTTCTGTATTTGTTTTCCCCAAGTCTGAAACAAAACTTAATGCTCACTCACTGCACCATGACAACAAAGAGAATCACACACTTGCACATGGGGCTGCCAGCGATAAAACAACTGAGCTAGAACTTCCTATCCACTAACCCTGACAGTCACAACATGAACTAGCAGCAACCAGCTACAACTGGTTTATGCACCAAACCATACTTGCATGATAGCATCTGTCCCAGAACTTGACTGTTGACCACACATAGGTATACCTACTTATATATCCCTACGCACATATGAACACACATACATATGCTATTACTATCAACAACAAATATGGAAGACTTTTCAAACTAGCACACTCACATGACGGTATCAAAGTCATCGATGTCTAGACGCAGTCCGGTGCTGTCATGTGTGGCAGTGACAACATGCCACTGATTGTCATCATAGTGAGTGTTGGCAACAGTGACCAGCTCCTCGCCTTGGCTGCGCATTACTAAGCTGCCATCCAACAGTGCCAGGGATACTGCTGCACTACCATGACGGTCTGACCCATAGAACAAGAGGCCTGAGCTAGCAGCCGTCTTGAATTTAAGGTTCAGCTGTAGAAAGTTGACAGCTGACCCATTTGGCCAATGCACGTAACCTGGGTTGGCCGCATCAAAGGCAACTGAGCTAGCAAACTGGACAATAAAACATCACATGATAGGAGATCAGAAGTTCTCACTGTAGTGCATATCAGCATTAGTCTTTTGACATGTAATATCTTGTAATTTTGGAGGTTGGGAGACAGACACAAACATTTTGGATGAATAGGCTCTCCTACCCTGAATACAGAGGAAGCAAAGTTCTCTGCAACAACGGCACCCATAGACAAAATCTCATGACATACATCACAGCAGAACTTAGCATAAAACAGTATGTATTTAAATGCATACTGTATTGAGAACTACAATTCTGCCTGTTGCTTTGTGTGTGTGGACCTTGGTCTCTCACACTAAGGGAGGAACACAAGCTGAGAGTGTTTAAGCATACGGTGTTGAGGTAGATGTTTTGGCCTAACATGAAGGAAGAAGAAACTGGAGAAAACTGCAGAGCGAGGAGCTTCATGATTTGTACCCTTCACCAAATATTACTTGGGTGAACAAATCAAGGATGATGGGATGAGTGGACAAGTGTCATTTATTGGAGAGAAGGAAATGCATACAGGGTTTTGGTGAGGAAATCCAAAGAAAACAGACCACTCAGAAGACCTAGGCATAGATGGGAAGACAATGTTAAAATGGATGTTAAAAACAGGACTGGAGGACACAGACTTGATTAATCTGACTCAGAAGAGGGACAAGTGGTGGCCTCTTGTGAACAGTAATGGACCACTGGGCTCCATAAAATGCAGGGAATTTCATGATTAGCTGAGGAACAATTAGCTTCTCAAGGACTACTCTGCTCCTTGGAGTCAGGATACTGCACTGGGAAATAAAAGACAGTTGAGCACAATTAAGCATGCTTGCACAACTTACCTGCACTGGACAGCCTGGTGTGACTCCAAAAGCTTCTACATTCTGACTGAGATCGACAGGCGTTCCATCAATTTGTACTCCATCAATGCAGCCCTCAAACCCAACACCAGTCACAGTCCTGAAAGGCAGCTGTCCTGGGTAGCCTCCCACATGGAAATGCTCTGACACCTAAATGACATAATATGATGTTACTAATAACGCCACACACATTATACCCATATGTATATATATATATATACACAGTGGAACCTCGAACTTCGAACACAATCCGTTCCAGGAGACGGTTCGACTTTCAAGTTAAATTTCCCCATAAGAAAAAATGTAAATTGAATTAATCCGTTCCAGACCCCCAAAATTTACCCAATATAAAACATTTTAAGTGCCCATTTCAAAAGATCATAATGATAAAACAAGTATATTTAATTTAAATAATTGAAACTTTTTATTTATAATAGTACATACATAAAAAATATTGTATAATAATCAATCAATAATAATAGTAGGAGGGATATTACTGTTCACTGGAAGGTGAATTACCCTTCTTTCATCTGGACCAAGCAGAGAGAGAAGGCGACCACGTGATTCTTTGTTCGACTTTCGAGTTTTTGTTCGAGTTTCAAAACTGGATTTTCCTCGAATTTTTTGTTCGAGTTCCAAGTTGTTCGAACATCAAACCATTCGAAGTTCGAGGGTCCACTGTATATATATATATCTTCAGGGGTGCCAGAATAGCATGGCAACTGCTATGGGCCGGCTGGTTCAGGGTTCGAATCCCAGCAGTAACAAGAGATTATATCTTCTCCAAAGCCATGGGGGAGTAAAGCTGTAGCTTAATGCATTCTTAATCTTGGCACTAGATGGAGGTGAAATGATACAAATTAATTAAAACTAAGCTGAATCCTTTAGTTTTGCAAGTTAATAACCATATGATTCTCACAGACACAATGAAGCCAACAGTGCTGAATAAAGTCAAAAACAGTGAACAATAACGTCAGAGACTGTGGATAATAAAGTCAGAGGCAGTGGATAATAAAGTCAGAGACAGTGGATAATAAAGTCAGAAACAGTGGATAATAAAGTCAGAAACAGTGGATAATAAAATCAGAAACAGTAGATAATAAAGTCAGAGACAGTGGATAATAAAGTCAGAGACAGTGGATAATAAAGTCAGAGACAGTGGATAATAAAGTCAGAGACAGTGGATAATAAAGTCAGAGACAGTGGACAATAATGTCAAAACCAGCAGACAATATATTTAGCAACATCGGACTTAGCCACAAACATTTGGCAACAAAATCAGAAACCACGTACAATAAATTCACAAATAGCAGACAACCAAGTCAGAAGCACTGGGCAAAAAATTCAGAAAAAATTAAGAACAAAGTAAGGAACAGCATTCACTGTATTCAGACTATGAGGAATATGAATCATGCTGCAAACAGCATACATGTACTCAGGATACAAATGAAGTGCAGTAATGAATGTTGAACATTCTTTTGATGAAATGACCTGACCCATTAACGGACTCAAAACACGGTGTTCTCTTTATATCGTATTACAGTAATGGAGTGGGCCGGGATAGCATAGTCAGTATAGGGACTTGCTATGGTCTGGACGGTCCAGGGGTTGAATCCCGGTGGGGCAAGACTTTCTGCATCCATCCAGACTGGCCCTGGGGCCCACCCAGACTCCTGTACAATGGGTAATGGGCCATTCCCCGGGGGTAAAGCGGCCACAGCGTGGCATTAACCACACACCCCCATCCAGCACCAAGGTTAATGAAAGAGTAAAGTTGTACCTCTACTTTGCCTCTGTGCTTTCATGGTAGTTACACTGATGTACGATAAGATGCTACTGATTCTCACAGTAGAACTGTTTGCATTCCTGCTTGATGATTGATAGGTCCCAGGTTCAAATCCTGGACCCAAGACTAACCATTCTGCAATTCCTCATGACTTCCTCAGTTCCTCTATGTAAATTCCAAGATACTACTTTCAGCTGGGCTACAAACACTTCTTTCCATACCCTCTTAAATTCACTGTTCACTTATCATCCTATCATTTCATGCTACATAATCTTGACAAATGAAGCATTATTAAATAAACCAAAGACACATAAATAAATCTATACATAAATAAGCAACACACTGACCTGCAACTGTGTAGCTCTTTCAGGTGCACTGCCCTGGAACTCTGGGACACCATCAATTCTAAGCACACCCTTCTCTTTCTCCCTTACAGCTTCCACTGTATGCCACTTGTCATCATTGTATGCCTTTTGTGATGTTATTTGAAGCAATCCACCACCAAGGTCGTACTGTAATACATATCAGAATGTTTCTTGTTTCTGTAACTTAAAGTTCCACATTTCTATTATGAGACTTCACGGAGAAAATTAATCATGTAACTCTTGCTTCTTAAACTCTAATTCACATGGGGTTTACTTTTAGTGTGGAAAAGTGTGTGTTTTGAAACATCCATTAAGGAAAAGCAAACATTCTCATGGAACTAATTTGTGAGAAAAACATACATTCCTCTCTGTTGCAGACATTTAAAAAACAGGGCTGCAACCCTGTAAACTTACACTTCTACATACAGCTCTATGTTAAGGATAGATTATGGTTATGAGGCAAGAGGCAAGACTCTTCTCCACAGCCCTAAGTTCCCACAGGCATCTGTGCTGAAACTTTGTTTTTGAGAATGTTAATAAATTTCACAAGCCACATTAAGTACATATCTCCTCTGCACATCTTTCTGTCACATTAGCGTAATCCACATCATGGTGTCCATTTCCCAGAAATTGATTCCTTGACCCTTCCAGGTACAAGGTATATGGGAACGTAAGTAAGGCCATATGAAGGTATTCACCATAGACGAACGTGACTGAATTTGAATAACAGAACAGTGATTTATGGAATTACGTAATTTAGCAATCCAAACTGAATGGGAAATGACATGGAAAAGCTATCCATACTGCATACCACAACTATAAACAAAGCATTAACACATTAATGCCAAGAACCATAATTCTATGATGTACAGTGCATTCTCGATGTTTGCGATTAATTTGGAATCGTAAAACCATGAAAAAAAATCAGAACCATAACCACTGGAATCCATTTTCAATGGCACATGCCTATTTGGTTCCAAGAACTCAGAAATAATAAAAATATGAAATAACCTCAATAAAGTGTTAATGAGAAGATTGTTTTTGTAAAACCAGGATTCTAAATCCATCGTAACATTTTTAATTGTATGTTGAAGAGCACTTTCATCCTTTTCAGTAAACAGCAAGTTGATACTGT
This sequence comes from Reticulitermes speratus, assembly GCA_021186555.1. Taxonomy (NCBI): domain Eukaryota; kingdom Metazoa; phylum Arthropoda; class Insecta; order Blattodea; family Rhinotermitidae; genus Reticulitermes; species Reticulitermes speratus. Next base: position 40,378,937 of record JAJKFL010000014.1, on the reverse strand, counting down.
CTGCAAATAAAACCAATTTTGCCCCCCCCCCCCCCTACACACACACACACACACACACACACAAAGAAATATATTTATTATGAGTAGAGATTCTGCTATCACTTTGGATAATTTCAACATATTATTTCCACTGAGCTAAGTATGATTTAATCCACAAGTTTGATTTGCCTCGTATACCATATGAATTTAGTTTACCAATAAGTATGTCATGATTTATGACATTGCGTGCTTTTGTTAATTCAAAAAATATTCCAATTTACATGTATACCTTTATCAATTGCCTCCTGTATACTTTCAAGGAATGATTGGGTTCCAGAAAATGCAGAGAATTTTAATGTTCAGTGGTCTCCACACATACCACACGCCCAGCCAATTTCATTCTCCCTTATTTGCTCACCCAAATTTATTTGGTGAGGAGTGTCATGATTTATGACATTGCGTGCTTTTGTTAATTCAAAAAATATTCCAATTTACATGTATACCTTTATCAATTGTCTCCTGTATACTTTCAAGGAAAGACTGGGTTCCAGAAAATGCAGAGAATATTAATGTTCAGTGGTCTCCACACATGCCACATGCCCAGCCCATTTCATTCTCCCTTATTTGCTCACCCAAATATTATTTGGTGAGTAGTGCAACTCATGAAGCTCCTCATTATACAACTTCCTCCAGTCTCCTTTTACTTCTTCCCTCTTAACCCCAACTATCTTCCTTAGCACCCTATTCTCAAACACCCTCAGCCTACGTTGTTCCCTTAACGTGAGAGACCAAGTTTCATACCCATATAAAACAACAGAAAAAATTACAGTTCTGTATATTTTAATCTTTACATTTTTCGACAGCAAATGGAAAGAGAGAATATTCTGGGCCAATGTTAGCAGGCATTCCCTCAGTTAAATCTCATCTTCATTTCTTCAAGCCTGTGATTTTGATTTCTTAGTTTTAATCCCAAATATTTTAATTCTGCCAAATTTTCAGTGTATTTATTAGTTAGCATTAGGCTGCAATTTTGTCCTGCTTTCTGTTCCAATAGTACAGCATAAAATAAGTATTCTTCTTTGTGAAATGATAGACTAAACTAGATTGAATGTGTGGGTGTTAGATGACCTTTAAACTGCAACTGTCTTCATTCTGTGACTGTGATGCTTGTAAGATTTATCCCTCCAGCAGACTTGGGTTTTGAATAAACTGCAGTGACTTGCTTAGTGGGAACTAGAGATAGTCACTTCAGTATAAAATAATAAATTACTGAAGCCAGTGTCTGTATCAACAGCGTTTTGACATGGTTAAATGAAATACCATACCTGGTATAAAACGTTTCCATCTCGAAGTTCAACTGACAAAAATGTGTGTCCCTTTCCAGCGAGAAACAGCAGCCCATCTCGTGCTCTTGTTTTAAATTTCAACTGTACATCAGAACGCTCACGCATGCGATATGGTCTGCTGTTTACAGCAGCGTAGCCGCTTCCATCAAAACGGTATCCTGTGCTGGGCTGTAAGTTTACAAGCTTATCTCTGAAAAGATGAAAATAAACCATCATTCACAGCATCACTATTAGTGCTCAGTACACCTCAATGTGTCTTATAAATAGAAACACAATTACTTTTCATCTACCTTGAAAACAAACATTCAAATTATTTACGAAACATTAAGATTTATTTTATTGACAAAGTAAAACCCATATTCTGGATACTAATCTGCATGCTGTGCAAAAAGTAACCTTCCTTAAAACATACCATCTGCAAAACGTTTCACTCTAAATTTAAGGCTCAAAATCTTGATGATGAAGACGATAACCACAGTCACTCCAAAAACTTTCCACCCTCCTTTACATCCAACAGCAAATGAACTGCAGGTGCTTGTTGTGCCACACTGCAAATCTGATGTGGTGGTGTGAGGAATCTGGCCTCAACCAGGTACTAAACCTCAGCAAGTCATTTTAACATTTCATATAGGAAACATATGTGCTTAATTAAGTGCCACATCTGAAAGGCATATGGGAGAGATGAGGTATCTCTCCAAAGTCTTAACCTCAGCACTAGATGGAGCTGAGTGGCCATCCTCACACCCCGTTTCACTCTCACGGTAAATTTTCTGGTACCCACCAAATAGGATGCTGGGTGGCACCCAGAGCCAACCTGGACATTTTGGATAACAGAAAAATCCCTTGCCTCCGGCCTGCAATCAAAGCCCAGATCATCCAGTCCACAGTCTAGTCACCACACTGACTGAGCTATCCCAGCTCCCTTTAAGATGTTTATGTCCTACAAAATGCACAATCTGCCTTTACAAGTAATAGCTTTTGAATAAACATTTATACAAATACTGATCACCTCTCAATGGCACCAACGTTGTTCTCTGCAGCCACAAAATTCCAGAGTGAGACTGGGGTGTCACCTATAACCAACTCCTCTATTTGACCCTCAAAGGCCTGGTACTTGATCTCTGGCTGCATGCCGAAGTAAACTGGGAAACCTCCAACAAAAAGTTTTGACAGTTCTTGATCCAAATTGAAGATGGAGAAAGTGCCAGAAAGTACCAACTCATTGACATGCTTCTTCTCTTGACCATCAGCCACCTCTTCTCGTATGATCAACTGAACCTTCTTCCCTGTCCTGGAAGTAACATATATCACTTACAGTGGCACTTAATTTCACAACACATAACAGTTACACTGAAAGTTAATTTCACAACACATATCAATTACAATAAAACTTAATTTCACAACACATATCAGTTAGTCAGGACCGTAGTCAGACCATGAACACAGTGGGTGCAGCGGCTTCCAGTGTGTGTGCATATATGTACAAAAGTTTACATACGTATATATTGCTCTGTTATACATATATTGTGTATATATATTATGTATGCGTAAGTGTACAAAACGCCTTTGTCAGGACTACAAAATCAACACTTTAATTACACAATGAACTCTATAACATTGCACAAAACATCTTGCATATACATGCATTTTTTAAAATGAATTGCTTCCAACCACGGTAGTTCAACAGAGGCAATATGTGGGTGCTGTAGGGAGTCGCACTTTTTTAAGCGGGCTGATCAGCATGTTTGCCTTGTCACATTTCACCAATTCCTAGTGGGTGCAGTGCACCCACATGCACCCCTCTGGCTACAGGCCTGGTTACAGTGAAACTTAATTTCACAACATACATCAATTACAGTGAAACTTCCCTTCACAACACATGACAGTTGCAGTGAAACCTTCAGTCTACATTACTGCATATTTCAAATTAACAAAAATTGTATTAAACCTCAAGAAAAATGAAATACACATACTCTAAAAATTGTTTAGTTATATACTTTACTGTATTATATACAGTGAAACCCTCTTAAACATCTTGGAAAATTTTAGGCTCTTTAAGTAGGAGATCTTCTAAAAAGGGTAGGCCTGAAAGTGAGATGATACTGTAATGTAATTCTGTACTGAAATTGAGTCACTTTACTATAATATCATTCCATATCAATTCCTCATTAAATCATTTTCACCATTAAACCACATTTTAAATATGGCTTTCTTAAGTGATTTTGACACCTTTTTGAGCAAAACACAAGATACTTTTGCAAGCTTAAAATGTTTCACCACTTTCCTTCCACAGTTATACTATATACACATTAATAAGTGTGATGTCAAAATGTTTTGAATGTTTATATTTTTTAAGTATAGGGCCTATATGCCATCTGTCCAGAGCTGCACATTAGGCACTCTTTTCAGCAATATTGGAATTGTACATCTGTAGATCCTACAGGATTTTAACAATGTGCTCTGGAACATCAGAGATGCCTTATGGAAAATGACTGTAGTTCTCCAAGTACTCCATGGCCTTATGACATGGGGAGCAGTTTGCAGCCATCAGTACTGGGGTCACTTCTCAGGTATTAGGTTTTGTTAAAATGCTTTGACAAGATGCCAACAGTCTTAGACCTGAATTCCTTTAACGCTAAAATAAGAGTGGTTGACGGAGGCTCATATTACCAAAATAATAAAATATAAGGCATGTAACAGTAAATGGTCTAAAACACTAACAAGCTTCACAGTGAACCGCTTGTTTCTTGGACCTTGTCCATCGTCTTTAATGTGAATAAAATACAAAATATGAAATGTAAAATATAAAAACATAAAAATCTAAAATTCACTACGTTTCGGAAGACGGCTGTTCTTCCGTCTTCAGGCCTACTCAGGTGGGTCCTGTTGATTAAGCTAGTCTCAATCAATCAATTCACAAACACGGTCCACACACTCAAAATAAAACAGATGACAGGCATCACAAGCAAGCCACATATGTTGTATCATCTGAAATGCACATGTGCATACACAACCTTGCAGATTAGTCTTTAGGAACCGACAGTGCCATTTTGTCACTGTATGCTTGAAGCTAATAAAGCAAATGGGAGTTTGGAGAAATTGTTAAAGGTTTTGATGTGAAAAACATATCAAAGGGGAATGAATGTTTTGTGTGCCTTAGGCAACAAACCCTTTTAAGAGGAAAACGGCCAAGTACATCTTAATCATATACAAAAATTTTCATACTAAATTATTCCAAAATCTAAGGTGGGAAAACATTTTAAGCAGTGTGATCATAAACCAAATTCCCACGTTATTACTTTATTCTGCAGTAAATTTTGAAAATTTGTACTTTTTATTTCAAACTAAAATTTTGCTGAAATAATCAATTAAAAATAAGCATTTAGTTATGCAAGATTAATCTTTTTGGTTATGTATCATTTGATAGATAGGTGGTGACAGTTCGTAAGAACATACTGCCTCAGTGTTCAGGGTTGGTATTCCTACTCACCTCTCAATGATAGCCTGATACCATACATCATCAGATACAAACTTGTCACTGATGATTTTCTGTGCACCTGACCCAAGGTCAATGGTAAGAATTGGATAGCCATTCTCTATCTGAAGCGCCAAGAAATCATCACTACGAACTCTCCGCATTTTGCGATGCGTGCCCTCCTCATTGCCAAGGTACAGTAGGAATCCATTGGGCTTATTAGTCTTGAAGTACAGAGATACTTTTGTCGAAGTGGCCAACTGTGGTAGACTCTCTGGATTACGTAGCTCCAGTGCTGTGTTCTGGGAGAAGGTCACTCCCACCTTTATCCTGCAACATACATGTTTTACTATGAACCCTTTAATAATAATAATAATTCTTGGCTCAACAGCCCTGTATGGGCCTGGGCCTCCTCTAGCCTCCTCTTGTCGAGGTTACTAAGTCATGCGCATTCATGGCAGCTGGTGACCGGCCAGCTAGCCGCGCTTAGTGTTCTATCGATCCTGATGTGCACGCCAGAGCCATCTGGCAGGCAGTCAGGAGACTTGGATGAGAAATGGAGGCAATTTGGCTTACGCAACATTTTTATTCATGCCCGTAAGGTTCTTTTACATGCCGTTAATCTACGACATGGGACCGACGGCTTTACTTCCCCTCCGAAGGAAGTGGTGCTCCGGATTTTTTATCATCCTTAAAAATCCATCGACCTCGGTCGGGATCGAACCCGCGAACCTTGGGTCCAGTGGCGAGCACGCTAACCACTAGTCCACCGAGGTCGACATGAACCCTTTAAAGGTGCAAATTAACTTGAATTATATTTAAGATTCAATTTCTACCACGCAGTAAACACACTGTGCCTGCGTTATAAAAATTAATCAGTTAATGCTGTTTAGGAAAACAACTGCTATTTGTTCTGAGATCAACACAAAACACATACATGTAACGTATGGACAGAACATAGACAATTTTAATGTTAAACCTACTGGTATATAGAGTAGCCACTGGGCTTTATGCCTTCTGTATCTTCCAACAAGTTCATGTTCTGTATTATTCAAGAAAAATGTAAAATCCATTGAAATTTAAATGAAAGGTTATTAACCCTTTACCATTGTGTGTCCCAGACTCAGGACAGGCATTTAAATACCAGTTTGATCGTGGGTCCGAGAGGTGGCAAAGCATAAATTTAAACACTGTAAAAGCTTTCACTGTCCATGCCATGAAGGCACAGAGGGGAGCAGAGGTATTGTTCCACTCATTCTTAACTCTACACTAGATACATCTGATTGGTCAATTTCATGTTCCAGCCACTTTAACACAAGGAATGAACCTGGGTACCCATTGAATAAGATGCTGTCTGGGCCCCCGAGCTGGTCTGAATGTTTTGAAAATGTTTTATATTGCTTATTTTGCTTTGGTCAGAATTCTGGTTAGTGTTGCATTGCTACAGGTTTGTCTGGAGGTGGCTCAACATGCAGACAGAGTTTCTAAGAAAAAATTTCCAGTGATAAAGTGAACAAAGTATGAGTCAACCTGACATGACTTCAATTTCAAACACAGGCCTAGTGATAATGTAGGAACAGCAGGAGTCTTATGGTGTGTACCATGATCTCTGGTGTACTAAGTTCTGTCATATGCTGACTGGAGTATGAAATAGAAATACAAATTGCTGTGCTGCTGTATATTGAAGGCTAGAGTTAACAATGGATTTCTTTCCTTTGAAAGAAATGCAGTTCTCTCTCCTTCCATCTGCTTGACACTGCAAGAGATTCATATTGAACTGTACTAAAATGAGCTGTTTTACTTGATAAAAACCACATCAGCACAGACGCACACGCATGCACACCAAAACAATAGTGCAATAATAATTATAAATATGAACCACAATCTGTGTTAGAGAATTCCAATGATAAACTATAGTATGACAGGTCCATAATAACTGATCAAAATATCCATAACAACAAACCAGACATAGTTGTACTTGACAAAACCATCAAAGAAGCACACCTTACAGATGTAGCAATTCCTAACAGTCACAACCTTCAGAGCACCATCACCGAGAAGCTCCAGAAATATACAGACTTGAAAGAAGAGTTTTCTCGGGCGCGTCAATTCGTTTGAATACAACGTTTCGGGGACTAGCTCCGTCCCCATCCTCAGGCAAAACTGATTTAACATACAACTCGTCTGTCCCGTGTTTTTCTACCTGGCGCGGCAGGGAGAATCAGACCGGTTTGTAGTGCCCAAACAGTTAAGTTGGTGGGCGGGCTGTTAACTGTTGGGCTCCCACGCCTGAGCAAAGCCTGGCAGCCCGCAATACGTCAGATAAGGACCTCGCAGCGAGGCGTGGGAGCCCAACAGTTAAGAGCCCGCCCACCAACTTAACTGTTTGGGCACTACAAACCGGTCTGATTCTCCCTGCCGCGCCAGGTAGAAAAACACGGGACAGACGAGCTGTATGTTAAATCAGTTTTGCCTGAGGATGGGGACGGAGCTAGTCCCCGAAACGTTGTATTCAAACAAATTGACGCGGCTGTGCGCCCGAGAAAACTATATTGACTCTAATTTACTGTTTCAGCCACAACCAGTCAGTTCAGTGGGTTTGATGACCAGCAACTCAAGGTTCAATTCCAAGCACCGGCAGAGACACTTTTCTTCTCCACAGAATCCATTCTGGCTCTGGGGCCCCTGAGCATTCTGTCCAATGGGCAATGGAGGTTCTTTCACCAGGAGTAAAGTGGCTGGGGCATTAAAGTAACTGCTCACTTCTAACTAGTGCCTAAGTTTAGAAAGTGTGCCCATAAACGTACACTCCTCCACGTATCTTCATGGCATGTGTGCTCAACAGAGCAAAGGGACAACCTTGCCTTTTTCTTTTACCCCTCCTAACATAATATGTACAGTAGAACCCGGATAAGAAGTCCCCGCATAAGAAGTTTTCCCCTGTAAGAAGTCTGATTTTTAAAGTCCTGAAATAAAAGCCATAATGCGTACATTAATTTTTCCCGGATATGAAGCTTCCCGCTTATTAAGTTTTCCCACCTAAGAAATCGAATCTCATGATACCAAGAGTATGATTTTTTATGAAATTTTACCCGTTTAATAAGTTTTTAAAGATATGCATAAAAAAATTTAATTTCCAAAGTTTTATTTCCTTCAAATATGAAAAATCTTAAGTTGCTGTTGATTCATCAATCACTTGCTATCTGACTATCGATATATGCGATATATCAATATATGCTATGATGCAATCATGCGCTTGATCTCTACTGAGGTGCCCCGAACAGCAACATGGCAACACGCTGCTGGAAGTCTTGAACAGTAAAACGCTGGTTATGTCACTTGAACCAATTGATGGGTGTTACTGTTGGCTACTGTGTATTACTATCTGCATACGTCTACTACTGAATCCTACACCCCAGAAAATTGTTGCAATTACGGTAAGTTATATGCATTACGTTGTCCGTTTAGATGCTGTTGGTGGTGTTTACGTTGTTTAATAACTGCAGTCAGTAGCATGTACGAGTCTTCTTTGTATTTTAATTGGTTACCTTTTCATTATATTTATTGATATTGCAGTAATCATGACCCAGAAAGGAATAAAATGCAAAGCCTTATCACTGGAAGAGAAGTTGAGGTTGTTTAATGTACTAGTTACTATCCTATTGCTTTTAATAAGCTTTCCCTCTTAATAAGTCTTCCTGCTTAAGAAGTCCCTAATCCTCTGGTCCCTTGAAAGGCTTTTTAGCAGGGTTCTAGTGTATCTTGTTTCCATTCTTTGGTTCTGAAATGTGTTACGGTGAATTTATTTCCTGATGTGTTGATGAACAAATATGTACCCATCTTAAGATGCAAAGTCAGTAAACAGTGTCTTGGCACCAACACTTATAGCTTTTTTGCAACGAATGCATAAAACATAAAGACCTAACCTGTTTGCCACATCTCTGGCCAAGGAAATCTTTTGTCTCAGATCTTCAATCTGGGCTTTGAGATCACTCCCTGAAGCATCCAGACCAGTTCGCTGTGTGCTCAGCTGATCAATGAGCTGATCAATGTCTGGCTTCACACTCTGCACTCGCTGCAAATTGTTGTTAGCCTGTAACATAAACCACTCCAAATCACGTTATGCACATTGTCCGAGAAAATGTTGATGAGCTTTCAACTGACATGTGGAACATTCAAATGTTAACCATTCACTCGTAAAAATTTACGATGCCCTAGCTTTTGCTCTGTTTGTGCAAGTGTGGTTAAATAATCTCTCTAGCATAAAAAATTATTTCAAATTCTGATTCAAGAAATGTAGCTACCTGAGAAGTAACTTTGCTAGTATCTTCCACATCTCTGGGTAGTTTGCGAGACTGATCCACCTGCTCAGGCAGATCATGCAAGATGTGTTCTATGCTATTCAGAGCAGATTGTGCTATCTGATCTGCAGCATCAGACTGGTTCATTGCTACCCTTGCTTCTGGCGCTTGCGACTCATAAGCTGTTCTCTGCAATGCTCTGAAAAAGAAAACAAGACAGTTATACACACAAAACCTTCAGACTTATTCAATGGTTTCTTCACTACTTCAGTCAGTTATATATTCCTTCCTACATTTCATTACCTGTCTACTTTTATTTATTTATTCATGTATATGTTAATTATCACAAAAATTAACATATATATTGTTATATTTGCACTTCCTTTTTTCAGCATTCACTCAGTTCAGAATGTAATCTAATATTCCTTGAAAGGCCTTATTTAAGAGGCGATACACTCATACATGTCTCTGCTATCTAACATGGTAACTGACTATGTAACATTCAGGCTCCAACTGTGACTAATACAGAAATATGAATCATGTGTACCTTGTCCTGTATATGGTTTATCTGTCACTGCATGTCCTTCTAAAAAGCTTGCTGAATGTCACTTTCTGGAGAGGATTCCTACTACTGGGAAAAAGCCAAAACCTCAGAAAGATGTGTCATGTGCTGTAAACGAGGTGGGAGGAAGGAATCTATCTATAGGTGCCCTGATTGTGAAGATGGTTGGTTTGGATTGCTCTTTTAAGAGTTACCAAAGATAAATTTCAATTCTAATTTGTTACCTGAAGTTCCGGTATACACAGCACTCAAGTAGTAAACTAGCGTTCCACAGCATAATCACGTTCAATAGGTTGCCCCTGATGATGGCCAGTTAACTGGCCGAAACATATGTAGGGCTTGGTTTTTTAAAACTATTAATGTTTTAATAGTAAGTGCATGTGTTGGTATAGTGTTTACTAGTGTTAATAAACATGCACGGTGAAAATAATATTAAGTTATGATATCTCTTTACCCCTTTTCTCCTACTCCATCAACTTCTTCACCTATGAAGACTCCACAAAACACAGAAGAGGACCTCAGTGACCCTGAACAAGCAGATGGAGATATCCAAATGGAATACTACTCTGATTAGTTGTAGAGTCCAAATATAGGAACAATAACAAAAAATTATTACTTGTAAGAATGTAGGTCAGTATAGGTACCATCTGATAATCCAGAATACTTGATACCGTATATTCTCGAATCTAATCCGCACCTTTTTTACAGTTTTAGAGGGCTAAAAAATCAGATGCGGATTAGATTCGCGGTCTAGAGCTGGATTTTGGAAAAAATGATTGAGCTGCTGTACAATATAACAATAACGTAATTAACGTAATTACTAAACAACGTAAGAACAATACAATACAATAATCTATTATTTTATTATTTATTATTATAATTTATTATTCATCAGACTCGCCGTCATCACTCATAACTGAATCGTTATCCGTGCTCTCCACCCAGTCACTATCATCTTTATCTTCAACATCGTCCTCCCATACAATGTCATCGCTGCCTTGTGTTTCCGCCATAGTCGAACGTTGCTTTCATCAACTCCAAAAATTGCAGCGGCTTTGCGGTTTCCATTCTCCTCTGCGCACCGAATAACTTCACGTTTGAACTTTGCCGTATATGAGAGTCGTTTAGATTTCAGGTGTCCCTCTTCCATAACTACGGTACACGACAAATTGGAACAAGCACCTCCCACGTTTCAACAACTAAAGATCAGCTGGCTTCAGACGAGATTGCGCACGTCTGTTGAGAAAGGCCCCGCCTCTATCGGTATGACTCATTGGCCACAGGCGTAGCGTCGGATTTTAACGCATTGGTAACATCCAATATTATTCAATCAGTCGCCCCGTGGGCAAGGGGTGGTTGAAGGAAAGGTGCGGATTAGAATCGCGAACTAACTTTTTTTCGTTTAAGAAGTCGCCAAAAACTGGGTGCGGATTAGATTCGGGTGCGGATTAGATTCGAGAATATACGGTAATTTGCTGTATTTATTTGCTGATATTCTGTAGTCACATAATATACTTGTTAATTCCATAATTAATTAATTAACATATTCTTTTTCTGTTTATTCATTATCTATTTCATAATATTGTTACTTAGATTATTTACATATTTTAAACTCACTCTGTACTGTGTACATACCTATTGATGCGACTGTCCCCCTCATCATTCTTGAGGTTCATCTGTCGCACCTCCTCAACACTGCTTCTTGCTCTCCCCAGATGTGGCAAGAGTTCTTGCTGGGCCTGATCCAATGTACCCCGCGCATTCTGGAGCAGTTCAGATGAGCGTGCTCCTGATTCACCTGTACGTTCATCTAAACCTTGCGACAAGTCAGTTGCATTTTCTGCAGCATTTCCTGCATCCTCTGCAGCTACATGGGCTTCGTGGATGGCAGCTTCGATGTTGCTATATGCATTGGCTGCATCAATAGCATTTCCTGAGGAAGTGTTAGCTTCATTGAACAGATCTTCCAATTCTTTTGCCTGCAATAAATAAAAGGAATTAAGTGTCGAAAAGAATATTTTGACCTAACAAGGCTAAAGTAACGAAATACTGGACAAAAATTAGGAATTTTACAATTTTAATTCTTCACCTAATATTGTCAGAGGTGCATAAATAAATACGAGTGAGATGAATAGAACATGGTGGAAACAAACATGTTGGTTCGCGTACCATATAGGAAGAAAAACCTTATGGCATCCAGACATACTTAGAAAAGCATTAATTTGTATCTTCACACTTTCACTGCCGGTACTTAAGTCCCCGAGGGTGTTAAATTGCCAGGGATTTATTGAATGTTAAGCGAATAGTGCGTCGTCTTATAAATTATAAAATATAATTATACACAAAATGCATATATTTTTTCTAGTTGTCAGCTAGGGATTAATAAAGACGTAAAATATGTTTCCTGAAAGAACTTATTATGTGCGTGGCCTATTTATGGCAAAAGAGCAGAGTAAATTTTAGATCGACTAAAGTCGATGCTGGCAAATTAAAACGTAAATACTTAAATCGCCCGTGGTCGACTTTGGCAGTGAATGTGTTAAGGAAACAAGGTGTGAGGCAATGAACTAGACTGAACGGGTCTAACAGACTCTGAGGATGTATCTTGGGATTCCATAACAGCTGGTAATTTATTGCTTACAAGAATAACTATCAGCTGCTCACAAAATAATGTGCCATGAAAGTAATCATAAATAACCACAAGGACATTTAAAATCTGACTGATTAACCCTTCAAAGATATTAGAGTTTTTTACTGGCCATGATGGAGGAGTTTTCAATTCAAATTGCCATAAAATAAATTTACTCAATATCGTGTTGAGAGGCCAGCAATGTGTGAACATTTAAAGACCACAGAGTGCAACAGAGACCAGCACTGAAGGATCAGACCAATGCTGTAAACACAGGGACTACTATATAAAATGAGATAAGAAAGATAAACTTGTCTCATACATACCATGGAGACAAAGAGGGGGAGTAAAGGTACAGCTCCACTCTGTTTCAACCTCGGCACTAGGTAAGAGATGAGTGATTAGAAAGTTAAAAATGAAAACATAAAAACTAACCAGATGTAAGGTTATAATTTAGCATAATGTGCAGATGCAATAATGTTCGCAATACACAAGGAAGAAGCGTGCGTTGCACTCGCCACCACAGCACAGTACCACACATGACATTACATACAACGTGCCACATGAACAACAGAAAAAGAGGGATACAGCCAAACAGCACCAAAGGAAGGGGACTCACACATGTAAAACAACCCATAATCCTTGACAACAAGAAGCAGCAGATAAGTTGTTAAACAATAGCGCAGAATTATCTATGTACATATGTGTGAAGCCACAGTTACTGACACCAAATAATGACAACAGGGGTACATACAGAAATTTATAAACAGCAAGTCGAGTGTACGTGGACTTAATATTTTACTAGATTTTATGGTTTTAAAATTTTGTGTTCAGACTTTACAATCCCAGCATAAGTTATAAAAACCCAGAGGACACTGCAATGCCCAAAAATTGCCAAACAGCTGTATGCAGAGCATAAGCTTTGTTGACGCTGAACATGGTGCCTTGTCCACTGAAACCTGTACGTCTTAGTGAGTCTTGTAACATACATATGTGCTAAAGCTTGTTTTCATTTTGATAATACAGAAAGTCATAGCAAATTAGAACTGAGACAAATGTACACTATTATAACACCATAACTATGTAATTTAGTTTGCTCTGAATATCCAGGTGAGAGAACTTCAAAATATTAAGTATGTTTTAGGGTGTATGGTGGACAAAATCAAAGTGGCATTGATATGAGCCAAACCTCAGAGTCAGATGATAATGTTGCCGACAATTTCTCTTGTACAACAAAACACACACGTTGTAATTTAATATGCTGAAGTAAAAAGGTAAGCATGAAGGTACAGTTGTCTGTCCATTAGATGGAGATGAGTGGTCAACTTCATGCCCCAGCCACTTCATAACCTTAACATGATTCATCCTCGCGTTTACAGTATCACAAGAGTAACACAATTCTGTTCCATCTAAACACAACTTTATTCTTAAAGGTTGAACAGCTACATGTTTTGGCTGGCTAAAGTAGCCATCATCAGGCTGAACATGAAGAAAATGAAAAGTATTATTTATGGCTGCAATTAATGGTTTAAGATCTCATACCATTAACTGAAGCTGTAAATCTTAAGAATCATGAGAATAAAGTTGTATTTAGATGGAACATAATTATATTATTCTTGTGACACTTCATAACCAGTGAAAGATCCCATGGGACCTACTGAACAGGATGCTGGCTGGGCCCCAGTGAGCTGGTGTGAGTGTTTTGGTGAAGAAAAAAATCTCTTGCTCCTTGCCAGGAGTAGAACCCTGATCCCTCAGTCATCCATCACAGCCTAGTCACTGTATTGACTATTCTTTCCTCACTCCAAGTAGGCCTACATCCTTGCAATAAAAGCTTAGTGGTTATGAACTTTGAATGGACACATAATGACAACCATGATGCCTACCTTGGCTTCCAGTTTCAGGGCATGCTCTTCAGCTTTCCGTACTGGCTGCTGAACTTCATACAGCTCCAGCTGATTGGTCACCAGAGTCTCATTCAGCTTGTCTCTTGAGTCTTGTCCCTGCTGAGCTTCTAGGAGCAGATTCTCAAAAGCTTCTCGTGCATCTCCAAGCAGTGCTGATGCATTCCTCAGCAGTTCATTAGCATCTTCCAAAGTACTGTTTGCCTCTTGGGTAAGATTCTTCACTTTCTCAACCGTGCTCACAACTTTGGAATTGTTGTTAGCATCATTTAGTGCCTGAGCATCACTGGCTTTGTTGACAGCATTGACTGTATGATTATGCAAATCATTCAGTTTGTCATCAAAGTCCTGGATTTTGGCACGCAGAGCCTCAAAAGCTTTACTTTGGTTACGAACAGGAACAGAGAAGTCATCCATCTTGAATAAGAGAGCATTGGCTTTGTTCAACTCTGCCTCAGCCTCTGTTCTCCTTGCAGAGAAGTCTTGTTGTTGTATCTCCTGTGAAAACTCACAAAAGTTAGTAGACATACCACTGAACTGGTTAGTACAGCAGTAATGGTGTGGATTTGTATTTTGGAAGTGACTGATTCACATCACAGCCAGGTAACAACTAGCCTGACATTTAACATGGTTTTCCTTGCTTCCAGCAAGAAAATGCCAGAAAGTTAAATCAATTAGCTCATGAGTGCCTCATGCAAAAACCTTCCTAATTCATCAGTCATCTTAGTTTTTGACATACACACCATATTTACCCAAATATAAGACAACACTGCATATATGACAACCACCCTTTACAGTCTTCAATTCTCAGGCAAGTACCTCTACAGAACAAGTTTCTCTTTATGTGCAATTATAAAGTTTTACCTATAACTGGCCATGAAAGCCCAGAGGGGGAGTAGAGGTATAGCTCTACTCTTTCTTTAACCTCGGCGCTAGATGCGGGTGGGTGGTCAACTCCACGCCCTGGCCGCTTTACCCCCGGGAAATAGACCCGGTACCCATTGTATAGGAGGCTGGGTGGGCCCCAGGGCCGGTCTGGACGGCTGCGAAAAATCTCGACCCCACCGGGATTCGATCCCCGGACCGTCCAACCCGTAGCGAGTCACTATACCTACTACGCTATCCCGGCCCACGTGCAATTATAAGGTGAGATAATTTTTCGGTGATGAATTAAAAAAATTCTCCATGTTATGTTCAGGTATATATATAGGTAGTCTGAGTTAGTGGCAGCATCATAAAATAAACCACAAAAGTCTATATGCCACGTTAAATGTGACTGATACTAGCTTATAATGGAAAGAAGAATTGGTGAGTTATCATGTATTATTTTCTACACTGTTGGTGTAAATGTGTTTACTTGATTTTAAAAAGGTTATGTTAAGTTATGTACAAAGTGTAATTCATTGAAACCTGTGTGTCCTATGTCAGATGTTTGACTGAAATCGATAAATACCTACTGAAAATGCTTTGTTATAAACATCACAGATAAATACCCAAGTTCTTCCATTTGCAGATTCACAAGTGACACAAACATACAGGTAAACTATAAGGGGCAGACAAACAATCACAGCAGTCTAACACAAATAAAAATGGGTAAAAAAATGAGTATATTAAAAGAATTTCGATTTTATGTGCTCAACAGATTTTAAATTACTAAACCAAATGAAAGGAAATTCAATAGGTTATAGTGATTTTTTAGTTCATAATTTCTGTTATGGCCGGCCATTTCTGCCCTATGCGTTTCCTGCATAATGGAGACAGTTCACCACACACAATCTGGTCCATTTGTTTGACAGAGGAGAATTGGGAAATGCATTCCTAAGGTCATTCTTGCAAGTTAGGTAAGAATGAGATGCGAACAAATTAAAGTTATAGGTATCAAATATGTATTCTATGCTGATCAGGTGGTTTATATAGACACCGAAGGTTGGGCAGTTGGTAACACAAAAGTATGCCTTGCTTGTTTTTGTCATGTCCCTTATCCAATATCCATTCCCTACTAGTATGTGGTTTTCTACTTGACATCTGGGGATACTTGATTGACATTTTTTCAAGTACCTGAAGGTATCGGCATGTTCACTGTTTACATACCGTCTGATGACCTAAGACTCATATTCTTCATAAAAACAAATACAAGACTTTATTCTGTAATCACCGTGCATCTTTTCACAGTCACTATTTACACACACCAACTGGATGTAACTTTATTTAAAAAAATGTATAGTTTTTTAAAACATATTTAAAAACTTCATAAAACCCGACATATGTTTCGGCTCTTATAGAGCCATCTTCAGGGGTTTATTGTCGTTAAAACTGTATATATTAACATGTCTTTTTCATTGGTTCACTTTTAGGCAAGGTTCTGTTCTGCTTTACAAACCTTATTAAACCAAATCGACGCGTTGGTCGTTGCCTAAAAGTGAACCAATGAAAAAGACGTGTTAATATATGCAGTTTTAACGACAATAAACCCCTGAAGATGGCTCTATAGGAGCCGAAACATAAGTCGGGTTTTATAAAGTTTTTAAATATGTTTTAAAAAACTATACAGTTTTTTAAATAAAGTTGCATCCAGTTGGTGTATGCAAATAGTGACAAATACAAGAGCTTAAAAATATTAATATTTAATAACAATTATCCAGCAATTTTACCCATTGATATTAATGTATTTTAATGATAAATTTCCATCTGGCCTAAAACTCAGGAAACTCTAAAAACTGTTATTCAGCTACCGACTGACCGAACAATTTTACCAATGTAGTAATTGTGAACTTGTGGGATCCCACACAGTAAAATCAGAATGTCCAATTTATATGTATGTAACTTCTTTAAATATTGTATGATAGCCCATTGATGGTTAATTGTGACTGAAATAAGTAGCTACCCTTTTAAATAAACACAGTTACGTTGGACAGCCTATTTTAAATATTTATTATTGAATATTCTATAAAATTAGTCCTATACTGGATTCAGCCGAGCATTCTACCCTCCTCCATTGCAGTCCCAGACTAGATTCAGTCCAAATTTTCATATTTTCAGTTGAAGCCCTACACTGGACTTAGTCTAGGCAGATACTGACTAGTTAAGACATAAAACGGTGCCAGGAACTGGACCTGTTGGGATCACGGAGTGTAAAGAGTAACAGGATCTGGCAAGTTTTAGTATAGACCTCCTAATACTAAATCTAATCAAATTATATTTAGTACTTTCAGTGACATACTGATGTGCTCTCTTCATAGTGCATTCATTTCACACATTTTGTGTAAAAGAATACAATAATTTAGTTCCTTTCTCAACATCAGATATCAATATCAAGAAACCTTTAAACATAAATAAGCCACATTTTTAAAATACTGCTGTATGCACCTCAAGAATTGCCTGTGCTTCCTTTAGTGCGGAGTCTATCTGTGGGCTAGTACTAGCTTCAAGGCTGAAAGCAAGGGTCCCCACATCACTGACAATCTGAAGGGCTCCTGTCACAGTGTTCTTCACCAGCTCCTCCACCTCCAGAGCACTCAAACGAACAGCATCACCATCCTCAGGGACTTGTTGGCCAGATTCCACCAAATAGTTTGCCTGTAGATAATACAAACGGAGTAAGCACCAAACACCTGTTGACAGGAATTTAATGTACAGACAGCCCATGGGTTACATTATGTTTTGGGCTCATCTTCTACCTAAAGCCCATGTTAAGTGAGTGAGTCATATTATAATGGAAGATTTTTCTCTGTTTACATGTTTTGCCATTTTCTGTATGTGTACACTTCCCTTGGTAGAAGATAATTTGTGTGTGCATTATTCATTGTTTTGATTTCTGTAACAAATAAATCAATAGTCACACCACCCCCATAACACTGGTTTTGCATCCACTGCGGTGTATTTCTCAATCTGACCCTTGTTTTCACTGACTTTTTCTTTTTTTTAAATATGCTCCCACATCTCTGACGTAGAAATGATCAGAGGCAGGGTGCAGTGCAAACCAAAGGTGTCTGTAACTTTATACCTTTCTGTTCAGATTCTTTGCATCCTGCTCCAGACTCTCGAGTTCCTGTGTGATCGGACGCAGATCTACAAGAAGTGGGTCTAGCAGCTTTACTTTGGGTGCTAGTTCACTGGCTGTAGAATTGATGTATACTAGGCGCTGGTGTGTGAAGTAGCCTACAGCAATAGTCTGCAAGTACAAACCACACAACATCTATAGAGAGGCAATGTATGGAAATGATTTAATATAGACAATGGGAAAAAAGGTGTTTTCCAAAAAAAAGGTACACATATCTTCAAAATACATTCTTCACTATATTGCATATGTCAACATTTATCTGTTGCAGTTATAATGTGTTGTAAAGTAAATGTAAAATTAAGTTAATTTCACGTTGTGTTCACTGTGCATCTTGACATCAATGTCACGTTGTGTTCACCATGCATCTTGACATCAATGTCACGTTGTGTTCACTGTGCATCTTGACATCAATGTCACGTTGTGTTCACTGTGCATCTTGACATCAATGTCACGTTGTGTTCACCGTGCATCTTGACATCAACTTTCAATTTCTTCAACCAACAAATGCATCTTTTTATTTCTGTTCAATTCACCCTACATATGTTTCGGCCGTCACTCGGCCATCATCAGGGGTACCTTGATAAGTTCACTTCATTGTACCCCTGATGACGGCCGAGTCACGGCCGAAACATGTGTAGGGTGAATTGAACAGAAATAAAAAGATGCATTCATTGGTTGAAGAAATTGAAAGTAAAATTAAGTTGTTCCACTGCTTAATTAAGCACTACACTGTGAAGCAATACAGAGTGGAAATAGAGTTCCACCTATTCTAAACTTGGCCCTCAATGGAGGGGAGTGGTCGGCTTCATACCCCAAATCCAATGGATAGGGGGCTGCTACACTCCACAGCTGCTCTGGATTGTTTGAAAGTCACTTTTAATACAAAAATCTTGCTGAAAAGAATCAGAAATAAGTTTTCCTTATATCCTGTCAACCCTTTAAAGTACAGTACTTAGTGCTTACTATATGTACAACCTACTTTAACAATAAAAAATTCTGCACTTTCTCAGAATATTTTAAAAATTGCATAGATTCTTGCACCAAACAGTAAATATTTCTCCATACATCATTAACCAGTTAGTCTTTGTAATGGAGATGCAGTACAAAGAGTCAAGTCTGCTGAAATATGACTCCGAGTTGAATGGACCCTAAAGATGGAGACAGCAAGCTCCTTGAAAATGTCAGTAACTATCTTATTTACCAGTAAAGATTTGAGGTTTCCACAGCAGTGTTGCTGAGGATTCAGGTCTTCTGGAATGTGATGGGCAACACTAAACCAGTGACACAGACAGTGTCATGTCCCAGACAACATGAATCATCAACTACTTACCATTTGAATGACACCATATCGCTGAAGAGATGAACCTACCTCAACACTGCCATGAAAACCACGTCTCGCATGAGGTGCAGCACTTAACTGTGAGATACAAACTGAATTTTTATATGTCATATACACAAATTTCAGTTTGACACACCATCAAGAATTACACGTCGATTGTAATTCATATTTTATATCACTTGTAAGAACTTGCAAAAATTTACATTTTTACCTTGAGTTTTAAGTTTTTGTATACAATAAACACCTGATGATGATCGGCTTCATCGAAACATGTAGTGTTTAAAATATAATAATAAATAAAGGTTGTGTCACACAGAATACATAGTGTTATTTACATAACAAATTTCAGGCTTCAAACACTTAAATGTACACTATAACAAACGTTCAAAATACAAAACTTAGATCTTAATAAGATCAATATTTTATGTTATATACCGATTTTGAATGTTAACAGCGAACAGCAATGAGGTATTCTAAAATGTAAAAAATGCAATCTACAGGGACGCATAATTCACCTTGCACTTTCACGTAGCTCTCCAATATTGACCAACACAGTACACAACATGTTATGGATAGCAGTAAGCTTAATATGCCTCCAACATATTTCTGCTAGGCTAGACTATCATCAAGGGCACATTTAAAATAAATAGTAGAAATTACTTAAATTTTACATTAAAATTAAAGTTTTGTTTAGATACTGGCAATATATTTAGGTACACTTATACTCTTAATAGGTCAGCAAACTTAAGGCAATAGTTTTTAATGTAAAACTTCTGTAATTTCTGCTTTTTATATTGCATGTTCCCCCTGATGATGGCCCAGCCTGGCTGAAACATGTCGGAGGAATACCAATGTTGCAGTTGTTTCTCCAAAATATACCCTGGTCTTTACTGAACAGTGTAGCATTTGGAAAAGGTGTGCATTCAAAATTAGAGTACACCTCTTCACTTGATATAAATACATTATCAAAATTCTCTGACCTCAAACTCAATAGCAACCGGATCGATACGAGATCTGAGCTGGTCTGTCACGTCGAGCAGATTGTGAATACAGCTGTCACACTCAAAGCAACCCTCTTCTTCCTTTAGAACCCAGCGATAAGGACAGTGGTCACACTTCTCTCCAATCACACCTGGCAGACACTCACACTGACCCGTGTTTGGATTGCACCCAAACCCAAGTGAGTAGTCAGTGTTACACCCACAAGCTGCAACAACAAAAATCAAAAAACCTCACACTAATTATATCTGGTCTCCAAATACTGGATTATATGCCTGTACCTCTATCAACTTCCTGTGAAAAACTCACACCTCGCATGTGTTGCAGCATCTACTGCGAGGCACAAATTGAATTTTTACGTATTATTTGTACGAATTTCATAATTGTAACTGTTGGACTTACACACGCATCCATTTCCACTATAGTTCCAGAAGCCAGCCTGACAACGTTCACACGTGCGACCTGTAACGCCTGGCTTGCAACGGCACTGTCCTGTCGTATCATCACACTGTGAACTCTCTGATGCAATCTGGCAGTTGCATGCCAGGCATCCCTGTAACAAAAGTATATGCACTCATGCCAGAAAATCAGACTTTTGTGTTTCTTAACACATTCACTGCCAAAGTCGACCACGGTCGATTTAAGTATTTACGTTTTAAATTGCCAGTGTCGACTTTAGTCGATCTAAAGTTTACTCTGCTCTTTTGCCTTAAGTAGGCCACGCACACAATAAGTTCTTTCAGGAAACGTATTTTACGTCTTTATTAAAACCTAGCTGACAACTGGAAAAAATATATGCATTTTATATATAATTATATTTTATGATTTATAAGACGACACACTAGTTGTTTAACATTCAAAAAATCGCTGGCAATTTAACACCGTCGGGGATTTAAATGCCCGGCAGTGAATGTGTTAATGCCTATCCTACATGGGTAACGTACGAGGTCAGGTGACTGGGGCAAAATGTCAAACAGACTGTGTGTGACCTGAACTGTTTCCCCTGACTTCAGTTTCTTACATCCAATATAAGCCAAGCAGTTCCACTGTGAGCCTGTGTTTGTAGATTCATACATGATTAAAAGCAGACTAAATTTAGCAAATGTCGTCAACCACTCACTTTGGAATCTTTTGTCTTAAGACATACAGATTAAAATATATCAATGTATAATTTTTAACTTAGTCTCTCACACTAAGAAAAGAACACAGACTGAGGGCATTTGTGTTAACAGGCTGTATAGGAGAATGTTTCAATGTAAGAGAAAAGAAGTAACAGAAGGTGGAGAAAACAGCATAGTAAGGAGCTTCATACGAGATGTGAGGTTCTCATGGTAGAAGCAGGATCACAGCAATCTGGAGTACGATGCCACCTTACACATTTTCTTCTGGTTTCTCAAGGTCATTAGCATGCAACTGGTCTCATGACCTTGGTTACCATACCTGTCACCCAAGAACACAACACTGCTTACTCATTTTAATATTTTCTATATTTCCCACGCATGAGACAATTATTAACACGTCCAACAATGCACTTGTAAGTGCATGTTGTTGGACTCATAATAATTGTGTGTTCATGTTCTAATGTCCTTGAAAACTTAGAAAAATACACCAGTCATACCGAATAGCAACTTCACACTGTAGAGCTATTTTTGCACCACCCTGTATACATTATATGGATTATGGTCTTCTAGATTGCGATACCATGTACAGTCTGGTATATGGTTATCAAACGCTTCACAGGAATTTGTTGCTTCCCTCTCAGGCAGAAGAAGATGGAGGCAGCAGGTTATCCAAAAATGCTGGTAACCATCTCCCACATTACACTGTGTCATAACTCAGAAGACCATGAATTCTAAAAGGTTCTGACAATGGTATATAACATTGAGAACTAATTGTCTTTTGGACTTTGTCCATCGTCTTCAATATGAATATAAAATATAAGAATCTACAATTCACTACTTTTCGGAAGAAGAGCCATCTCCCAAAAAGTAGTGAATTTTAGATTCTTATATTTTATAATTTATATTCACATTAAAGACGATGGACAAAGTCCAAAAGACAAGTGGTTCTCAAAAGACCATGTTCAAAATCTTCACAACTGGAGAAACCCCTGTTCTTAAGTACTGGGTGTTCTAAAAGTCACATTACCAAGACAGCAGAGTGATTAACTGTGACATGTTCACTTTGTTGCTTTCTATTACACCAACTTGGGTCTTTTATTCACCAGTGTTACCAGGGTCTGCCTCAGACATGTCAGCACCCTGGGCACGTTAACAATTTGGTGTCTCTTGAAACTGATATTGTTTAAACTTTCTTGATCTAGGTCAGGGCTGGTAAACCTTTCAGAGGGCGCGTGCCCAAATTGAGGATAATTGTCAGAAATTCTTTTACATGTGGAAACTTGAAATTACTGGCACCATATTTCCGATTATTCCAGTAACATCTTAGTGCCCCGGGCAGCTGCCCGGCTGGCCCACCCCTTAGTCCAGCCGTGAGTGTCACATATCACTACACATGCACTTTGGCTAAAATGAGCTGTGGGATACTCTCCCACCACTGTATCAAGCTACACGCTAAACGGCCCTCGCCTCAACAAGAGAGCTGCCCCGCACTGGGCGGGATCCGCCTACGTCAAGCAGCCAATCACAGCACTTCAGTCCGGCGCTGGCTGGTATAAATATCAGCCCAATTCTACCAACGGGCATGACTCGCTTGACTCGCTCCAGCGACGCACATCGTCATACAACAAGCGGCAGACACGGCCGGTGGGACCGCGCCAGTATGCGCTCCACTCGCCCACCTCGCGGCCGACTCCTCTGCTGGCAACCAGCGGTCATCACTCATCACTCACTGTACTGACGTGTAGCCTACGCACGGCAACAGCCAGCCAACTCACGGGACATCACCAGCACACCGCTGTCCCAACTCACTGGGGAAGGACAGCACGGTACACTTGCCGCTCTCCACTTCCCGCAGCAGCACTTGGAAGGAGAGCACGGTACACACGCTGCAGCAACCTCTCCACTTCCTGACTCACTGAGGAAGGACAGCACGGTACACATGCTGCAGCAACCTCTCCACTTCCTGACTCACTGAGGAAGGACAGCACGGTACACATGCTGCAGCAACCTCTCCACTTCCTGACTCACTCAGGAAGGACAGCACGGTACACATGCTGCAGCAACCTCTCCACTTCCTGACTCACTGAGGAAGGACAGCATGGTACACACGCTGCAGCAACCTCTCCACTTCCTGACTCACTGAGGAAGGACAGCATGGTACACACGCTGCAGCAACCTCTCCACTTCCTGACTCACTGAGGAAGGACAGCATGGTACACACGCTGCAGCAACCTCTCCACTTCCTGACTCACTGAGGAAGGACAGCATGGTACACACGCTGCAGCAACCTCTCCACTTCCTGACTCACTGAGGAAGGACAGCATGGTACACACGCTGCAGCAACCTCTCCACTTCCTGACTCACTGAGGAAGGACAGCATGGTAAACACGCTGCAGCAACCTCGCCATTTCCCGCAACAGCAGCAAGCAAGTGGCAAACTAACTACAAACTATATATCTCATATCAAGACCCTGTATACTTGACCAAAGTAATTTAAATAAAAGGTAGGTGGTTCAAAACCACCACAAAGCTATTATCAGTGTTGTGCACAAAGACTGCTTGAAAATTATACCAATACTAACAACAAAACCATATTAAAAAATAACTTCAAAATAATTTTATCATAATTATTACATCCTGTATTCAGTACATTCACAAACCTGACATGAATTGAAACCATAGTGCTCTGCCTGGCAGCGATCACACTTCTCACCAACAACGTTGTCATGACAAAGACACTGTCCTGTGTGGCTGTCACATTCCCTTGTACCACACGTGCTGCAGTCACAGGCTGCAAAATATGAAGCAATAAAATTATAGAGGCACACGTCTTGCTCGGAGGAAGTCCCAACAGACATCACATGAAATTGAGTATTTTTTAAATACAGAAAATATAAGAGTTCAGAATTAAATAATGAATCAGAAATTTTGTTAAACAACTATACAAATCCTGAGCATATGCAATGTCATAAATTTTTTTTAATGAATTACTGGTGAGAAAAAAAGAGCTGAGGGAACGTAAACGTATTGGATGCCATGTTAAAAGCACAAACATCTTTCTTCATGGTAGTATTCAGAAGCCATTCAGGTATACTGTCAACCCTTTCTGTCACATATGAAAAGTTTTCCACTTGCAATCTTCCCTATGTACCATTCCCAGCATACATCAGAGGGATTTTCCTGCCTCTCGATACCACACACAATGTATTACAAAATCTGCCATTCATTTACACTGCTCACATTTTATTTATTGTGAATGATCCCAGATGGCAGTACTTCTTTTAATGTATATTTAACTGACATGACTGAAGAAAAATACACAAATTTTGGCTCAAAAAAATGGACTTATGGTAAAAGGTAAATGTAAAGTTGTCCCTGTGTACTCCACACAGACATACAGGTGGCATGTGTAGCTACACCCAGTGTTTTTTTTTGTATACAAAAAAGTGCTGGTACTCACTCCATGAGAAGAGAAAAAGGTTATGGTTCTCACTCCTTGACCAAAAAAAGTACTCATTCCTTGACAGCAGGTAAAGTTGAAAATGCCCATTCACTTTGTATTACAAAATTAAAAAATATTGATATTGTATCATATTGTGATAATATTGTTGGAATAAAAACAACAAATAACATCCAGTTTTTTCAAGTTCTGAATTTATAATATTCATCTAATGTGTCACCATCAAGAAAGGCGTGCCATTGTGTACTATCCCAAAGACACATTGGCTATACACATACTTAACCTTGGCACTGGATGGATGTGAGTGAGTGCCCTACTTCCTCCCCTTACACCCAGTACCCACTGAATATGAGGCTGGGTGGGCCCCAGAGCGGGTTGGGGCATTTTGCACTAGAAAAAGTCTCTCGTCCATGCCGTAAATTACACCTTGGATCATTCAGCCTGTCGCCTAGTCACTATATTCACTGAGCCAGCAGGACTCCCCATGGACTTTGGTAAAATTTGATATATATTTATGGTGCAATAACTAAATAAATAAATAACACGAAATACAAGTGTGTCTGGCCAACAATGAAGAATATCAGTATAAACACAGTGAAAAAAGGGACGATAATGTACAAACTATCGTAACTAACTTAGTTAAATAATGCTTAGAAAATTCGCACAAACTACCATACTGTTCATAGAATCCTTACTCTGACAATCCTTCAGGTGGACAGCATCACCAAAATATCCAGGAGCACACAAGTTACAGGCCATGCCAAATGTGTTATTGAGACAGCGCAGACATTCTCCAGACACAGAATCGCACGATCCTGGGTCATCGGGGTTGATATTCCCTGAGCACTCACATGGTCGACAGTAGTCACCTGCAGTGAATAATCCCCAGTCCTTTCACAATCAACATATTCAAACACATTACAATCCTGTGCATATAGCAATAACAGGAAGAGGATACGTAAAAATAATGCACATAAGCCAGGGTCCTCACTATCTGCATATGGCACTGCTATATATCTAACTTATTGGAGTCTAGGGAGGAACAGAATAACAAACTAAGAAAACTATTGGAAAAAAGAGGAATGATTGTAATGACAGAAAAATGACAGCAGTATAGTAATATGATCAGTAAAATGAGAGAGTATGCGAATATAAATAGGTGCATACTTAGGTATCTGTGTCTAACAAAAGCCTGGTGACACGGGGTATTGATTTATGTTAACAACAAACCCAACATGAATAAATACACGAATAAATGAGAGACTAAATGAATGGATGGATACATAGATAATAGTTGAATAAATACAATAAATAATAAATAAGTAAATTAAACATTCATGTGGACAGAATGGCTAGACGGTTTGGGAAGGAAGATGTGGGGTGGGGGGGGGGGGGGGGGGGTATTAATTCACGAGACTGCTTTTCGTGATCTCAGCAAGGGTAACGTAACTTGTTTCCCATATCACATAAATCTACCTACATCCACCATTGCTTTCTTTCTTGGCAAGAGTTTAATGCACAAATCAATGATTAATGCAGTGCCTAGGCAGTTAACAATGACAGTATGTGATGTTACATACTTCACATTTTTGGTACCTTTCATTTGTTTGGTTAACCCTTCAGTGACACTGGGGTTTAAATCCCAACTACTGCCCAGGGCAGAAGCGTTTTAAATTAAATCACTCTAAAATGCACACACACAGCAGACTGCACAAACAGCAAGAAAATGTAAAGATTCAAAGGATGTACAGTGCACAGGGGTCAGTGTTGAAGAGTAAGCAGAAATATATACCTGTATTAAATTATTTTAGTACAATTTATCTTATGAAAAACCCATAGGAAGAATGAGTGCTTCTGCAAGATTTGAGGATCTCACAGTGGTGTTGCTGACGATTTGAGTGTTTCTGGACATGATGCAGTGTCACTGGGCGAGGGGTTACCAACATTTTGATGGCTGATAGTGCTTTCATCATCAAGTGTCATACAAGCCAAGACTGTGTTTCCCAGCTAAAAGCCTCCAATGAACTACCTATCCAGTCAGCATATGTCTCTTAACATAGCCAAGTAGGCTTGTTAGCAGCTGACACATCTTGCAAAAAGCCAAGACCTGGGAAATGTGTAAACAAATTTAACTGTGCCATTTATGAAATTACATGCAATACAGCAAAGGTAAAGATGTCAACCTATAACCTGCCATGAAGGCACAGAGGGGGAGCAGAAGTACAGCTCTACTTTCTTTAACCTCAGTGCTAGACGGGGTGGTGAGTGGTTTACGCCATGCCCAGGCCGCTTTACCCCTGGGAATGACCTGGTACCCATTGTACAGGAGGATGGGTGGGCCCCAGGGCCAGTCTCAATGGGTGCAGAAAATCTCGCCCCCACCAGGATTTAATCCCCAGAACGCCCATCCCGTAGTGAGTCTTGTTACACTGATTACGCTATTTACATGCAATACAGTACACAATAAAGGTATCAGATGAAGACATACTTATATTTGCTGAATCCTATGCACATGATCAAGATGGTCCACACTGTGTCACGGGATTCAGACTTCCTACCCACCTACCTGCTTTGTTGTCCTGCATCACTCCTAGCATGTATAACCACCAATCCTTCCGAATACCAGGAAACAATAACCCAATGACACAGCATCTCATCCCAAAAAAACACATCCTCACCAATGACTGTTTTTGCTACACGCTAATATGTATTAAATTACTGCTTACAAGTAAAGACATAATTTCATATTTCATCTCATGACTAACCCAACCAGTAGGACTACTGAGTAGGCTGTGACGTTCTGGTAACCATGTAACATTAATAAAATTGATGTTATATTATGGTAATGACTAGGTTGGATTTATATCAATATTTTTCAAACTATCTGTATTATTACTTTATGACAAACTCAATGTAATGTTTTTTGAGCGATGTTTTTATTGACAAATTCAATATCCAACAGTCGTGTACCATTGAAGGATCAATGAATGAATGAATGAATGGGGGGGGGGGGGGGGGGGGGGAAAAAGCATAAGATTTAAGATACTACAAAATGTAATAGACCAAGGAATAAATAGCAGCAAGAAACGTTCATTTATTACCTGGTATTTCCGGACGACCATAAAACCCTGCTGCACAGGACTGACATCGTGCACCATAATAACCTGGACGACACTCGCAACTAATGCGTGCACCATCGTCGCTCAGGTCACAGCTTGTGGCAAAGCTGCACAACAACAACAACAGTCATCTGTCAGACTCACAGCATGATGCTTCCTAATTAATGTGTGATGAATAACTCATCTATCTATTCATTTATTTACTGTTTATTTAACAACGCCTTCAATCCCTCAGATTATATAGTATCAAGCAATAAGGCAGCGGATAATAATCAGATAGGATGTGGAATGAAAGGTCATGGCCTAATTTGAGGTATCATGCTAGCATTTGCCTGAACAGCTGAGGAAAACCATGCAAATGTAATAATATTCAGCAGGGTAACACAAAAGGATATAAGGTGGTGATTTTGGAGTGACAGAGACTCTCACTGACAACCTCATGAAATCCTACTATTTTTCAGTGCCAATTACTTTTCAATTTGTGGCTTTAACTGAGGTATCCTGTTATGCTATAACTAAAGAGAAACATATTCAATCAGCACAAGTGACAATCCTGTTACATGTGACTGGATAAAAACAAAAAGAACAAAGATAATCATCATCATCATGGGAACTGAAATACTGCAGACGTTGTAACATAAATAATATTGATGATGAAGATGATGATGACAATGACGACGACGATGACAATGACAAAGATACGCAATTTGGAGTACTCGTTTATAAACTTCGGTAGCATCATCCCATTGTGTTACATAACCAGATTCAAATTTTTATGTTCATAAAAACGCAATTGATAAGAATGTAGTCAACTTTCTATATTTCTATGACATGTTTCAGCCTATTTGATTGGCCATCATCAGGTAGTAGTATATTGTACACAGAAGAGAAAACTATTTCAGGACGAGGCCTCGCCTTTACAAATGTTAAATACAATGATCATTTGAACACTGTCCACACCATGTACGTGCTTATATACAATGATATGTATTGATAACCAACTCTTATACAAATGATAAAATCCAATACTCAAACACCTTTATAAAAGTGTTTGAGTATTGGATTTTATCATTTGTGCATGAGTTGGTTACCAATACATATCATTACAATGATCATGTTATAATTATTATTCCAAAAAGTGGAATAATATTCAGATAAATAATAGTTAAACCGAGTTCAGTAGTGCTTAAGACAAGTAACATACAAGACCTACCACAGTAAATACAGAAGCAGCACACACTCATATCCTCAACTAATACATACGTATAGAAACAGATTTCCAACAAGTAACCAATAAGCTCACCGTCCAATCGATAACAACACAGGAAACCTAAAACCTTAATATACCCTTATGCAAATACTTAAAGACTAATAATAAAAAAACCAATAATGAGCAGATAAAGACCAAAAAATTATACGATATACCACCAGTTTGTCACGAACCTTAGTCACTACACATCATATAATAAATTTCATCACCAATGTACTGAATACTTTGAGCTGATTACAATACATATGAGAAGGAATAAACGCACATATTTTGTACTTAACAGGTTTTAACTCTGAGCTGTTTACAATATACACCAGAAGGAACTAACGCACGAATCTTGTACTCAACCAGTTTTAACAGGTAGCTTTACCTTCCATCAGAAAAAAACTTCATCGGTGAAACAGGCAGATCTCAGGGACATGTTCAAAAAGCCTCTAAGAGTGTCTGTACATCAACCGTTGTGGTATGTCCTGACACCTTGTCTCCTACCCCATTAACTTCTTCAGATATGAAGGATCCACAAAACACAGAAGAGGACCCTGATAACCCTGAACCAGCAGATGAAGGAGACATCCAAATCGAATACTCCTCTGATAGTTGTACAGCCCAAATACAGGAGCAGTAACAAAAAATTACCCGTACGAACTTAGGTCTGTATAGGTGCTGAATGATAATCTGGAATATTTGATATTTCTGCACCTTTCTGGTCTCATGCGAGTCAAGTTGATAGAATTTTTGCTGTATATAACTACAGCTCTTAAATATTTAATAATATACAAATAATAATGGCAGGTGATTCATATAAATAACAGATGATAACACTAATGATGATTTTACGAAAATCGAAATTTTCTGTCATAGGCATATGACAAATGTGTTACAGGCTTAAGCTAGTAAATGTAAAACTTGTATATTCAATGAATGAACAGTCATGAAAATGTACATTATGTTCTGCCCACAGTTTTTGTATGCAAGGAACTGGGAAGTCTACTATGTATGTGTGTACAGACAAACAGACAGGCAGAGACAGACAGACACGCGTGTACGCGCACACACACGCATGCACACCTGTTGCAGACACGAAACTATAGCAAGGCAGAGTCACTTACTTGTTGGATGTGATTGGTAGAGGACAAGCACAGATCAAGCAATCAAATGGCGATCCTTGTGTCGCATCTCCATGATAACCAACTGCACACAGTTCACAGTGATCCCCAGTAGTATTGTGTTTGCAATCCTACAAAAACCACATAATGTGTAAGTCCAGTAGAATTCTATGAGAAGGTAAAAATAAAGTAACATTCCCATGCTTAATTCAGCACAATGTCATGAAGACATAAAAGAAGAATGGAGGTATAGCTCCATGCGTTCTTAACCTCAGAATCAGATGAAGGTGAGTAGTAAGCTTCCTAAACTGACAAATTTATGCTCAGAGAAGAAGCCCCCAGCACCTGCTGAGCAGGATGTAGGGTGGGCATCAGAGGCAGTCCGGCTGGTATGGAGACGAGAAAAATCTCTGTCCTTGCCATGAATCGAACCCTGATTCTACAGTCATCTAGACCAGCGGTATTCAACCTTTTTGTTCGCGTACCCCCACATATAATTTCTCTTCAACTTTGTACCCCCAAAGTTGTTGGTGCATAATTCAAGTTATACATAGTCTATAATCTACATCTAAAATAATAATAATAATAATAACCATGGCTCAACAGCCCTATATGGCCTAGGGCCTCCTCTTTCCGAGGTTACTGGGTCGTGCGCATTCGTGGCAGTTGGTGACTGGCCAACTGGCACATCTAAAATAAGTTAAGTAAATTACATCCAAAATAATGTATTAAATAATAAGTTTTAAATGAAAAAAAGGAGAGTCAAGCCATTAAATAACAAATATATTATTGTCTATCATACAAAAATTAATAAAGGAACAAAGGTATTTTAGCAAAGCAAAATTATATGCACTATGTGGAATAAAATGAAACTAGCTGCCCAGATAAGAATCACATAAAGGGGAGAGAGAGAGGGAGAGAGAGAGAAATGGCGCTCCCAAATCGCATATCCTTACGTCCGGGTCTCTTGTGGCTAACCCTAAATCTGGCCCTGATTATTCAGTGTTTATCATGAAATAACATATTTATTTTTTTTTAATTTTACATACCTCCTAAGATGTCTTCGCGTACCCCCAGGGGTAAGCGTACCCCACATTGAATACCACTGATCTAGACCATAGCTTAGTTGCTGTAATTCATTCAGTTCAGTTTCGTTTATTGAGCTGTAGTTCAAATTTACATGTCTGAGCGCATGCAACAGCAGGTTCCTACAAAGCTCAGATTCTTTTCCATACCTCTGTATACATTTCCATTGGGCTACATTCTCCTTCTTCCCAACTGTATTGTCTTAATAGTAAAACATTAATAGCACAAGCATGCCCATACTAATCACAAACTCGACATTTCCCATTCCATTCTCCCATAAATTTACATATGGTATTGCCATATTGACTTCACTTTCCCATTTACATCTAGATTTTAAATAGGTATGTACTAATCTATCATATATTTCATAACAAAAATATTATCTGTGGTCATTTATCACTTTACACACCTCAACTGGAAGTAATCACTACAGTACAGAATAGGGTTGCCAGGTCCTGCGTTTTTCCCGTAAGCTTTACTTTTCTTTCAGTATGTAAAACAGGATAAACAATTGTTAAAAAGGGCAAAATGTCAAGATAAGTACAATTAAAATATCAGACAATTTGAGTTTTCTTGTATTTTTTAAAACTAATTTTGTCGACAAAAATCTTCCCCCCCCCCCCCCCTTTCTTTTTTAAAAAAAAGGAAAACCTGGCACCCTAGTACAGAAACAGAAATATATAAAAATATATTTACATGGCAAATTCCAGTGACCTCATCACATGTATCAGAATGGCCATTACACTGGCAAGGAACACAGTAACCGCCATATGGGCCAGTCTGCGAACGATAGTAACCAGGGGCACACTCCTCACATGAGAGTCCCTTGTAAGGTTGTGGACACTGGCACTGTTCCACTGCCATTGCCTTACTGGTATTTGGGTTGTAGCCCTCCAGAGCGATGTCTAATGACACATTCCCCAATCTAAAATCACAGAAT
Source organism: Reticulitermes speratus (assembly GCA_021186555.1). Lineage (NCBI taxonomy): Eukaryota > Metazoa > Arthropoda > Insecta > Blattodea > Rhinotermitidae > Reticulitermes > Reticulitermes speratus. Next base: position 40,346,241 of record JAJKFL010000014.1, on the reverse strand, counting down.
GCACACCTGTTAAGTTCTGTAGTGTTATTGAAGAGCATGGAGAGTTCTTTAATACCGAAAAATAATCCATCCAACAGTAAAAACATATCAATTTACAAAACAGAATTGTTAGAATTATGTTTGGTGCAATGTACGCATGTACATACAGACGTACATATTTATGTATGAATGTATGCATATATGGCTCTGTCTACATATCCATCAATCTATCCATCCATCCATGTGTCCATCTGTCCATCCGTCCAACCAACCAACCATCCATCCATCTATGCAGAGGACCTAGGGCCTCAGTCTTACCCATCACGTACAGCTGGTACAACAGCCCACAGTACCAAGGAACTTACATTTACCAGACTCCTGGAGCTGGTACAAAGGTCCAGAATACCAAAGCACTCAAGTCTTACATCCCTGCTTCAGCTAGTACATCAGGACACAGTGCCAAAGGAATTAGTCTGCCACAGCTGGCACTACTGTCTCAGATATCAAGGGCTTGAGTACAACACATTTGCTACAGATGGCACAACAGGCCACATCACCAATGGACTCAGTCTTATACCCCTCCTACAGCTAATACAACAGACTGGAGTACCAAGGGTAATGTAACAGCTGGACTGCAGAACAAACAAGCCAGCGCATTAAAGGACTCACTCTCAGACCACACCTATAGCTGGCACAACAGTCCTTAGTACCAAGTGACTCAGTCTCATCACTCTCCTGCAGATGGTATTAGAGGCCACAATACAAAGCAACTCACTCTCACCCCTCTCCTGCAGATGGTGTAAGAGGCCACAGTACCAAGGGACTCAGACTCTGTCCACACCTAAAACTGGTACATCAGGAAAAGTACCATGGACCTTTCTCACTCTACACACACAAACTGAATAGTACAGGCTGCAGCACCAAGGAATTGGTACAGCCAGCTGCAGATCCAATGGACTTAGTCTCATCCCACACCTCCAGCTACTATAAGCACAAGAGGCTGCAGAACCAATGCAGTCTCACTCCACTGCTGCAGCTTGCCCATCAGGCCACAGAACCAAGAGGTTCTATCTCGCCCCCACTCATGCAACTGGTACTGCAGGCTGCAGTACCATGGCAGTCCTGTCACCCCACTCCTACTGATACAACAGGCCACACCACAAAGACACCCTAAGTCTTAACCTACTCCTTGTACGAATATAGTATGTTTCAATACAGCAAGTGTATAAGGAGCCATCTGATTCCACTACATTATCAGAAGTGACAAAGGATTCAATACTACTCTCTATGAACTTGACAGGAGGCAATGCTGACTAGACACTGACCTGGAAGTGATACTTCCCTCCCAGTATGTAGCTCTGATATAGATCGCCTGTAATCGCTGCAGAACTTGCATCAGCTGCTCTCGAGTGGCTGGAAATCCTGTAGGTAGTAAAAAGTTGGTCTCCTTAACCTCAACTGATGCCATATATCGCGTTGTGGCAGCCGGCTGCTCCAGTGCAAAATGCAGCAAGTACAAGTCCCCACTGTACAGCATCACATCAGGCTGACTCAATGCACTTCCTGTAACAGCAACATTCCTGATGAAGACTGCAACATTCTACAATATGACACTGTGTATTTTGGAAGACAGGTACCACATTTTGTTACAACCTGCTGTACCCATCTTCTCCCCTGAAGACAGTAATCTTCATAGCCACTAAGATGAAATCTCATATCTCACAAAGTTCCTCATTTGTTGTTTTGGTAAAAGAATATTTACCCCTCATGGTTTTACCATTTCCCCATATCAAGTAACATACAGTTATAATGTCTTTATCTCAGCCACTGATCCATCCATCTTCAGTGGAAAACACAGCACTCAAGGAGCTTATTTCAATTTAAATGTAATTATTAATTAAAATGTTCAAATAGCTGCCTCAGCTATTGCGTAAAATTTCAGTCCTACGACAGTGGGCAGGGGCCTCATCACTATGTCAGTACTACAAAATAAAACATTAATTGCTTGAATTTCAAAGTTTCCTTCAATTAGATAAAATATTACAGCCATATTAGAACCAAAACATACCAGTTTCAAGAACTGTCCCATCCGATCAAAGGGTGCCCCAGTAAAACTGCTTTTAAATACCTTATTAACTGTTATTATGCATAAAATAAAACTTATTTATATATCAAAATCAGTTATTTGAATACATGCCTACTTTTTAACAGAAAGACAATCATGAACATCATTACACTGAAGACACAAAGATATTACTGTAATGCCAGTTACAGGCCGGGCCATGGCTCAGGCGGTTAGTCGCTGGCCTTCCACTGCGGAGGCCCGGGTTCGATCCCAGGTCAGTCCATGTGGGGTTTGTGGTGGACAAAGTGGCACTGGGACAGGTTTTTCTCAGAGTTGTCGGTTTTCCCCTGTCAATTTCATTCCACTGGTGCTCCATTACTTGTAAAACTTGGTAAAAAAAACTGCTCATCTTCATCTTCATCATAGGGTTGCACAAAAAGCCTTAAGGCTGTGGTGCGTCCGTAGCAACTGCTACGGGGCCCTTCACCATGGGGGGGGGGGGGGGGGGGGGGGGAAGGGGAGAGCCACTTACACTACCTGACCTCATAAATTACTTTTAGTTAATTTAATTATATATTCACCATACTGAAAAATGTTTCATATAAAAAGCTGTAGATATTATTAGGGGCTACATTTTAGGTGACAAACACAAATTTTTTGTATCTTGTGTCATTTATTAGAAAATTTATACATATGGTGAGAGTAAGCTTCAAGGACAGTTCAAATCTCACCCATACGAAACAAAATGAAATTACTGTAGCCAGCAATCTACAGTTCAAATAACAGATGTGCCAAACCAAGATGAAAGACTATTTAGCTTATATTTAATAGCAATTTAATACCGACAGCTACTAGCACATGCTGTTAAGGGACCTATATATTACCAAGAAAGGAAAGACTGTGGGTCCATTTTGACGTAACAGCATGTGAACCAAAGCAAAAAGTAAAATGTTCAACATCTGGCACTGTCAGACCTACTCTTCGTTGGAGATGGTAGGAGCCAGTCCGTAATCTGTGACATGACAGATTTTGGCTGGCATAAATAGCTCGGCAGAGCAGAATATAATGTAATGTACCAAAGAGCCCCGTTGTGTAGAAGATGGTGTAGTTGAGTGCTCCTCCATATGCTACAAGTTTGTTGCCAAGATACGCTGGTGGAGCTGAGAAGTACACAACTCTCTGGTGAGTATCATCAGTTGTAAGGTCAACACCAATGCTGTGACCTGAATCTAGCTGTTCAGGCTCACTGACCAGATAGCCGATATTCACTGTCTTATCTATATCTGCCACTGCCAGTCTCCAGTCTTGCATGTCCACTACCTGCAATATAGCAACAGCAGTGGCAGGAGATTACAGTGACTGTTGAGAGGTAAATATCAGTGTGATCTGCAACAGCTTCAACTAAATTGTTTCTGTGTTGGTACCACATGGAAGTGGGCAAAGTTCCTGAGTTTTTATATTGGACACCCATTGTGTTATATATATATATATATATATACAGTAGAACCCTGATAAGAAGTCCCCGCATAAGAAGTTTTCCCCTGTAAGAAGTCTGATTTTTAAAGTTCCGAAATCCTATTGCTTTTAATAAGCTTCCCTCTTAATAAGTCTTCCCACTTAAGGAGTCCCTAATCCTCTGGTCCCTTGAAAGACTTCTTAACAGGGTTCTACTGTATGTATATATATATATTACTAGGTAGTTCCTAATCACCAACCACACAATTATTTACTATGTTTCATCAAACGAGTTACATGGCTACATGTTTTGACCACTAGGTGGTCATCTTCAGGCCATTAAAGTACAGAAAGATAAAATTACAACTACAAGTTCACATGTGCACGGTTAGACGGAGATCTCAGTCTTCAAATGTTGCAATATAAATGTCAATATAAAATGTTAATACTAATAAAATATACGATCAGTAATTTGATAGCAAGATAGCGCCTGCATTGAGAGGGTGAAGTCTATTACTTTTCTCACCTACAACGGGTATGCACAGATCAATAACACTAGCACCTAACCAAAAAAACACGAGATAATATATAATGAAATTTCAACGTAATACCACTCTGGTATCTACTAGACAGACGACACAAGATAACCACACACCAGTATAAAAACATTATATACAAACTTTTAACGTAGTTATCAACGTATATGTCCAAAATATGCCTGCGCACCATGCAGTAAACAAGCTGCATCCTCTGGCAATGACAAGAAATAAACACACACAAAATATTCAGGAAGGAAATAATAGACTGCACCCTCTCAAGGCAGACACTATCTCGCTATTAAATTACTTATATATTTTATTGGTTTTAACATTCTATATTGACATGTATATTGTAACACCCATGGATTGAGATCTCAGTCTAACCATATAAATATCAACTTGCAATTGTAATTTGATCTTTATGTACTTTAATGGTCTGAAGATGACCACCTACTGCAAAGATGAGCCCAACTTGGATGTACTTCCACATGCTTACAGAACAGATGTCACAGACACAGAACATACACCCCCCCCATCCCCCACCTTCCAGGTACAATTCCCTCTCACATATCACCAAACCCCTCCTTTCAATCCCACCATTACATTCCATGCACAGCTGTTTGCCCACTTTCACTCACACAGGACCCTTAAATGGGCTGTTTTTGCACCTCATTTCTTGCAGTGGCCGTTTAAAAAGACCACTTTACACTTTTCCATATTCTCCAGTCCCATTGCCCCTAACAGGCCTCAGTCTCCTTTCTCCTCTACCATCGTCACCCTGTCACTTTGCCTGCACAACCTGAACCTACCTCCTCACACTGTCACTCTAAACTTGAATGTGACACAACACAGTCCTCCAACATATTGGCAGCACATCTCAAAAACAGAGATAAAATTAATTATAACTTTGTTGCCTAATGATTCCTCTTTAGAAAGAAAAGTAACAAAGATTAACACAGACAGAAAATAAAAATAAACACCACCATATACTGAGACTAACAACAAGTAGTCTGGTAAAAATTTACTAAAGTTTTGGGGGCACATATCTCCTCCACCTTCTGGGGAAACAGTATATAAAACTTAGGATTACTTGGTTTCTGAACTTTGTCCATAATACAGACGCAGTTAACTGACTCAGGTTATCTGATGATTGACAAGAGCCCTTTTGGAATGAGAAGCAAAAGTGTAGTTGCTTCTCCACCCTCGCACCTGAGGATGGAAACAGATACAGTTTCCGAAATGTTAATCCTAAGTTCTGAGATACGATGACATGTTACCTGGGCCCTGTACAGTTGTGAACTGGAGCAGCGTGTGGTTCTACCGGAGCAGAAACACTTGGTGCAGCCATCAGGGTTGTCTTCTTGGATATTGAAAGTTCCTTCCTTACATAAGTCACATGCCTGCCCCTCCACATTAGCCTTGCAATAACACTCTGCAGAGAACTGAAAGCCAACGGCACATAACAGCAGCTAAGAGAAGATTTCTAAATATAAAGCTCAAAAGTAATATGAGCTATTGCAAACATGCAAGGACTATAAGCGTCTTAAGTGTGTTATTTAATGACACTACCAATTACTAAGATTATGTGGTGCTGGTGACTGATAAATAAATATGAAGGATTAGTGGAATGATACTGACAAGATTAAATGGAAGTACTCAGAGAAAATCCTGTCCCATCTCTACTTTGTCCATCACAAATCCCATATGGACTGGCCTGGGACTGAATCCAGCCCTCCACAGTAAGATGCCAGACACTAACCACCTGAGCCGTTGCATGGCCTTAACTAAAAATTAATAACAATGTTACTTACTATACATGAGCCTCATAAAAAAATAAGAAAGGTGTACGAATATTCAGGATTATAGGACCTCCACCATCTCCACCAAACATTAACATAGCATGCTCTCAATGTCTCAAATTCCAATCACAAAAATCGAGTCTTCAACACAGGAAAAATATGTAAATGCTGAAGTCACTGACTCAGTCATTCACTGCCTACAGACTTATTCATTAAATGACTGACTACTCATTCAGTCGTATGTCCACTCAATGTCTGTTTGTGTGACTGATTTTCTTGCTGGCTGCCTGACTTACACCCAACAAAAATACCTGGCTCATCTATCTTTGCATCATTTTTGCTTTGAACATGTCATGAAATTTTAAAATAGTCAGGAACTTTTACACCTTGTGAGGATACACACATACTTTGCTTACAGCTAACATACTTTCATAAAACTGTTTTAATACTCACCCCTATTTTCAAGGACAGAGTCCACAGACAGGTTAATGGGGATAGTAACACACTGACTTATGCCTGTCTGTTTCTGTTCTATTTCACATTACTTAATCATTCAAAATTCCCAGGAATTATAAAATGCTGACATAATTAACCTTTTACTACCACGTGAGATATTTCTGCAAACACTGTACATTAACACCATTATAATTCCTACAATTTACCTAATTTACCAAACATATACAAGTCACATACCTGGTCACAGATATCAAGTGTCGTTCCCCTGAGGTCGCAGTCACACTGTTGGCAGTACGGAAAGCTATGATGTCCTGCCACACAACGGTCACATGTTCTCCCCATCACATTTGGCTTGCATCTAGATACATAATCATTCTCTTAATTCCTATTAGAATAGCATATCTCTGAAGAGGAGTTCAGAATACGGAAATCTAGAAGTCCGTTGGGATAAAAATATGGCCATAAAAATTCACCAAGACACAGATGAATACAGTAACACAGTAAAAGTCAAATAATATGGAATATGAAGATCTAGCACTCCCAATAGTCCAGCGTAAAAGCTGGAAAGTGCTGATGAGTGAGTGTCGGGGGGGGGGGGGGGGGGGGGGGCTTTCAAGCAGCATTATCCAAACCAAACAAAACTCGGTGGAACTGGTCAGTTTGTCACGATCTCATGTGATCTCAGTCAACCATTTTAAGATGTTTTGATCAAAGCGCCTCTTACTTTCTTGACGGTTTTCAGCTTGTATTTTGAATAATTATACCCATCCAATTGTAATAATGGTGTCACAGGAGAATAAAGGTGTTACCTGTAGTGAAGTTTTAAACAGAAGCATGTACCACTAACAATGACCTGCTGACAGTCCAGCACCACCTCACTCCTAATGGTGTTGGAATATCAAAAGCACACTGTATACTGAATGTAACTGCAATATTCTGAAACAACTGTAAGCTTCTCTCATCTGAATAGAAATGTCATACATGGAAAAACTCAGGCAAAATGTTCATGCAGAAAAGCAAAATTTCAAAATGTGTTGGTATGAAAATACAGTTATGAAAATTCACCAAGACAGAGATACATAAAAACTGAAATAATTATGTCAATCTAAAGCATGTTGAAAGTTCCTCTTATGTGAGTACAATATGTCCTCATTTAAGGTAGCAGTTACATTCCTGGAAATCACAATACATGGCAGAAAAATGCAGAATGGAGCAACATTTTCCCATACAAATTAATTAAAATATCCAACAGCTGGCTGTTGAAGATCTTGGCAGCAGCCAGCAGTAACAATGCCAATCTGAGTCCAGGCAACATTTATCAAAATTGTTTTAGTCACATTTGTCAATGTTACAGTGAAACGATACTCTTCATGTCAACATTAAACAAGACGTCTGCTTGTACCAGAATTCTGGGCCAACATTAAACAAAAGGACTGCTTGTACCAGAATTTTGGGCAAACATTAAACAAAAGGACTGCTTGTACCAGAATTTTGGACAAACATTAAACAAAAGGACTGCTTGTACCAGAATTTTGGGCAAACATTAAACAAAAGGTCTGCTTGTACCAGAATTCTGGGCCAACATTAAACAAAAGGACTGCTTGTACCAGAATTTTGGGCAAACATTAAACAAAAGGACTGCTTGTACCAGACTTTTGGACAAACATTAAAGGACTGCTTGTACCAGAATTTTGGGCAAACATTAAAAAAGAGGTCTGCTTGTACCAGAATTCTGGGCCAACATTAAACAAAAGGACTGCTTGTACCAGAATTTTGGGCCAACATTAAACAAAAGGACTGCTTGTACCAGAATTTTGGGCAAACATTAAACAAAAGGACTGCTTGTACTGGAATTTTGGGTCATCATTAAACAAAATGTCTGCCTGTACCAGACTTTTGGGCCAACATTAAACAAAAGGACTGCTTGTACCAGAATTTTGGGTCAACATTAAACAAGAGGACTGCTTATACCAGAATTTTGGGTCAACATTAAACAAGAGGACTGCTCGTACCAGAATTTCAGTCAACATTGAATATTCAGGTGTGGAAACTTTTTAATAAATTGCCAACTGATCTTAAGGAGTGTGTGGATAATGTAAAAAAATTTAAAAGACTATTGAAGACTTATTTGACCACACATTGTTTCTATAGTCTGGATGAAATTCTTTGTAATTAATAATGATTTATAATGCTGTAATTGGGACATTAATTATGGTTCACACAATATTTTATATCAGTAAATGTAATATTGCACTGTACTGGAAGAGTATTGATTCAAATGTTAATAATTGAATTTTGACTATGATGTTTATAAAAAGGACTGTTTTTTATAATTACTGTGATTTTGTATTCATATACAGTGGTAGATGTATGATGTATTCTATATCCTTTGGTTGTTAAACCTGTACTGGATCCAATGGAATGAAATACCGTATATTCTCGAATCTAATGCGCACCCTTTTTACAGTTTTAGAGGGCTAAAAAATCAGATGCGTATTAGATTCGCGTGCGGATTAGATTCGCGGTCTAGAGCTGGATTTTGGAAAAATGATGGAGCTGCTGTACGTGCCGTAAGAACAATACAATACAATAATCTATTATTTTATTATTTATTATTATAATTTATTATTCATCAGACTCGCCGTCATCACTCATAACTGAATCGTTATCCATGCTCTCCACCCAGTCACTATCATCTTTATCTTCAACATCGTCCTCCCATACAATGTCATCTTCGGTTCCGTCCAAAGCATTGCTTATGCAACACTTCTTGAAAGATCTGACGATAATGCTCTCCGGGATGGCTTTCCATGCAGCCGACACCCACCGCGCCACTTCTGAAGGAGCTGCGTCACACCCGCTGATCGCTGCCTTGTGTTTCCGCCATAGTCGAACGTTGCTTTCATTAACTCCAAAAATTGCAGCGGCTTTGCGGTTTCCATTCTCCTCTGCGCACCGAATAACTTCACGTTTGAACTTCGCCGTATATGAGAGTCGTTTAGATTTCAGGTGTCCCTCTTCCATAACTACGGTACACGACAAATTGGAACAAGCACCTCCCACGTTTCAACAACTAAAGCTCAGCTGGCTTCAGATGAGATTGCGCACGTCTGTTGAGAAAGGCCCCGCCTCTATCGGTATGACTCATCGGCCACAGGCATAGCGTCGGATTTTAACGCATTGGTAACATCCAATATTATTCAATCAGTCGCCCCGTGGGCAAGGGGTGGTTGAAGGAAAGGTGCGGATTAGAATCGCGAACTAACTTTTTTTTTTTTCGTTTAAGAAGTCGCCAAAAACTGGGTGCGTATTAGATTCGGATGCGCATTAGATTCGAGAATATACGGTATATCAATCAATCAAAGAGAACTGCTTGTACCAAAATATCATGAAAAACTGAAGCACAAAGAGCAGACAAAATACACAGAAAATTCCATTCTTCTGGGATGTGACACTGCATTGCTGGGTTAAGTGGTTCATGCTGTTGAAGACTAAGGTGACACAGTCCTCTAAAACAGCGGTCGCCAACCGGTGGTCCGCGAGAAAATTTTGGTGGTCCGTGGAGAAATTTGGACATTATTTGCAATTTTTATGTTTATTATACTGTTTCATTATATTCACTATATTCATTATATATTAATCTCACACTAATAATTTTGTTATAATTAAACAGGGGCATTTCATATTAATAAAATGTAACTTTTATGATCATTTATTTTATAGATGTTTGTACCTTTTTAAAAAAAATTCATGTTAGTGGTCCGCGGGATTCAAAATTGTGAGTTTAGTGGTGCGTGAGGTCCGAATGGTTGGCGACCGCTGCTCTAAAACACCAAGAACCACCTGCACAGCATTGCACTGTCACATTCCAAAGACAAGAATCCTTTATGACACCCCTGTGAAAACCTCAAAACTCACAGAATCCATAGAGATGAAACGTTTACCAGATTGAGGTTTAATATTTCCACAGAATCAGAATTTCATACTGTGATCATCTGTGAATTGTCCTGAAACATGGTAATGTGTACAAGGCACAGATATTTATATCATTACGTCATGTTACAGAGCACACTGAACTTACTCGCAGCTGCCATTGAGAAGGTCACACTGTAGATTCCCACGTGCTACACCTAAAGGTACACAGTTGCACTCCTCACAACCAATGATGCGGTCAAACCCGTAGGTGTAGGCAATGCACTGATCACACTTTTCACCCATCACCCGACGTGGACAGATGCACTCACCTGTTATCAAAATATCAGACTCATATCACTGAGAATGAACAAAAATCAACAAGTAATAACTCTGTTTTACACAGAATGGTAACTTAATCACCTAACCCCTCACACATTATCCACAGTCATCTCGACATGACAATCATCACAACATTGCAATCCTGGAAATGAGGTTAATGCAATTTTCAAAATTACTATAAGCAAAAGATGAGGATTCAAGTCTTCTGGGATGTGAGCCTGTGTCAGTGGTTGATTGGTTCCTGACACTGCCTTCATCTTCAAGTGTCAAGCAGTCCAAGAAAAATATTCTTCTGCCTGACTCCTGAACAAAAAGGCACTTATGTTTGTTCGGAAGGTCAGGAACCACTCTCACTCAGTGAAACAGTGTTATATTACAGAAGACCCAAATCCTCCAGAGATCATGTGTTAACAAAGCCAATGATGCCACGGAACCACAGGATACAGTCCCATAAAATGGTGACAGCATACTGCAGATTGCATAAATACAAGCACTTCTAAATGCTCACTGGATACTCTTCCAACACTCCAGTCTCTAAAACATGTGGTTATATGGATTAGTTTATTCTTCTTCTTCTTCTTTGCTTCATGGATTAGACATTAATGCCTGTTCCGAACTTATACATCAGCCCTCAAGTTCACTCCATCTGCGACGGGGGTGACCTAAACTTTGTCTTCCTCGTGGGTTGTATTCTCGTATTTGTTTAGTTAATCTTTCATTATTCATTCTATCTATGTGTTGTCACCAATCTGTTCTTTTTTGTTTGATCTTATCATTCATTGCATATATTCCCAATTCTTTTCTTACTTCTTCGTTCCTGACTCGATCTAGTTTTGTAATTCCTTTCACGTGGCGTAAGAATTTCATTTCAGTGGCTTGGATTCTGCTGTTGTCTTTCTGAAAGGGTACCCAGGATTCACATCTATGCGTTAAAACAGGTGTGGCCATTGTCTTATAAAATTTCAACATAGTGTCCTTCCTTGTTTTATTTTTAAGTGTTCTATGTATGATTAGTTTATGAATGGTTTATTTTGTAAAACACGGTTTTCTTTTATGGCAACCAGAAACTAGACGTAGGACAGGCAATCAGCTAACTGGTCTGTGAAATCCTAAAGCAGGAAGTAAATTTTTTAACGCTGCATTTTACTAATATCATGTGCATTGTTGTACTGCTTAGTACCTCCTAAAAAACTGCCTGAGCATTACATAATTTGCATGCATTAAATACGATTACACACACTTAAATAAAGGCAAAGCTGTCACTGAGCCTGATTAAGCACCACACGATTAAGATACTTGGAAAGTAGTGGTACAGCTCGATGTATTCTTAACCTCACCATCTGATGGTCACATTCATGTCCAGTGAGAAAGCCCCAGTACCCACTGGGTAGAAGGCTGGGTGGGCCACAGAACAGGTCTGTACACTGTGTAGAACAGAAAACTCTGTCCTTACCAAGAAAAAAACCCCAAATTCCTGGCATTCCAGCCCATAGCCTACTCACTATATGGACTGAGTTATTCTTGTACTATACACACAGAATTAATTTTATTGCTGTCCTGCACACTACAGCTGTCACAGGATTTCCCAGCTGATGCAGGCTTGCTATGTGAAAAAGCTGCTGTGCTCAGTGCGGTAGAAAAAGAATGATCCTGCAGATACTTTAATAAAATTCTGTTGTCACAAATTCCACAATAAAGATCCACTGAATTCATTCCCTACATGACTGCATGAGGTCGCACATGCAAAGTGCTCTAGTACACCTCTGACAGTAAGAGAAAATTCAACGTTTAAAACACAGGACTACTTTTCTGAAGACAGATTAAGACAGCAGATAATGAGTTGAAAAATGTATTTAATAACCAATAAATAATCAAGCGTTTGGAAGGTGTGGAGGTAAAAGAATTTCATGTTAATCACAGACATTTACAGCAACAATTCCATCAGTAATAATAAAAACTTACATGAATTAAATTTTGAATTTTACCTATGTAGAGCCAAGTCTGCTGGCATGTTATGTCACGTCAACTAGTAAAGGGTTACTGACATTTCAAATAATACTACTGCCTTCATCTTCAGTGTCGAGCAATCCAACAAGAGTCGTGAGTGTGACTTGAAGAGAACATTTCTCTCAACTGCCTAATCCTGAAGATGCAGGCATTATGATCCTTTGAAATGTTGGCACCTATTTATAAGTCCACATGGTATAATATACCACCACACTGAAATCATCAGCCACACTGCTGTGAGAACCTTAAATCTTGCACTTACCTGTGTAAGTATCACAAAGTGCAGTTGAAGGACAATCACACGGTCGGCAGTCGGGGAAACCATAAAATCCGGTGCGACAGGCTTCACAACGTCGCCCAATAACGTTCGGTTTGCATGGACATTGACCACCATATTTTTCACATTCAAAACTAAGTGATCCATCAAAATCACAATGACATGGCAATGCTCCGTTATTATAATCCGCAGTCAGAGAGAAGACAGCATCATTGCAAAAACCTGAATGCAAAAAATTTGTACAGAAAATTAGTAACAACTGCACTCTAACTGCCTCTGCTATGTAATTCTATTTGTAATGTACCAGACATAGTGTTTCCATAGAGCAAACTGGTAATACTACTGAGTCTGTGCTTGTTGGATCATATGATTAAACAAAGCATCAGTTTTGTGTCAAACAGTCACTGCCATTCAGTGTACTGCGTGACTGCACTGTCTTGCAGTTTTGTGTCAAACAGTCACTGCCATTCAGTGTATTGCGTGACTGCACTGTCTTGCAGTTTTGTGTCAAACAGTCACTGCCATTCAGTGTACTGCGTGACTGCACTGTCTTGCAGTTTTGTGTCAAACAGTCACTGCCATTCAGTGTACTGCGTGACTGCACTGTCTTGCAGTTTTGTGTCAAACAGTCACTGCCATTCAGTGTACTGCGTGACTGCACTGTCTTGCAGTTTTGTGTCAAACAGTCACTGCCATTCAGTGTATTGCGTGACTGCACTGTCTTGCAGTTTTGTGTCAAACAGTCACTGCCATTCAGTGTACTGCGTGACTGCACTGTCTTGCAGTTTTGTGTCAAACAGTCACTGCCATTCAGTGTATTGCGTGACTGCACTGTCTTGCAGTTTTGTGTCAAACAGTCACTGCCATTCAGTGTATTGCGTGACTGCACTGTCTTGCAGTTTTGTGTCAAACAGTCACTGCCATTCAGTGTACTGCGTGACTGCACTGTCTTGCAGTTTTGTGTCAAACAGTCACTGCCATTCAGTGTATTGCGTGACTGCACTGTCTTGCAGTTTTGTGTCAAACAGTCACTGCCATTCAGTGTATTGCGTGACTGCACTGTCTTGCAGTTTTGTGTCAAACAGTCACTGCCATTCAGTGTACTGCGTGACTGCACTGTCTTGCAGTTTTGTGTCAAACAGTCACTGCCATTCAGTGTACTGCGTGACTGCACTGTCTTGCAGTTTTGTGTCAAACAGTCACTGCCATTCAGTGTACTGCGTGACTGCACTGTCTTGCAGTTTTGTGTCAAACAGTCACTGCCATTCAGTGTACTGCGTGACTGCACTGTCTTGCAGTTTTGTGTCAAACAGTCACTGCCATTCAGTGTATTGCGTGACTGCACTGTCTTGCAGTTTTGTGTCAAACAGTCACTGCCATTCAGTGTACTGCGTGACTGCACTGTCTTGCAGTTCTCCTTCTGTTCAGTGAGAATAAATCTAATCAGATACTTCTGCAAGATTAGTGGCAGAAATTGAACTTTTTGAAAAACGGTGATTGGTGATGAGACTCGGGGATGTCCAGTATGAACCAGAAAAAAATGCCAAAATCTGAAATGGAAAAACCCCATCCTTAAGACTCAAACAGCACTAATGTCAAAATAATAGCCTGAACCATGCTGCTCTACATTTCAGTGCATCTGAATTACTCTGTTCATGTGCCTGTTTGTATGAATGGAACACTTCAACAATCACTACAGATTTTCATTAAATCTGATACTGGACAGGTTAACCGACAATTACCAACACATTTCAATTATGTTTCCTATAAGAAATACAAATGGACACGTGATATAAAACCCCACACACACTTCTGCATAATTTCAATAATTTGCATAATTCAAGCATAATTTGTAAGTCACTGGAAGTTATCAGAGTTGATGAAACACATGTCTTATGGCCAATACATTTTTTTTTGTCAGTCTTACACATTTCAACAAAATGAAGTAAAAGACAGCAAATGCACAATTGTTATTCTATGCATATACAAGCAGCCCTTGTTTTATTTTCCACTTGTTTTATGCCTTTTTTTTTTTTAACATCCCTTGCTAACACACACTACTTCTGAAGATATATCACATCTGGGTAGAAAGATGCAATTATGCAGAAAAAAAAGAATTGTCTCAAAAAAGTCAGAAAATAAGTCATTAGTATTTTATCCAGATACAAAACACAGATGGTGTAAGGATGAATATTTTAACATTGTACTAAAAAGGAAAGAAATGGGATAACTTGACTGAAGACAGGAGTTTGGAAATTGAGTTACAAGAAGAATGGATAAAGGAAAATGCCCCTTACGAGTAAGTACTGAAGAGGTTAAGCATATTTACATGGGAACAGGAAAGAGAAGATTCTAATTCTTGTGTAAAAAATAGTTTGATGAATCAGGAATCAACATACAGGAAATAATGAACTATTCAAATAAAGCATAATGAAGAAATTTAGAAGATATTTAGATAGAGTAAGGTGTAAATAGCAAAACAAACTAAAGGAAATGTAACATTACAAGTGTATAATATGGAGTGGACAGCCATCACACATGATATTAATCAGTGAACAGTTCCACAAAGTGTGTAATAATAATGAACTGAAACCTATTATTGTTACTAATATGGTTGTTGTTGTTGTCATCACTGTCATCATCATCATGGTGGTAGTCATCATCGCCATCATCATCAGGGTATGAGATTTCTATGCTCTACCTTCGGTGAAATTATCCATGAAGAAGTGGTTGTGTCCACACTCTTTGATGAATGTTCCTGTGTTATCCACAGGCTCCTCTGACAAAACATTTTCAGAGTACTGTTCAGCTGGGATCACCAACACATAGTCCAGCCACACCCCCTTGTGACTTGCTTCCTACAAAAATATACCATTTGTAATAACAAATGTAGCCTGCATCCTTATTTCAACCCTTTCCATGCTAAAAATGTACATATATATCCTGTGACATGTTAGACTAGCGTAGATTACATTATGTTACATACACACTTGTAATCTGACACCTTTTATTCTAAACCAGCTAAGACAAAATTACCGTAATCTTAATGTGGCACAAGCACTGCAACACATTGCTGTACTACACAGGGACATATCCCGGGGGGTGATTTGTGATTTAAACTGAATGAGTGAGTGAGTGATGGAACATGTAATTATTTAATTTAATTTTTTTTTTTTTTGTAGTCTGATCTCTTCTACTTTCTCATTGCAGGTTTAGAGGGTTACTGTTGCACCTAATCACGACACTTACACACTCAGTAGGACTCCCCTGGATGAGGGATTGGCCTGACACAGAGACCTCTACCTGACAAAACACAACACTCACAAGAGAGACATCCATGCCCCCCTGGTGGGATTTGAACCCACAATCCCAGCAAATGAGAAGCTGCAGATCTACGCCTTAGACCGCATGGCCACCGGATCAGCTACATGTAATTATATGAATATAAATGCAGTTGCAAACAATGTTATGATATAGTTACATTTGTACTATGATTTTAAAACATACTTTTTTAAAAATTATACATAGCCTCAGGGTCAGCCAATAATAAATTCTGGGCGCATGCTTGGTACTACAAACATTCTGACATCTGTGTCGAATACAGTGAAATACAAACTGCACAAGCACCAAGCATACTGCTGTAGTGGTAACATCCCAGAATAACATGTAATAATGAGCTACATCAAAATATGATTTTGGCTTTTGAAAATGTTTTGACATATTCAGAACTGTGTCGGGTGCATAAGAAGTGTAAATTAGACCATCAGTGCTTCACATAGTTCAGTCATTGGTAACTCTTAACTCATTTAGACAAAGAGCCTTTTAACACTCGGAATAAGGCAAGAGGAGCAACATCTTACAGAATTTCACCTAAATTATCAGAAACCCACAAATTTAGTGTACTGATAACTACTGCTGATCACTACAAATTTATAATCAGAGTTTGACCCCCAGCATGGGGAAGAGAATTTCACTTTTTCAAAGGATCCAGACCAGCTCTGATGCCCTCCCAGCCAGCCTCTTATCCAACAAGTACCAGTTTCTCTTTCATCAAGGCGAAAGGGATGAGATGTAAAGCTGACCACCCACAATGCAAGCAGCTATGCCTCCACTCCTACGTCTTCACAACAGGGAGCTTAATTAAGCACAGGGACAGTCTACCTATTATCCCTGCAAGTCATTTAAAATACCCAGACCAACTAACAAACTTTCATATCTCACTACACTGCTGACAAGCAGTTTCACCCCACATAACACTGCACTGGCCATATGTCCAGAAAGTAACAATAAAGTGGAAAGAATTCTTTCTTTATTTTCTGTTCCCCTGCCTACAATAACTATTTTCCTTACAACTACATCAGAGAACTGCACAAGTGACAGGTAGGGGAAAATGCACATATAACAGATGATCAAATTCGTAATAAAAATTTTTTATATTGCTTTCACCATGCATTTTAGCTTATTATTCAGTAACCAACAAATGCACAAACATAAACTACTTTATAGTTTTTATTAATATCGATGCATTTCCCTACACGTGTTTCGGTCCGTAGACCATCTTCAGGGGGTAACAAGCTACTACACTTCACAGTGCATGTTAAATGTGCCGAAGAATACACTTGTCTCAGAAGTAAGTTATAAAACATTTGAATTTGTAAAATATATAAAACTGTATAGTAACTTATAACTTTATCGTATAAGTTAAAGTCAAAATTTAAAATAGCAGCGTTGTCACTTGATGCACAGAATCATGGTATTGTATGTGCTGGTGATTATAAGCGTGTTGTTACGTGAGCTGTTGTGTGGAGTGGTACGAACTGAATGTTGTCTGGTGGACTTTGTTATAAAAACTTAATATACACAATACAGATAGAGTGAAACAGAAATGTACTTACATGCATAATTATACAATAACAAGTATCTCCATTTTAACCTTTATTCTAAACATCCCTTTGTGGTAATATACAAAACAAGTTGAAATAACCCATCAATCACAACTAAGTTTTTACTGTTTAGGGAATTTAGTATTCAATACGACACGTTTTGGCCGCCCTGGCCCTCTTCAGGTAATACACAACATACACAAATTACAAACTTGCTCTACAGATATTCTATGATACAGTAGAACCCTGTTAAGAAGTCTTTCAAGAGACCAGAGGATTAGGGACTCCTTAAGCGGGAAGACTTATTAAGAGGGAAGCTTATTAAAAGCAATAGGATTTCGGGACTTTAAAAATCAGACTTCTTACAGGGGAAAACTTCTTATGCGGGGACTTCTTATCCGGGTTCTAGTGTACTAATTCTTCAACCTGTCTATACTCAAGGAAAGAAACCTTTAAAACTATGAATCTACTGTACAAAATCTTCAAATAGTAAAATTATGTACCATAATCAAGTATTTTACATAAAACAACCTTGCAATGATAAAAGATAGAACTTCAAAACAGCTGCAATACTTACAACTTCAAAATTGATATCTATAACATAAACTCTTACATATTATTATCCTTTATGTAAAAATGAGATCTAATTTCTTTTTATAGAATGTTACGTTGCTAATATCCTCCCAAGTACTTTATATGTATTGTGTATTACCTGAAGATGGCCAGGTCTGTCGAAACATGTCATAATTCATACTAAATTCTGTAAACAATAAAAATTTAGTTGTGATTGATGGGTTATTTCAATATAATTTATATCTCCATTTTCTCTGAATACTATGGAAGGTCAATACCTCATAGAACACACAAAACCAAAACACAAAAAAATGCACAATGTTGTCATTACATCAGTAACAGATTACTCTTACCTACAGCACCAGACAAGGAATTTGATACCAGCCACCAAGCCAAACTTTAATTTAGAAACACCAGATGAAACTGAATTTTAAAACAATGTCATCGGGCCAACTGACTGAACATTACTGGGGACAAGGATTTAGGACAGGAGGGGGAGAAAAGTAAAAGGGGAACTCATCTGTGAAGACATAATCAGTGGTGGAACAGATCACAAAAATGCAGCATCAGCACATTCCTCTATTACCTCACTGGAAACAACTACGACACTCCTGTGCACAATGTCCCTCTTGAGAAGCTGATAGTCACTGACATGGTCATGCAACTGTCTGCCTTTTATGGAACTTGAACACTCAGTACTACGTTCACAAGACCTGCCACTGGACCCTTTCCTCAACTGAATGGTCAGTGTTTAAAAAAAATGAAATATCTTATTCCCCTTCATACACAACTAGGCATATTTCCCTCAAAATAATCAACAAACCTTCAACGTGAAGACAAAGTTCTCTGTTAGCTGGAAGTAAGAGTTGCCATCTGCCTGCTTAACAATAGAGCGGCAGCCAGAATTAGAGGGGCAGTGAGGAACAGGCAGCTGTGCTTCATAGAACTGGCCATTATGCACTAGCACTTCCATGTCAAAATCTGCAGCACAGAGAAACACAATTGTTGCATATAACTTATTACCATCAAAATAAACACATTAATTTTAAATACCTTTTAATAGTTCTCCAAAATCTTGTGGTCACTACAGATACAAATTTCGATACCACCTGAATCTCCAAAAATAAATAAAAATAGATACTAAATAACTAACTAATCCATGCAGCAGAGTCCTTCTTTAGAAGCTAATAGTTCCTCAGCTAGTCAAGAAATTCCCACATTTTATGGAACCCAAAGGTTCACCATCACATTCACAAGAAACTGCCACTTGTCCCTGTCATGAGCCAAATCAATCTGGTCTTCCAAGTGGTCTCTTTCCCTCAGATTTCCCAACCAAAATCCTACATGCACTTCTCCTTTCCCCCATACATGCCACATGAGCCAGCAGTCTCATTCTTCTTGAGTTGATCACTCAGCACCCTATTCTCCAACACCCTCAGCCTGTATTCCTCCCTCAATGTGAGAGACCAAGTTTCACACCCATATAAAAGAACAGGAAAAAATTTTAGGTACGGGTACAGAAAACATAGAATGCATCATATTATAATAAGAGTACCGTATATTCTCGAATCTAATCCGCACCCGAATCTAATCCGCACTCAGTTTTTGGCGACTTCTTAAACGAAAAAAAGTTAGTTCGCGATTCTAATCCGCACCTTTCCTTCAACCACCCCTTGCCCACGGGGCGACTGATTGAATAATATTGGATGTTACCAATGCGTTAAAATCCGACGCTACGCCTGTGGCCGATGAGTCATACCGATAGAGGCGGGGCCTTTCTCAACAGACGTGCGCAATCTCGTCTGAAGCCAGCTGAGCTTTAGTTGTTGAAACGTGGGAGGTGCTTGTTCCAATTTGTCGTGTACCGTAGTTATGGAAGAGGGACACCTGAAATCTAAACGACTCTCATATACGGCAAAGTTCAAACGTGAAGTTATTCGGTGCGCAGAGGAGAATGGAAACCGCAAAGCCGCTGCAATTTATGGAGTTGATGAAAGCAACGTTCGACTATGGTGGAAACACAAGGCAGCGATGACATTGTATGGGAGGATGATGTTGAAGATAAAGATGATAGTGACTGGGTGGAGAGCATGGATAACGATTCAGTTATGAGTGATGACGACGAGTCTGATGAATAATAAATTATAATAATAAATAATAAAATAATAGATTATTGTATTGTATTGTTCTTACGTTGTTTATTAATTACGTTAATTACGTTATTGTTATATTGTAAAGCAGCTCAATCATTTTTCCAAAATCCAGCTCTAGACCGCGAATCTAATCCGCACGCGAATCTAATCCGCATCTGATTTTTTAGCCCTCTAAAACTGTAAAAAAGGTGCGGATTAGATTCGAGAATATACGGTACATACATATAATTTGTACATTTTATATGAACTCTGTATACATTTTTCATGACCATGTAGTGTTTAAGAGACAAAACCATGTAATTCTTGGTGACACCACTTGGTAATAAATAAATACCTCCCTGATTAAATTTATTAAAATGTAGTTGACACCAATGTGTCTACTGTGATGGTATTATTTTCTACAAACAGTACAATTCCTTTAATCCAGCACCCATGGGACAGTACAGGTGCCGGATTATCAAATATTCCAGATTATCGAACAGTACCTATACTGACCTAAGTTCTTACAAATAATTTTTCATTACTGCTCCTATATTTGGGCTGTACAACTAATCAGAGGAGTATTCCATTTGGATACCTCCTTCATCTGCTGGTTGAGGGTCACTGACATCCTCTTTGTGTTTCTGGAGTCTTCATAGCTGAAGATGATGATGGAGTAGGAGACAAAGGGTTAGGAGACACCATAACAGTTGATGTAGAGACACTCTTGGAGGCCTTTTTGAATATTTCCCTGAGATCTTTCTGCTTCATTGAAGCTTTTAATGGTAACAAACAACACTTTCAGTCTTAGGACTACAGTTCCCAAGTGTTCAATTATCAGGATTTCCGAATTATTGGACGTGGAATTAAAGGAATTTTTCTGTAAATTCCTGCACACACCATTAAGTTTGGCAAGTACAGAGTATTCCCTTCATTACTGTTCTGAGTACTGCTGCTGTTATTGGATGTTCCAGCAGATGTAAAAACTCTAAACAATGAAACTGTGATGCTTGAAGTGGAAAAAAAAAGAAAGACCATGTAGCAGGGGTGGCTCGCCTGTAAGGGCTGCGCTCAAGCCACTCTTGCCCTCTAGTGAATAGGTTGTGAGGACTGGAGAAGATAAAACTGGCTCATAATTTGAGCAATGTTGAACACTAGGTTCCACTACCAAACTGTTATTTAACTGAAACATAAAGAAAGGTGGGTGGTTGGACAGACACATGGAGCTCAGTAAAATGGTTTCAAAGGAGGAAAAGAACTGAACCCTAAGAACACAGAAGCTGGATGGTTCGACAGACACACTGCGGTCAGTAAAACGTTTCGGAAGAGAATAGAATTGAACCCAAAAAATGCAGAGCTTAAGTATGTCTTCCTACTTACCTGGGTGGTTAGGTTGGTAATAATGAACAACAAACACGTATTGTCCAGGGTGGGGCACCTTCCCATTGACATCAATCATTGAGTCCGTCTGGTCCAAGTAAACAAGCCCCGTGATGTTGTCATATACCCCTGGCAACACCTTTGCCAGCTGCTGCTCATTACCATACTCAAACTCAACCTGCAACAAAAATAAATAAGATACAGTAGAACCCCTGCATCCGCGGATTCGGCATCTGCGGTTTAACGCCCGAAAATATTAAATGGAAAATTCCAGAGAAATAAACAATTCATAAGTTTCAAATTGCGCTCCATTCTGAGTAACGTGGTGAAACCTTCCCGCCCCGTCACACTCAGTACATGACTCATCTATCTTTGTCCTCTGTACCCACGCTGGCCCACTTTACTCACATCCACAAGTATAATAATGTACAATGTATTTTATTATTATTTAATGTTGGTAATGTCTTATTGTGCGTAATTTATCAATTAAACTTTATCATAGGTATGTATGTAAACGAAAAACGACTTATATATAGGGTTCGCTATATATACGGTTTCGGGCATCCGCGTTAGGTCTTGGAACGTATCACCCGCGGATACAGGGGGACTACTGTATATGTTAACTGTGCGAATAAACAAACTAGGGGTGTACAGGCAAGAATAACAAACAGAAAATGATTTGATGTTTTGAGTCATGACACAATGTAGCCTGGAAAGTGCATACTTCTTCACAGGAACAGACAGCCTCCATGGGAGTTGTGAGGCTTTCACAGTTGTATTATTCAGAGTCCGGTCTTATGGGATGTGATATTTCATCCCTTGGTAAATGGTTCACGGTATTTTGAAAGAACGCTGTGAACCATTCACCTGACACATCATCACATCCCAGATGACCAGAATATTCACACTGCCTCCAGTTTACCCTTAAGATGTAAGCACAAGATTATTCTGAACCGCAAGTAGACATTTACCAAACTACAGAGTGTAGCATCCCAGAACACTGCAGTCTTAGTATTCACCATCATAAACCTCAAATTTCATACAAGATACAAAATAGTTGTTCAAACCTTCTTTGAGTCAGGCGGAGTCAAAAATAAAGCCTGGATGCACTTCCCATCTTTCCTTATGCATGCAGGCTTTGGATGTTGGTAATCAAGGGACCACTGGTCATATGGGATGGCCACCAAAGAATCAATGCCCACATTGGAGTTGTTTTCTCCCTGGAAAATAACACTAATGAAAATGAAAGCTATCTAACAAGACACAGAAGTCAAGACAGCATAAGAAGTACTCCCATTTAAGTCAGATAATCAGGATAAGAGAAATTCTTAGAACTGGCTTCATACTACATCTATTCTTATTCTGCTTTTTCGCATTAACATTTTTCTGTTACATTTGTGACAAAAGTGACAATCTTATGATACTGGTGAGACATTCATTTGTATAAATTATAGAAGTGGCTACTGACTTATACTTGGGACAAGCCCGGTTTGAATTTGAGCAGGGTAACTGGCTATCCTGACTTAGGTTTCTTGCAGTTTCCCTCATTCCCTCCAAAGAAATTATGATATTAGTATATCCTCATGTAGCCCTATCCCATTCACAGCAGCAACAATATTATATAATACACACAACAGTATTTTCACATAACTCATACTGAGAACCACGTGTATACATGTATCTTTCAGGCACACATGTCGGACATGTTGAAAATCCAATGTTCTGTGCTTACCTTAAGCACTGGGTTGATAAAGTTGCTGTCAAATTTGAATACAGCAATGCGGCCTTGCCTGTCTGTCACTGCCTGTCTACAGAGAGATGTGTAAGGGCAAGCATACAGAGTTGCACGCCCTCTATCTCTGCCCCGCTGTGTCCTTGTTTCTATATGCACTGTAGTAGTGGAGTGGTTGTTACCAACAGGTGTCAGGTAATTAAGGAGAAGAACGTGGCGCCCTGGCTTGGAAACCCTCAAGTCAAGGTAAATCTCAGGCTGATCTTTGTTCACCAATGGAAGGTCACTTGTGTTCAGTTCTCGTAAATGCTGCAATCATAATACCAGTAACAAGTTCTGTATCAGTTCACATTTTAGAAAATTTCATGTCGTCATCATCATCATCATAATAAATATCAAAGACGATGACAGTGCCAACAACAACCTGTCAAGCAGTTGGAAGAGCTGCTCTTCATTCTGGTCCCAGAAGTATCTGTCCTTATTTCCTTGTTCCAGGCTGTGTGTACTTCAACATTAATTTGGGTAGCCTGGCTGCTTGTGTTTATCAACACAGCAAATATAGGGTCATTACTTTATCTGACAACTATCAGTTGCCACTTCTTATTTGGCAGCACATTTATCATGTTAACATAGCCCATTCAGCTAATCGTCCACACACACAGTAGAGTAATGGCAGAAAGCGATAGATTATAGCTGTCGGGTAAAATTACGGACCCTGTACTTCCTGTTCAGTGACAAAAAGACAAAATGTGTCAATGAACTTCACGTTATATTCACCGTGCATTTTTGTACAATTGATTAACTCACACCAACAAATGCACCAAAGTAAGTTTGTCACTGATTTCTTTATTAAAAGTTTACCCCAATATGCATTTCGGCACTTCTATATTGCCATCATCAGGGGGATCGTTAAGGTTTGTACATAGACCAATGTACTTACGTTACATCAGAACAGTTGTGTCAATATTCGTTATTACCACTTTGTATAAAATTGTATAAAACTGTATAATAGTAGTATTGTTAAATTGCTAAAATTAATACTAAAACAGTGCGGTATATTATATTAAACTATATGCTGTGATATAATTCATAATTATTGGCAGCGTGGTCCGGTGTGCTGTTTTGTGCCGGTTATCTGTGTGTAATGCTGTATGGTAGAACCTCCTTCTTTCGTGTCTGCGTGGCATGTGGTCAATGTGTCAAGTAAATATGTTATTGCATGACCATCTAAATCTGTTATCTTCTGCTCCAAAAGAATAAAGTTTAATAACACCCCTCCTTCTACAGCCTAAAATTTGGACCTAAGAATGATATCTTATCACACATTTCTTAAACCAACAAAATGCACATTTCTTATTTATTATACAATACAATTTTTTACAGTAAAATCAGTCCAACATTTTTACTTTTTGTTCACCGTGCATTATGGTATTAACATTCACTTAACAGCCAACAACTGCACTAATGAATTAAATTATCACTTAAAGTTACCCTTTAGGTTAGGGTAACTTTAAGTGATAATTTAATTCAATAGTGCAGTTGTTGGTTGTTAAGTGAATTTCAGTCCAACATGTTTTGGTTCCCTATTTTGGGACCATCATCAGGGACCCACATCATGAATTACACAAAATAGGGAACTGAAACATGTTGGACTGATTTTACTGTAAAAAACTGTATTGTGTAAAAAATAAGAAGTGTGCATTTTGTTGGTTTAAGAAATGTGTGATCGAATGAAAATGCACGGTATGAACAATATAAAATGATATCCCACTGGAAAATGAGAAGAAAATGAAGGAATAAAATTAAAATAACTCTCAGTGAGATAGGCTATGAGGATCAGAGGTGAATGGAACTTGCTGAGGGTTGTATCCAGTGGTGGGCTTTAGTAGTTGTGGGCTTTAACCTTCAGGTTTGTAACAGCAGTACCTGCTTTTTAGTCAAAACTTCAGACAAATGCAGATTTATTCAATACATGTTGGTTTATTCTGTAGTCTTCCTAGGTATATTTTGCAGCCCACCTTAAGAATTAATCTCAATAGCTGTAATTCTAGATATGCTGTTTGTCTTTAATGTCCACATTTCATTACCCACAGACAAGGCAGGAAAGCTAACACATCACATATGCTCATGACCAAATGGATGGAAATCACACTGGAAGTGAGATAAGAACTCTAGTGACGGTGGTCCATAACCTCCCAGCCACATCACTGTAACCAGTCACAAGACTGCTTGCAGTATGTGGCCCAGCAAATTCCACCTCTCTGGACCCCTTAACAAGCACATTAGTAGCAAGCAATTTGCAAAAGATGCCGACACGAAGCAAGCTGTCACCTCC
Source organism: Reticulitermes speratus (assembly GCA_021186555.1). Taxonomy (NCBI): domain Eukaryota; kingdom Metazoa; phylum Arthropoda; class Insecta; order Blattodea; family Rhinotermitidae; genus Reticulitermes; species Reticulitermes speratus. The sequence goes on along the minus strand of JAJKFL010000014.1, from coordinate 40,320,375 downwards.
TGGCTACAGACACTTGACACCAATTTCTTCTATGCCACAGTACAAAACTCGGTGCAATGGAGGCACAAATGCCCAATGTCCATGGTGTGATGTGTACCATCTGCTATCCCCGTGATATGCCAATATCTAAGGCAGATTTAAAGTTCCTGGCATCAGAGTATTAGTTACCTTGTTTTTTAAACTTCATTGTATGTTCTTTATCAGATCCGTAATTTTTAAAAATATTATACATTTCTATATCCCTATGTAATTTCATAAGATAATAAGCATCCGTGGTAAGTGAAGGTACATTATTCGTAAGTTTAGTGCGGAAGTGAAATACGATCATATGTTATGTGAAGACCATATGTTACCTGTTCATCCCTGAAGAACACATCCAGTGGTTCCCGTTCTTTGTTCACGATGCGATACCCACCCCCACCACGAACCATGTCAAACTGTGTTAAGTCTGGATAGCTGAAATGGCGACACAGTCCTTTGTTACCAACTTCACATGGGGCATAAACTTGGTCCACGAGGACTGTTGCCTCATAGAAAGCGGCCGGTAGAAGCACAAAGTAATCCTGGACATACAGCAAGCTACACGTTAGTCAGTGTTCACTGGATCATCAGAATTTGAACATCAAAGCAATATGAGATTTAAAGTCCTCATGGCACTGATGATGAAGATTACTACATTCTGAGATATGGTGCCATATAGTGTGGTAGGTATATACGACAGCTTCAGAGGAATGTACCACCTCTATCTTCAGAGTGGAAAATTTCAATGATATTATTATCTATCTAACCCCAGAAGACAATAAAATTCATCAAAGCAATACGTTCTCTATGAATGGGTTAATATATTTCATACCTCCAACACCCACGTACCTAAGCCATGAATTTCTCTTATAATATCTGTCTTGCTGTTCTTTATGGCTTGTTCTGTGGAACAGGTCCTAAAGAGACAAACTGCTGAACAGAGAGATTATATATATAAACAGATAAAAATAAATAAATAAAAATATTGTTAAAACCATGTATTTTGCATACATGCATTCATCTTTGAATTATGGTATTTTATTCTGGGGAAACGTTAGAAACCTTAAGAAAGTTTTTAAACAACAAAAAAGGACAATAAGATTAATAGCTGATATTTCAAGCACAACAAGTTGCAAACCATATTTTAAAAAATTAAAGATTATGACACTGCCGTGTATGTATATCTATGAAATTCTTCTATACATTAAAATGTCCCTAAATAAATTCAAAACTAATTCTATGTTTCATTCGCATGATACAAGGACTAAATCAGACTTATTTATTACAAGCCACAACACCAAACTATTTGAACATAGTACTGCTTACAACGGTGTGCTTGTTTATAACAAACTACCTAGCGAAATTAAAAGTGTTAAGTCCATAATAAAATTCAAGAAGACACTTAGAAATTTCCTACTTGAAAAGAGTTTTTATTCGGTGGAAGAATTTATGACAGTTAACTCTTAATTTGTAGGAACTGGGTTAAAGATGTATCTCTGTATTGTAATTGCCAGTGCTTTCTTTCTTATGTGTATTATGTCAATCAGGGCCTGGTGAGGTCCTGTACATGTATGTAATTATATTAGATTTACGTGTTTGTTTGCTTTTACTGTAATTCTTATACTGTTTACTCTATGGATGTGTCCAATATCATTCTGTAATAATTTCTAGGACGAAATAAATACAATACAATACAATACAATACAATACAATATAAGGCAGTGTTACAATGCTCTTGCTTGTCATTAAATTCACCTCCATTCAGAGACTTCTGAGGTTGTTACTTATTTTAATATTTTGTTAACTCACTAACCAACCACTGAACCAACAAACCAATTAACTCCATGTACGCATTTCTCTCTTCCCCCATATGTGCTACATACCCCACTTATCTCATCATCTTTGATTTCACTCCCCAAATAATATTCACTGAGGATCTTCCTTAGACCCTATAATCAGAATCTCTTCAGCCCATGTACTTCTCTTAACGTTGGACACCAAGTTTCACACCCACATAAAACAACAGACCAAATTATAAGTCTGTACATTTTAATCTTCGTATCTTTAAATAGCAAACAGAAAGACAAAAGCTTCTGGACCAAACAGTAACAGCCATTCCCTGAATTTAATATGCTCTTAATTTCATCCCATATGCAGCTTTGATTTGCTAATGTCAATTCCAAATATCTGAACCATTACTACAATTACTACAATTTCTTTTGTTATAAACTTCTCATAACCCAAACTCTATGGTACAGTACAAAATATCTGATGGGTCAGTAAAGGTAGGTCCCTGTCAATGTCCTGTACATATATTGGGGGAATATAGGTATAGCTCCACTCATTCTTCACATCAGCACTAAATGAAGGTGAGTTCAGCTTCATGCCCCAGCCACTTTATGCCTGGGAAAAGAGCCCCCAGTAGCCACTGAACAGGAGGCTAAGTGGGCCCTACAGCTGGTCTAAATGTTGTGGACATGAAAAAATCTCTTACCAATGCCAGGAATCAAACCACAGATCATCCGGCCTATAGCCTATTAACTACACCATAGCTCCTTGTAAAGGACAGTTCCCTTAGCAAAACAAGAAATGTTTCTCTGTCTGATGGGAACTTTCACATCCTAAATCCTTCAAAGCACAGCAGGAACTACACATACCACACAACGTAGCTCTAAAAACTCTGTACCTTTCCTGCGCTGTGTATTTATTTACCTGAACAGCATTAACCTTTAGTCTTTTTAATGGAGATGGTGTTTACTGTGAGGTAGGAACTGAATTTTTATACATTATTTAGATAAACTTCAGGCTTCAAAGGGTTAACAATGGGTTGGTTACTTTCTTTGTGCAGTACCTGTAATATCAAAGTGTACCCGTGGGTCCATTCAACACACAAATACACAATCCCTTATTAAACAAAGCCTGAGACTACAACCTTCCTTGCCTTATGACATGAAGACTCACCAGAAACAAGCTCTTTTCATTTTTTATGCTCACAGACCAGTGACCAGGGTTCATGACCAGAGGTGATGGGATGGAGCCTGACGGACCAGACACAGTAGTGAAGGTTGGCTCATGTGATGGCTTGAACTGCACCAAAAAGTTCTGTTCTATATCAGTTGGATTGTCAGGTGTGATGGTGATGGATCCCAAGATTGCCTCCGGGTTTGGATTCTTATAGCGCAACACCATGCGGTACAGAGATGGCTTCGTGATGTAAACATCCTGGATGATCTCATTCTAGAACAGTCAAATTACCACAGAAAACTCTATACTAGTCACTTCAATCCTCTGGCACTCACAGAAAATACACTGTAACTAGCACGATGTTAAACTGAGCAACACAATATTTTTACTTCACTGTGTCGATAGCTTTTACACAAACACTAAAGTCCAGAGGTCTCAAAAATGCAGACCATGGGCCACATGCAGCCTGTCAGTTCACTTTATATGGCCCTCTCACTCATCTTACTCCAATTACAGAATGTGGCTTTAGTCAGTGTTGAAGAATTTTTTGATTTAAAATGTTCTCTGTCATGGACCTCAACACTCAAAAAATGTTTTCTATTCTTGAATGTCAACATATAACATATTTCATGGAAGACAGCAATGCAAAAAAGATTTCAATTTGACAATTATAACACATTTCGATTTTGTTCTTAAAAGTTTGAAATATTCTCTTCCTTGTGTGTTTAATTTCATTGAAAATATAAACCCCCTTTACTGATTAAAGTGATGGGCAGCCTGCCTCAGACTTCAAAATTATCCATTTGGCCCACATGCTATTTCAGTCCAACACCCTTGTGATAGACCATCAAAGTACTGTGCATCATACTCTATCTTGCCCTAACTGATAATTTTCACACTGTATATGGTTCTCTACTGAGTGACTCATTTAACCTTTTCAATGCTACATTAGAAGGTGCTACATCAGCCCTAACAGAGCTGAATTATCTTCTATGATTGCTTCACTTTCAATAAAAGGAACTCCCTTGTGCCCCTATCATCAATATTTGTTTTTGAATCTTCCAATTCAAAAGATTCTAAAATATCTTCACTTACATAGAATCATGCAAAAGGTTGATAAAAGAGCCAGTTGATACAAATGCTGATAGAGCATGAACATATTAGAGCTTACCACAAATCAATGAATCACTGCTACCATAAACAATAAAAGTATAATCTAAAACATTACAAATAAAACAAATCTACATGAGATATGCAGCTCTCACATCAGTATAGTTGAGGATTCAGATCTCCTGGGATGTGACACTGTGTTATTGGATTAGTTGCTCCAGACATTTCAAAGAACATAGTGCCTTCACCTTCTTGAACTGCCTGTCCCTTGAAGATGATTGCGATATGTTTTTGAAAATGTCAGAAACCACTGATCCCGGCCCACACACCTGTAGCTTGGGGCAACATGTTGTCCATGTAAGTGACACAGTCTTCTTCTTTATCGTGTCCGGACCATTAAATTAAAGATTTCTTGCCCAGTATTGGGCTACGTCAAATCCTTTTTTATTTGCAAGCCATAAATCCTCGAGGGTGCATTTCTGGGGGCAGTCCCTGCATGATAGGAGATGTCCCATATCTTGTACCTCTCCACAGCCACAATACAGGTCGTCGGAGTTTGTTTTGCCCCATTTCACCATATTTGTTTTTACTGGTGCCACCCCTGTTCTAATGCAGTTAAGAGATTTCCAAGTATTGAAATCAAGGAGGTGGCTACCAGGGCAAATCTGGGTAAGGGGGAAGTCTTCAGGTGGATCAACTTGCACTGTTCCAAGAAAGCTATTCCGCGATTTTAATCTTCTCTGTGGTGTTCTGGCTCCATAGAGTGCGTGTCGCTCATCAACAGTTTGCTTGATCTTCTCTATGTGTTCCGCTGCCTTCCAACGAGATGTAGGAGCTGCGAAGCCTGCCGCTCTATACAGGTCTTTACTGTCCGGTGTGACACAGTGTTATGTTGCCCATGGAGACTTTTGAAATGAGAAAATGCCTTCTAACTGTTTGTCTGGCAAAACCAAACTACGACGCTGAAGCAATTTTGAAAACTTATCAGCTGTTTATTTATGGAGATATACGATACATTACTAATTCACTGCGCAAAACCTGCTAATAATAGTGACACCCTAGCCTATGTTGTTGCCCTTTTATATAGATGTTTTCCATTATTATCAGTACATTTTTATTGCACATGATGTACAGACAAATACACGGGTAAAATTATACATACAATTATATGTATAATTACTCATTTTCATTCTGTGTATTGAATTTCATGTTGCCTGCAAACAGACCAAATTTTGCCCAAGTTGCTCAAACCACACAAAAGGCTGAGCATCCCAAAAGACATGAATCTTCAAAACTTACCTAAATAATGGCACATGCTAGAAATGCTCTTTGTTGTCACGCATGCACTCTTGGCACATCCACAAAAAGTTCAAATTCACATTGTTTTTTATGCGTTCTTTACAAAGTAAAAAAAAATGCTTCATATCAACATCATGTCTGTCGAGCTATTTGTGACCTAGCATCGGTAACTAATCAGTCTGTCATATTTTCATGGAATTTGGCACAGGGGTTCTTTATAAAAAGTTGTATAGCAGATACGAGTTCTGTGAAAAGCAGCTCAGTGACATACATACTTTACTTATGGGCATAAAGAAACTTCTACCTGTACTTTCCATATTTCTTGACCAGGACAGGAAATCCCCGTGTAATGTGTTTGACCAATTAGGGAGTTTTGTGAATATCAGTGAAGTGAAAGCCACTTTTTATGTGCAGGCATAAGTGAAATGTTGTCTGTACTTTCTACATTTTTCATTTAGTACAGGAAATTTCCACAATAACATATTGAGTGACTGTGAGTTTCTTGCAGTGTAGCCATACTTTATTTAAGGGTGTAAATGAACTTCTATCCATACTTTCCACATTGATTGATTAGGGTGATGTTCAGTATAAGACATCTGCACGTAATCCTGTTCAGTATTTGTGAGGTTCACAAAACGTGGCATGGGGAAGGTCATACTTTACTTATGGACATAAATAAAATTATACAACACTGGGAAAGTACAGGACACCTTGGTAAATTCTGTTTACATCATACACCATTTGCAATCCTGTTGAAAACAGGGCAAACTTGAAAGCTGAAAGCCCCATCTCTTGTGCAAGAAATCTGATGGATTTTCATGAGCATTCGCACCTGCACAAATTTCGTTCAGTTTCCCTGCAGTGACCACTCTCTTTGTCTCCATTCATACCCCTCATTCAGGACACAAAATGGTGTTAGGCATGAACATTTTCTCACATGCATGTTGGTTGATTCCACTAACAGTTAAACCTCCAAAATCCTACTACGTGGGAGAAGCATCCAACTCTTCTGACCCAATGCCTTAGAGACCTGTTGGAAGCCTTACAATAATCACAATGTGTAATACAGTACAACCAAAATATTAACTAATGTAATTCAAACCACTTCCATAGGTGACAGAAGTTTACAGACATCTCCATCCTTCTGTACACCTTGTCCCTCCCACACCTCCCCTATGGGCTCATCCACAATTGTGTCCAGCGACTAGCTGGTCAGACCTTGCCTATATATCCCTGTCATGTACCCAGTTGGGCATTATTCTTGGTTCACTTGACCCTTGAGAATGAAAGCACTATGTTCCTTTGAAATGCCAGAAAACACTCACCAATGATGCAGCATAATATCCCAAAAGACCAGAATCCTTTGCTTATAGATAAGTTTATAAAGTGGAAATTAACTACAGTCCACACAATGGGACTGTAAATATTGGACTGTGCCTATTCAACCACAGCAAGAGAGAACCACTTGCTTGAAACTAAGTCCATCAATCAATGCAGTGGATTAATAATGCTCCATGAATTTCAGTGCACACTCATTGCTGAATAAAAACTTCTGACAGTGATTATTAAATATGAAACTGTAAAAGAGAAAATCAAATACCTGAAGCTGGGAAAATACTGCATAGCCTTTCCAGGAGTAACTTCTGAAAATACTTTCATTAAATCCATATCGTGCTGGGGTGCTGGCCGGAGTGTGTCCATCCTCAGCTTCATACTGGTACTGATAGAGTGTAGGGAAATAATGTGTCTGTAATGGCTCCTTGCACGTTCGTCCATTGATCCTTGGACGGCATGTGCACTGTCCCGTTTCCTTGTCACAGATGTTGTTGACAGAACCACCAACATCACAGCCACAATCTATACAAATTAAATGTTTGGCCTATATAAAGTTTCTGTAGTAATGACTGTGGAATGATGTAAATAGTGACTTGTCACTGGCAGTTGGTTTTAAACCTGAGGATGGCGCACTTGCACCGAAACATGTCGGAGCTATGTATTTTATCACTCATATGTAACTAATAATGTGCATTTATTTGGTACAATAAATTGAATACATTGATCTAAAAATGTATGGAATGGACAATTTTAAAACAATTTCATTACTGTGTTCATAACAACCTGGCACCTGTCCCTAACCTAACCCAGATGGATCCAGTCCATGTCCTCGCAGCCTATTTCTTTAAAATCCATCTTAACATCATCCTCCACCTACACCTAGGTCTTCTGCATGGTCTCTTTTCTTCAGGTTCTGCTACCAAAACCCAGATACATTTCTCTTCTCCTCTACATATGTCCCACGACCCACACATCCCATCGTCCTGAAATTTATCACCCTAATACCGTATATTCTCGAATCTAATCCGCACCCAGTTTTTGGCGACTTCTTAAACGAAAAAAAGTTAGTTCGCGATTCTAATCCGCACCTTTCCTTCAACCACCCCTTGCCCACGGGGCGACTGATTGAATAATATTGGATGTTACCAATGTGTTAAAATCCGACGCTACGCCTGTGGCCGATGAGTCATACCGATAGAGGCGGGGCCTTTCTCAACAGACGTGCGCAATCTCGTCTGAAGCCAGCTGAGCTTTAGTTGTTGAAACGTGGGAGGTGCTTGTTCCAATTTGTCGTGTACCGTAGTTATGGAAGAGGGACACCTGAAATCTAAACGACTCTCATATACGGCAAAGTTCAAACGTGAAGTTATTCGGTGCGCAGAGGAGAATGGAAACCGCAAAGCCGCTGCAATTTTTGGAGTTGATGAAAGCAACGTTCGACTATGGCGGAAACACAAGGCAGCGATCAGCGGGTGTGAGGCGTCACGAAGGAAATTCACTGGACCCAAGAAAGGACGATTTCCTGAAATTGATGATGCAGTCTTCACGTTTTTTCAAGAGAGACGCAAGACTGGACTGTTTGTGAGTTATGATCTACTCGCGAGGAGGCGATAAAGAAGGCCAGATCTTTGAACATTCCTCGAATTATGAGTGATGACGGCGAGTCTGATGAATAATAAATTATAATAATAAATAATAAAATAATAGATTATTGTATTGTATTGTTCTTACGTTGTTTATTAATTACGTTAATTACGTTATTGTTATATTGTACAGCAGCTCAATCATTTTTTCCAAAATCCAGCTCTAGACCGCGAATCTAATCCGCACGCGAATCTAATCCGCATCTGATTTTTTAGCCCTCTAAAACTGTAAAAAAAGTGAGGATTAGATTCGAGAATATACGGTAATTTTTGGTGACAACCAACTCATGAAGCTCCTCATTACGAAATGTACATGTACTATACACTATCAAGAGAGTGTGACACTATATTAATGAATATTCTTACCACTGCAACCAAACAAATTGGTTTCAGCAAGACTGTAGGTACCAGGATTACAGGTGTCACATCGTCGTGATGTCACCAAAGGTTTGCACATGCATTGTCCTGTCTTAGTGTCACATACACCAAGACCACCCATCACACCAGGAATGTAACAGTCACATTCTGAAACAAAGAACATTCAGTCTAACAAAATGTCCACTCAACAGTAGCATGTGACATTTGAGGTCCTCACATTGGTGATGAAGCTTACTGTTTTCTGAGATGTGACAGTGTGTAGTTTGGTAGGGACGCGCAAGGGAGATTGCAACAGAAGGTTCCTCCACAACACTAGTACATTTCTAACAGTCTAATGGCACCACATCGCAGACAACAGTACTGTTCATGGTCATTGCCACAACCTTGGAGATTAATCTTTAGCACATGAGAGTGTTATTTTATCACTGTATGCTTGGAACAAATTGAATGAATGGGAACACTGAGAAATTGTTTAAGATTTTGATGCAAAAATTGGACTGAAAGGGTAAAAAATTCATTGTACCATGAACTTTTCATGTCGTTCAATACACTGCTGCAGTCACGACGGAAAGGCTGTCATAACACGTTGTAACATTTCCTTAGGGAGTACACTCACGAATTCGCTGCTTTAAGTCATCAATATTGGCAGGTCGTGTTTCGTATACCTTGGTTTTGACGTAACCCCAAAGGAAGTAGTCTGGTACTGCAAGATCTGAAACTGCTGTTGGAAACCACTGTAACAGACTGTTTTGATAAACAGTTCACTGCCGCAATACGGTGTTGTACCGACCAGCACTCCCATCTCAACTAAACTCCAAACATCGCTGTACATGGTGACGGTCAGTATGGAAGCGCCGCGTAGCGGGCACGCTGGTTTTCAAATTTCAAAAACCATCAGGTGTTTTTGGCGCACCCTGTACATTTCACCTGTGTGGTAAGTGGAGACCACTGTCACACTCTTTTTGTTGTGCCACACCACAATTGCATCATCTCCTGAATGTTGACCATAATGCTCCCTTTTTTAAGTTTCCTCCCCCTCCCCTCCCACCAGTAAGGGACAAGTATTTTTTGCTAATGTAATGTAATGTACCAACACAATCTGTCCCTTTTTGTTTTACATATCGCGTTGAATCTGGGGAATTGCAGAAATTGTCCATTCATGATGCAGGCGAGGCTCTACAAGCTTCACTACTGCTGCTCCAGTTTTATATGCCTCTGCATTTACAAACTGGTTCTGTAGTTCCATTCCCTACCCTGTGCAAATAATGAAGGACCAGTCATACCCTGTGCTAGACTCACACAGTTCATACGATTTTATTCCATATCTGGCAGCTTTCAGCAGTATATAATGCTTGAAAAAAGAGATGGCCTTTCCACATGACAATATTTTGATTTGGCAGGTATAACTGCTGAAACCTATGGTGCAGTTATCAAGTTATTGGGTAAACTTTGAAAAGTGTGGTTGACCCTTCACACTCACGTAGTGCTGTGTTGTCACTGAGATTCAGAAATGCTGTTATTAGTTCCAGCCTTTCAAGGGGATGGGTTTCATGAAAGAAATGAGTCTAGAGAATGTGGTTCTTGCTGCAATAGGACCTTGTGTGGCTTTCTGTACTATTTCCATTAGCATAATCAATACTAGAATTACATACATTTCATCCACTGACACATCTTTCCACTTTCTGATCCTCAAGCAAACAGTATATGCAATGGCACTTTTAGATATTTGTTGCTGTACACGGGTTTACTCCACAATGGGTTGCATTAGAATCAGGTGAAAGAACTTCTGAAACACATCCACAATACCAATCTCACTACAATTGTCAATTGCGGCCCACAGACATCACAAAGCTTCTCCTGTAAACCAGTAATGTTCCGATGCCATGCCATAAAAATGATGTGGACACCCCTGCCTGTTGCCCAACAACATGAGGATCACCATTACTTTGTCCTCATTGTCACTGATTTCTCGAGTTCTTTGGTGTAATAATTGTGTGCAGTCCTTTTCATCTGAACTCTCTTTGTCAGAAAATAGATTCCCCTACATCATTAATAATAATAATAATAATAATTCTTGGCTCAACAGCCCTGTATGGGCCTGGGCCTCCTCTTGCCTCCTCTTTCCGAGGTTACTAAGTCATGCGCATTCATGGCAGCTGGTGACCGGCCAGCTAGCCGCGCTTAGTGTTCTATCGATCCTGAAGTGCACGCCAGAGCCATCTGGCAGGCAGTCAGGAGACTTGGATGAGAAATGGAGGCAATTTGGCTTACGCAACATTTTTATTCATGCCCGTAAGGTTCTTTTACATGCCGTAAATCTACGACATGGGACCGACGGCTTTACTTCCCCTCCGAAGGAAGTGGTGCTCCGGATCCATCGACCTCGGTCGGGATCGAACCCGCGAACCTTGGGTCCAGTGGCGAGCACGCTAACCACTAGTCCACCGAGGTCGACTCCCCTACATCATTATGATCTAAAATTTCATTGAAAACCTCGATTTATTTGAACTTTGTCAGACCATGCCTCAATGATGGTCCCGCCATGATGAGGTGATGTCATTCACTTCTTGAATGCTTTTTTGTTCGCCGGACCATCCAGCACCTTAAAAAAGTCTCTGCAGCAGACGATTTCACACCACATGACAATACAGCTCTTAATTTCATCGCTAGAGATCATATAAATGCAGCTTACTGCTGAACATACAGTGTATGTCAATCTGTGGGTTGAGAATTTAAATATCCAACATATCACATACATGAAACAGTGCTGAAGGTTTAATCACTTGGGAAAATTTTGGTACTACATTATTCTAATGTCTCAATCATGAAGTTCTTAAGTAGTGTCACGTGAAGCAGTTTCAGTGCATGTGCAAACTGCCTAGAACAAAGATGGACCATTTTCAAGTAAGTCAGTTCAACATTTGTGTATGTAGTCAAAAATTTAAATGTTGATACTTGGCAAGTTTCATGTTTGAAATAATTGCACAACATTTAGAGAGGAAACAATTCTGATGTATTTCTAACCTTCACAGCCATCTGGATTTGTGGCTTGCAGATTCCAGAACAATGGCCGACACTCATTGCAGATTCGTCCATGCACTCTATCTTTGCACTTGCAAAGTTCACCCGGTGGTAGCGTTCCACAGCCCGTAAATGTAGCAGGTACACCAGCAGGGTCACAGTTGCACTCTGTCAATGAAAGAAGAAAGAAATTGAAGTACAAATGTATGTTTCTTGCAACAAAACATCTCCCTGTTTGACACCTATACTGCACAACATACACCAGAGACAGCAGACAAGATCAACAAAAGGCATAATCCAGGTCATAACCAAAGAGTAGCCAGCATAAGAATGGTACTTCAGGGAATTTAAGCTCTTACTACAAAGGGCTTACTCAGATAAAGCAAAAGAAATTACACCATTTATATACAGACTAGCTGATACGCTTAGGCTCTGATACTGCACTGCTTCATAAACATCCTCAACTGTATCCGTTACATTGACAGTTCCTGGTAGTAACTCCTGAATCACAACCCTTCAATGCTGCCTTGTGGCACTGTCCAGATCTCTAGTTCTCCACATGCTGCAAGCTTCAGTGCATCATACTGTCATGTATACATTTAAGGTACAATAAATTTAAAACCTCTCTCTCATGAACTGTAGCTGGAAATTAAACTCCAGTGTCATCAAACAGTTAAAACTTATGTCATTCATGTTTGAATACCTGGGTTCAAGAACAGCTCACTTACAAAGCCAACTGTGTACAGTAAGAGATGGCATGTTTGGGAAAACACTAGTATTCAATACCACTGTTGTTGTTGTTGTTGCAATACAACAGTCTTTTTTAAAGTTTGATAAGGAGAGTGGATGGGTTAATTGGAAACTTTCTTTCACCAAGACTGAGTAAATTCTGTGCAAATCACCCAGCAGACATATGACCTTGTAAGTACACCTGCATACTGGTTTCGAGTATCAGTGTTTGTACAGACTTCCGACTACCGCAGGGATGACAAAGCTATCAACAATGACGGGTCAGTAACAGGCACTCTACCATCCCCGATCCTCTTGTGGAAAACGTGTGAACAACCAAACCCACCAACCAACCACAAAAACGACAAAGAGACCAACAAACCAAACACATTTTTACAGATATAAGATATAAAGACTTGGTGGTGAGGGAACTATTATATACATTAAAAGCAGAGTTCATTAGTAAGTCAAAGCAATAAAATGTACGTTTTGTTAAATTAATAACAACATCTAAACATCACATCACATCCCTGACATACTACTTTCCACCATTTTCTCAATTTTAAAAGTGCCTTTAAAAGTGTAAGGGTTCTCTTTATTATCACTGCATTACACTACAAAATTTTCCTCCAAATTTAAATACAATTTTAAAAAAAAACTAAATAAGTTATAAAATGCATGAATATAGTAACACTTCTGTTTTACCCACCCATTTTTTTAAACTCTTGAAAACCATAGGACTTAGGAAAAGTGTAGTGGTTACGAACATGTTTCATTTTTCTCTAAAATTTTTGTATTATCATCATCGTGTCATTGTCATCATCACCACCACCACTGCCGCCGCCGTTGCCACGGTCGTAGTCATGTGGTGGTGGTGGTGGCGACAGTGGCATCATCACCATCGTTGCGGTTGCTGTAATTATTGCTGCTGCAGCCCAATTCAGGCCACGATTGCTTCACCTAAGCTTCTCCATTGCTTCCTATCTAGCACCTTCGTCTTCACATCCTTGTGTCTGCTAGGTCATCTAAGTTGGCTCGGTCTGGTTTGGGATTCTCAGCAAGAAAATTTTTATGTGACTGAGGTCATCAGCCCCACACCCCAAGCCACTACCCACAACCTGGAGGACCAGGGTACTCCCCTTTTTCTGGAAACTTTCTCAAAACCTGTCCTGCTTGGGTAGCCCTGCCAGCAGCTAGGCTTCTGCTCACACTACAGTATTTTTTACTCTGATAAATACTTGTATTGAGCTATGCTCCAGATGTATGTAGAATTACATGAAGTCTTCACATAAACCGTTCACTACTGTTTCATTATTTTAACCAAAACTGGAATGTGTCCACAAATCTTAGCAATTCTTCACAGTAGCAAAATGTTTTGACAATGTGTTCAGCAGTTCTCAAGGTGTAGCTGGACAGGCAGACACAGACAGAGGCAGAGAGAGAGAGAGATATGCTCAAATAATAGGCACATTTTGGAGACTTTTCATTGAGAATGTGCCAAAAATGCTGCACTATATATTTCAGTATTTCATTCTTCATTCATAGTGTTTCATGATACTGAATCAACTGAAAAAAATTTAATGAGGAACAATGAATGGAAAGTTGGAAGCATGTGGAAGGAAATAGTTATAACTTATGTAAGGTATTATTCTGGAGGAACTGAGAAAAATTTTGGGAACTGTCAGCATAGTTGTGCTCCCAGCTCAGATTAAGAAAGAAACAGCTTCGTATGTACACAATGACTAGTTCTATATTTATCTTGATATAGAACCATTATATGTTGTTATAATGACAAATTCTACATCCAATGGTTTGTGACCTAGTAAGGATCTCTAGAATGTATGATAATAAATAAATAAATAAATAAAACATAACAAAAAGCACATATACTTATCACATCACACAAACATATTTAGTACCACTGTGGCATCACAAAAGATACTACCTTCACAGATCGGGTAATTGTAGAAGCCCTCTTTGCACTTCTCACAGCGGTTCCCATCAAAGTTGTCCTTGCACTGGCATCTACCTTCACCGTCACATGACACTCCAATTGATCCTATATCCTCACACTTGCAGGCTGAAATGAAAATATACATAAACCTGAACAGACGTGAAATGCCAATTCTGTTGTAAAGTCTCATAGTGGCAACTATCTGGGATATGTTTCCGTGTAGTTTGGTAGACAGATACTAACTAACATTTTGGTGGGACCTGCTGACTCCATCTGCAGGGTAGAAAAGTAAGCCATTTGCAAAAAGACAGGTACAGATTACAGGAAGAGAGGATGGGGCAGCACCTGAGCCAATGTTAGAACAGCCAGCTGTTTCTATGGCAGCCAACTGCATAAGAACTTTATTTACGATGACAGAGATCCAGTTTCCAAAACCCTTTGTAAAAAAAAAACACAACAAAGGACAATGTCCAAAATAACAAACAAACTTACTGTAACCTACCACTGTCAGAAACTTCATTATGTTCCCAGTTGCACTCATATACAGTGAATAATGAGTTATTCAACTAATCAGTGAAAAAAAAAAAGTCTCATATGGGAAATGCAAAAGTTATGTTTTTTTTTGGATCAAATGTTGTGTTTTGAAAATAAAACTTCTAAAAGCAGGAAATGTTTTTACACGAGAATTTCGAATGAGGGAAATTTAACATCATTCTTATGGGATTTGTTGTGGGGACTTAAAAAAAAATTTCTTACTCAGAAAAACACTGCATCCAGGAACTTCTTATTCAGGAAAGCTAGCACCCTTACTTTTTATTAGACTGTAAAAATTTATGTTAGTTTAAAAACTGCACATGCATGTAAAATATCTGAATTAAAATCCTTGTTTGTTCTAGCAAAATTAGAGTACAAAATTCCACTACCAGATTCGTAGAAAAAATGATGCTTAGATGACTTGTTCAGAAATCTCACTTTCTTAATGACATAGGAGGGCAGAAAAGTTTCTGTGAGGTCACACTCATAAAAAATCAGCCTTCAAAATTTTCTTTCCACAGAACACACCTCACACATTGGGCATTCATTTTACACACTTTGTGCAATCAACACATAAAAACTAAGAAATAAAACTCTTTACTGATCTGAACCGGCTCACACAGAATGAAAAGGTTTACTCAGGAGCAGCTGAAATCCACACACACGTGATACTCACGAAGACACTCAGGATACTGGTAGTAACCAGGGCTGCATTGGTCACATGTTCGTCCAGCAAAGTTGTACAAGCAAGTACACTTCCCTGAAGCATCACATATGGTAGAAGAACTGCCAACCTCACTGCAGTTGCATGGCCTGCAGTCAGGGTAGCCATGGTAACCTGCAGTACACCGATCACATCGCTCCCAGTGTAGCCTTCCTTGCAAAGACACTGGCCAGTAGATTTGTCACAGACACCAGGTAACGTTCCCTTCACATCACAGTTACAGTCTGTAATAAAATACAACAGTGTTCCACTACTAGCTTTATGGGGATAGGGGGAACAGGAATAATAACTTTCAACTGCATAATATTTATCCCTGCTTTCAACACTGTTATCCCTGCTTTCATCACTGAAAGTTTGTAACCCCACAGCTAGTGTGTACAGTCCCAACGAACGAACTATATAGTACAGGGTCTTCTTAAGCCTTCAATGCATTGAATAAAACACATAAAAAGATTAAAGAAAAGTTATCCTTATGCTTCATTAAACACTATGCTATGAAAACATATGGTCAATGGATACACAGTTCCAACAATTCTTAACTTCAGCAATAGTTAGAAGTGGGTGGCCAGCAACAGGTACCACCCTTGAACCTTACTCTGAACCAGCTCAATGCAGTCCAAATTGTCTTTAATGTTGCTTTTAATACTACCAATACATCTATCCCTAGGTCTCCTAAGTAGTCTCCTTCCATGAGGTCAATGTGTATGTACTCTTTATTTCCCCAAAACAGACAAAACATATTCCGCTCATCCCAAGCTTTTGCAGTATCACACCAACACTACCACCAGTGTAAACGCACAAGTACAGTTATGATCCTGACAATAGTAGTGCAGCAGAAAGTCAGACCATTACATCTTTATAACCACCAACTCATGTACTCTAGTTAAATACTTTGGGCTGAAGTGCAGTTGTGTCTTGTGTGTGTGTGTGTGTGGGGAGGGTTCATACTATTATTTTCTGTCGTGTTGAGCACACTTGTAAATCTGACTTTACACTTGTTACAAACCGAACAAGTAACAAAGGGTACAAGTGAAAAGTGACAGTCAAAGTCACAGAGACTTACATTTTTGACAGGATCTGTACGTCTTCTCCACGACATTAGCCCGGAGATAAAGGAATCCACCTATTCTGTCAAGGTCAAAGGTGTTCTCAGTCAAGGACAGCAGTTGAACAGTACATTATGAAGTTCATCATTTTCTTCACTCTCCTGTTATTTGAATTCCCCTACTGTGTACTCAAATTCCTTCACCAGGATATAAGAGGTGCAGTCACACATGAAGCTTGAAAAAGGCAAGGTATTACGCAAAGCTTAAGAAATGCCACAAGCTATTATGTTAACTTACACAAACACTCAGGATAGTTGTAATAGCCATTGCCACAGATGTCACATGTGCGCCCGCCGTAGTTGCTCTTACATGAACACTGACCTGCCTCAACATCACAAACATTGGACAGAGAACCTTGCTCGCTGCAGTCACAGGCTGAAAAACGATTAATGAATAAGTGATAATTTATATTTTCATGGTGGTCAAAATTCAAACTGTTACTCTCTGAATTACGCAGTCTGGTTACAAATATTTTGGAGAAATATCCTGCTTCCATCTTCACTGTAAAAGTCACTTCTGTTTAACTACACAAAGCCACAACCCACCACAATATGAAAACTCATGAGTATGGTTTCACATACATACATATGCAAACATCTGAACACCCTTTCATGCTCTTAACCCTTATTTTTCAAACATTTCAAATAACATGGCCCATTTAAATTTCAAGAATTTCCTGTCTACTGCCTATTTATCAGTCATCTTTAACAGGAGTTTAAAACACATTTGTATAATGCATACTGCAGAAACATATGCTTTAAAGAAGGTACTGGACATATAGCCTTGAGGAGGCAGTGAAGGACGAGATGTGTAAGTTCAGTGCCAGGAACAGAAAAAAATGCCAAGTCATTGTAACATCATGATGACAACTAAACTTTTCTCAAAGTATTGTAAAATTAAAATTTTAAAATATAATTCTCATGCCTAGTTCAATGATTTTTGACTGCCACACAGAACACTTCCATCACTAGTCATCAAAATGCCTGACTTCATTTGCACACTACAACACACACAGGTACGGCATAATTCATTCTTAACCTTGGCACTAGATAGAGGTAAGTGATCAACTTCATGCCCCAGCCACTTTACCCCCAGGGAAAGAGCCCACAGTACCCACTGAATAGAAAGCTTGACAGGCCCCAGAACTGGTACAGAAGTTTTCAAGAAGAGAAAAACCTCTGACCCTGCTCAGAATCAAACCCCAGATCATCCAGCCCATAGCACAGTCACTGTATTATCTCAGCTATCCCAGCTCCTGCATTACAGGAGTTCTCTTTATAAACCATCTTGAGTTACAAAGCACTGAGTCATTATTTCTGCATGTACCATCATGTTATATTCCTGAATCAATTACTTTTCACCAACTAAGCAATCCATCTGAAGCTGAAACAGATGCAAGGCACGCCAATGGGAAAATACAGAAAATTCTATTAATTACACTATGTTAATAATGTACAGAAAATATGCAAGTAACCTAGAAAACTAACAACATTTGTATGTGTTGGAAAGTTTGAATACATATTGACATGAAGATTCAAGTCTTCTGGGATGTGATACTGTGCTGTTCAGCAAGTAGTTCCCAGTGGTTCAAAGGATCGTATAAGGCACTACAATCCTTCAAAACATCAGAACTACTAGCCCAACAACACAGTGTCACATCCCAGAAGACTTTGATCTTCAGCAAAAGTGCTGTGAAAAATCAAATCTCACAATGCATAATAACTTATTAGTTAGTAACTGTAACTGTTCTTTGAAAGCAGATGCACAAAAGGGAACCAAATTACAGTCATGTAAATACAGCACTAGACAATTTGTAATGACATGACTTACACAAACATTCAGGGAACTTGTAGTAACCATCATAACACTTGTTGCAGAACCTCCCAGCATAATTGGGTTTGCAGGGGCACTGCCCACCACTAGATTCACAGTGAAAACCCTGGTCCCATTGAGGTGACATTCACAAGGTCGACATTCAGGATAACCAAAGTAGCCAAAACTGCAACTGTCGCAGTAAGGTGGAGTGAATTCAACACGGCATTCGCAGCGGCCCGTGCCTTCCTCACAGTTCCCCGTTGAGTAGAAGTAGTCACACCTACAAGCTGAAACAAGCAACAAAAGGTACAAACACATCCTGTTGCCTATGTGCTATACAACAGATAAAACATTCTATCAGCCTAACACAACTCTTTTTATTAGGCGTGACCACATAGTTGCAAAAAAAAAAAAAGTGCCTGTTAGCTCTGTCATGTCCATATATCCATCCATCCATCCATCCATCCATCCATCCATCCAGCCAGCCATTCACCCAGCTGTCCACATATATCAGTGCAGATATCAATGGACGGATTTCTGTGAAATTTGATATTGGAGACTTCTATCAAAATCTGTCACGAAACACCAACACAAGTCTCCCTACACACACCGCCACGAAAAGATAGTACAAGCAGCACCATAACACGTAAGAATATCTACCTGTGGACGTAAAACACGCCAGTAGTTCCGCAACAGTCAACTTCATGTACATTTTACGATTTTAATCAGGTTTTAAATATATACATATTTATGGCTTTATATTTTAACCAGACCATCGTACCACAATAGTGGTTCGAAAGTGTTGTACATTTGTCTTAATATGTGCTTATTTTAGTAGTTTAACAACATTGTAACCCCCGAAGATGGACCTAGGTCCTAAACACGTGTACGGTTAAATAGGACAAAGGCTATATTAAAGTGGTCAAAATAGTGCATTTGTTGGTTTATTTAATTTGACCAAATTTGGTTAAAAAAATCAGGCATTTTACATGATGACCTAAGTAAGTTTTATTATTGCCCACAAAATTAAATCCACCTTAACAGCGCTCTCCTTGAGTGAAATTGTATCAGGACGTTAGGATAGCTCAGGAGGTATATCCTTATGGAAACACACCCCAATGACACACACACATGCACACACACACATATCTATAAAAGTAAACAGGTAAAACTTTATCATAACAAGTCACCAAGACCCAGAGGGGAAAGAAAAGTTGGGCTTCATCCTTACTTTGACATTCCGCACAACTAGCACGGAAGAGTTGTCAGCTATACGCTATACTGATTTTGTTCTTAATATTATAATAATAATATAATATAATAATAACCATGGCTCAACAGCCCTATATGGGCTCGGGCCTCCTCTTGCCTCCTCTTTCCAAGGTTACTAAGTCGTGCGCATTCGTGGCAGTTGGTGACTGGCCAACTGGCCGCGCTACTGTTCTATCGATCCGATGTGTCCGCCAGAGCCATCTGGCAGGCAGTCAGGAGACTTGGGTGAGAAATGGAGGCTTTGAATTTAGCTTACGAAACATTTCTATTCATGCCCGTAAGGTTCTTTTACATGCCGTAAATCTACGACATGGGACCGACGGCTTTCTTCTTCTTCTTTCTATGGGCCCGTCGGCATTCGCTCCAGATGCACCGCAGCTTTAGGCTTATTGTGCTCGACCGACGGCTTTACTTCCCCTCCGAAGGAAGTGGTGCTCCGGATTTTTATCACCCTTAAAAATCCATCGACCTCAGTCAGGATCGATCCCGCGAACCTTGGGTCCAGTGGCGAGCACGCTAACCACTAGTCCACCGAGGTCGACTCTTAATATTACAGGTACAATTGGAAAAGGGTGCAGTATATCATCACATAATTCACATGTATCTCTTTTAATACCTAACAAAACAGTGATTACACTCAACACCTATTTCAACATTCAAAAACCCTGCATTCTGCCCATACACTGCATTTATATGTTTCATATAATTCTCGAGATAAACAGTGACTGAAACCCTAAAATGTCAATTGTACGAAAGAAACAAAACGTTAAAAATATTAGGATAACTTACGTTCCCACAGCACGTTTGATGGATACTCATGTTTTCTGGAATGTTACACCATGTCAACTGGTAAACAGTTACTGGTGGTCTAGAACAGCAGGATGCCTTTGTCTTCATGACAAGCAGACCAAGAAATGTGCCAACCAGAAGATTTGAATGTTTTAAACATTACTCACATAAACTTCAGGCTTATAACAATTAATTTTTCTGTCTAAAATTCTGGAAGGTTATTAATGCGATGATTTATGAAAACAGAGTTTTCATGGCAAAAAAATAATGACTACATTTTTTTTTTTTTGTATGGCTCGACAGCCTTACATGGGCCTGGGCCTCCTCGTTTCGTCGAGGTTTCATGGTCACACACATTTGAGACACACCACAGTCGGTAGGACTCCTCTGGACGAGTGACCAGCTCGTCGCAGAGACCTCTACCTGACAACACACAACACTCACAACAGACAGACATCCATGCCCCCGGTGGGATTCGAACCCACGATCCTAGTAAGCGAGCGGCCGAAGACCCACGCCTTAGACCGCATGGCCACTGGGATCGACAATGACTACATTACCGACTAATTTTTTAATTTCTTTAATTTTAAAATCTGTCTTCAAAAATTGTGTAGCTCCTGTATGGGGTTAAACATAGCTAATTTATTTTATTCTCTTAAAATCTTCACTCACTTGAAGGATTACATCTTTCAGCAATGTGACACTACATCGCTGGGTACGTGGTTCCTGATGTTCCTTCAAAACATCAGGAATCACTACCCGGCAATGCAGCATCACATCCCAGAAGACTGAAATCCTCGATTACACTGCTGTGGGAACGTCAGAACTGACATCTTAATTTACTTATTACAGTGACACTGAGGAGCACACACATAGCAACAGACTGATTTTACTGGCTGTAACAGTAAATGTTTGGGTGTCAATTTTAGATGTGGTTGATTGGTATCTCTGGTAGGACACCAATTATCCAGAATGAAGTCTCTTATGGGTTTCCTCAGGGCTTCCTGAAAAATGCCCTGAGAGCTATACAACAGTAACATTGCTACTGGCAGGGCCTGTCTTACTAGACAGGTCAAAGGGTAGGTATGTCAGATGAAGAGAGACATCTGGCAGGTCTAGAGGTAGAGTGATGGTAACCCCAAAATTAGATTTAACATATATAGCACTCATACATCAGACAAGGAACATTTTATTTTCTGACAATCTCTACATGGGAACTGGTGGAAAGATAAACAATACACGCATTCCCAAGTTAGTTTATCAGTACATTCCAAGTCGCAACAGAAACCAGTGTCAAACAAGGAAAAATAGACAGAACAAGCTTGGAACTGCTTATATCCCAGTGCTGACAATAATAATTAAATAAATCATAAACTAAAAAAAAAATCACTAAACTACACCAGGCCAATGTCTTCCCACACACTCTGGATTTGTTAACCCTTTCAGACTGACAATAAAAGAAAAGTTTATGAAGATAAACACAAAATATTCTGCCTGGGATCAACTTACAACTGCAAAAATACAGAGCCTCTGAGTAAACTTACGATGACAGACATCTGTTTCATTCAGGTTCTTTCCAAATGGGCGATAGTAGCCAGGTTTGCATCGGTCACAGTTGATACCCTCAGTGTTGTCTCGACAGTTCTGGCACACACCTCCTCCTTCGTAGTAACCATGGATATCCAACGAGTGATGCTCCCTGTCCACGTCCGGATCATATGTGCACTCATCAGCGTGTCCAAAACAATTGCAAGCTGAAAACAAAGCCACCATGAAGCCTCTGTTCTTGCTTCCTCATATGAAAGCTTAGAAGGCACACCAATACAATTCAATGTCAGAGTGACTTACAAGATGCTTTGGAACAGGGCAATCAATATTTCCATCGTTAACCATTTATTGTTAACTAAGAATTTATTTACATAGCAGAAACATGTAAAAATACAAAGATTAAGATATAAAGAACTATAATTTTCCCTGTTCTTTTGTATGGGTGTGAAACTTGGTCTCTCACACTGAGGGAGGAACATAGGCTGAGGATGTTCGAGAATAGGGTGCTGAGGAGGATATTTGGGCCTAAGAGGGACGGGGTAACAGGGCAGTGGAGAAGACTACATAACGAGGAACTTAATGATCTGTACTCATGAGATGGGCGGGGCATGTAGCACGTATGGGTGAGGGGAGAGGTGCATACAGGATTTTGGTTGGGAGACCTGAGGGAAGGAGACCACTTGGAAGGCCCAGGCATAGATGGGAGGATAATATTAAAATGGATCTTCAAGAAGTGGGATGGGGGGGCATGGACTGGATTGATATGGCTCACGACAGTGACAGGTGGTGGGCTCTTGTGAATGTGGTAATGAACCTTTGGGTTCCATAAAATGCGGGAAATTTCTCGACTAGCTGAGGACCTGTTAGCTTCTCAAGAAGGACTCTGCTCCATGGAGTTAGTTAGTTAGTTTTAGTTAGCAGAAACATGTTTCTCCCAGAGGCCTAACAATTTATTTATCATAAAATGGACAATAAACATACTGCATATAAAATATGAACCTACATGAACAATGGTTCAATGTTTACATCATACTGATGAACCCAGAAAACGTCAACATCTATAAGAAATGTTATAGTACACAGAAGGTGAGTTCAACAATGGGTTAACATTTTTATAATTTTAGAACATGGATACATGTCTTATTCAATGTACAACTTTTCACACATATATATTTCAATGGTCCTATAACAGCACACATGATGAAACATGTAAAAAACATTGTGTAATCATGTAGAAAGAAAAGAATACAGGAGTCCTGCCTCATTCATGAGTCTGCTCACTGCAGTTTCCTTGTTCACGTAACAATTATTTTGACCACCCTCACTTGTTGAGACATAGTTCCCTTGATTATTTGTGATCACCCTTGCATAATAATACACATGAGGCCACATATGCATGTATGCCCCACTCAGCAGCTGCCTAGATATCATATGATATAGAATGTACTTCCTCTGTAATTTTCATAACTTTAAAATTAACTGTTGCCCTCATGTTTTCCTTATGTCTCCAAAGGGTGATGTATGTGCTGAAGAAGAGCCTGGAGATAAAAAAGAAAAGGAACGTGATGTCAGTTGTTAGAGAAAGTGCAGGTGTCAGATGAGTCAGACAAGGGGATGAAAACTGCTGCAGTTAGATGCCATTATGATGTCAACAAACCAATGATTCGTTTCATCAATTAAAATGATGACAATATCAAGGGAGGCATTTACCATTATCAGCTGAATGGGTCGCCCATGTCTCATAAATGTAACTCTTAAAGGCCGGACAGGAAAACAGTCCCGCACAGGTGCAGGCATGGACATTTAAAAGGCAAATAACTCTGGCCATGAGCAGCTGCATTGGAATTTAAAGATTGGACAAAAAAGGTTAAGGTCAGTCTTAAATTGAATTCAAAATTTCTTGTGTCGCTGTAAGCCTGTCCTCAAAAACATGGAATGGGCCTTGTTTTGTGGCTGAAAGATGAGGCACAGAAAGGGTTGTCAGTCAATGGTGCCATAATGAGGGAGAATAATTTGTAATTATACAACCACTATGCAGTCTGAGGATAAGTAGAAGGGTAGCGCCCATGACAATAAAGGAAGGTTTGAAAAATTTAAGAAGATAAACTGCACAACATGAAGAGAATAAGAGAATCAGCATCTGTTGATCGTGTGGCTGGCACTAAGCACCCACAGCATTTCAACAACACAATCAAGGAGAAGGACTACTTATGACAGCAAATCTTCAACCTTGATGAGACAGGCATGAAATTTAAGAATGAGATGGAGGCTGTCGTGGCACCATACAAGGTGTATTATGGATATGCAGAAGGCAAAGCAATCAAAGATAACCTCATCCTTCATGAAGGCTTCAGTCTCCCCCACTGCCACACACTGTCATTGAATCCCTGTGACAATTTTCAGTCACATACACCAACGTCATTCCAGTAAATGCTAACACAAATGTTTTTTCATGTTTTGTATCATGTTTCACATCTCTGGTTCCCCAAACCAAAGGTCTCAACTTCATGCATTGGAGTTTACACAACATAACCCCCCATAAATGGTGAGGGTTTTATGTATACAAATTGTATAATACCTGAATAATTTGCTTGAAGGCTGTCATGATATATATAAAACTGGTATTCCCACCTTGCTTGCTATCCTGAGAGCAAAATTTCAAACCATTTCTTTGAGTGTTTAAGAAAACAAAATCCAAATTGCCAGCCAAAGAAAACAGAAATACTTCACTCTGCACAGTTCAGCCAAAACAAATTCCTTCAACCTTCACAAAAGTCTTCACAAAGTTTGTTTCCCTGTCACCCACATTCTGCTACAATGCATAACAAACAGTTCAGAAGAATACTTCTTCAGATTACAGCTACTGATTTGTACCTGACATTAAAAAGCAAGCCCAGACAACGGTACTAATAAGGACTAAAATTTCTCACGGCGGTAAATATTGAGATTATGGTCTTCTGGGGTGTGACACCATGTGGATTTGCATAAGAGTACTAATTTTTGAGGAATTTGCTACTTCCATCTTCAGTGTGGTGCAGACATACCTGAATGCGACACATCAGCACATTCCTCCAAGACACTGGTATCCATCTACCAAATTGCATGGTGTCACATGCCAAAATTCATTGAAAATGAGATTTCAGAAGACGTCCCATGAAGTGATTAGGTAATTTGGAATCACAAGAGGTCAAAGATGATTTTTCACAAAGATATTCATCATGAGTTACTATCTTGATACAAGCAAGTTTAAAATGGGATTGTGGGGGAGAGGTTTGTATACAACAATAGCAGAAATATTTTGGTTTGTTACAGAAGCTATATTTTGGTAACAGCCAGGATAGTGTAGCCAGTATAATGTGTAACATACAAGCTCAACAATTCAGGGTTTGATTCCTGGCTGAGGCAAGGCAACTTTCTCTTCTCCAAAAATATCTGGACCAGGGCGGCCTCCTGTTCAATGGGTACCAGCAGCTCTTTCCCCAGGGATAAAGCAGCCAGTGCATGAAAATGACCACTTACCTCCATCTAGTACCAAGGTTATGAATGAGTGGATCTATACCCCTACTTTCCCCCTATACACCTTCACAGCATGGACAAAGGCAACTGTACATTTTTTAAATATATTTTGGTAAAAGACCACACCTGCAAAGCATGTGGAATGATGAACAAAATGTACTCACGTTCACACACAAAAGGCTCGTAACTTTTTGACTGCCTCCATGCCTTCTGCCGGTATCCAGGACAGCAAGTGTCACAGTTGCCACCACACGTATGGTGTTGACAACGGCACAGTAATTTGTATGGGTCATTAGGATCTGTGATGTCACAGGTATCTGCGTGGCCATTACACATGCAGCGTCCACCAATGCTGATGTCCTTGATGGAATAGAAGTACTGGAACAGAAGAAATGTTCGAAAAGTTGTTCACCATGTGATATAACATACACCAAGGCCTTGTTTCAGGCCCTAGTTGTGCTCCTGAACAGGTAGGTGTAAAACAAAAAGGCAAGAATCAAAAATTATATTCCCATAGAGAAAACTTAAATAAACGGAAACAAACCAGCCAAAGAGCTTTAAACTGAAAATGAGAGGATGTAAATTAAGAAGTGGTGTAAATTGGTAAGAGGCGTCAAAGCAAAAAGGTGCAAAACAAATGGGTGTAAAACAAGACCTTGGTGTACCATTCTGAAGGATATGTGTACCTTTGAGAGAACAAATAAAAATAATGAGTTCTGTTACAACCTTTAGGCACATTACTTTATAATTATGATCAAATGTTATTAATTAATTCTGAAGGTGAATAGAATAGACCTATAACTTGTTTATATTTAACATAGTCATAAGACAGATGCAATGGACATGAATGAGATTAGCTCTAAAATAATTTGGCCAAACTAGTATCTTGTTATTTTACCTCATGATGCAGACAGGAACAGTTTCCAAAAGACTGGCTTACCACAACCAAAATCAGCTAATTGACATTGCTACTACAAGTGTCAGTTTAAAAACACACCATCAACACAAACCTCCACAATCGAAGTCAAAGGAGCAAAGAGGAAATAAGTTGTGTTATCAGGCATATAAGTCGACCTCGGTGGACTAGTGGTTAGCGTGCTCGCCACTGGACCCAAGGTTTGCGGGTTCGATCCCGACCGAGGTCGATGGATTTTTAAGGGTGATAAAAATCCGGAGCACCACTTCCTTCGGAGGGGAAGTAAAGCCGTCGGTCCCATGTCGTAGATTTACGGCATGTAAAAGAAACTTACGGGCATGAATAAAAATGTTACGTAAGCTACATTCAAAGCCTCCATTTTCTCACCCAAGTCTCCTGACTGCCTGCCAGATGGCTCTGGCGGACACATCAGGATCGATAGAATAATCACCAACTGCCACGAATGCACACGACTTAGTAACCTCGGAAAGAGGAGGCAAGAGGAGGCCCGAGCCCATATAGGAGGGCTGTTGAGCCATGGTTATTATTATTATTATATCAGGCATATAAACATAGGAGCCAAGATACAGCAGTTGGTATAGCGACTAGGCTACAGGCTGGACAATTTGGGATTCACTTCTGGCAGAGGCAAGAGATTTTTCTATTCTCCAAATGTCAAGACCAGCTCAAGGACCCACACAGCCTCCTATTCAGTGGGTACCACGGCCTCCTTCCCTGGGAGTAAAGTGGCCAGGGCATGGGGTTGACCACTCACCTTCATCTACAGGATGGGTGGGAAGTAAGTAGACATTACATAACTGTCGAGGCACACGATACGTACAGTGTTAGACAAAGGCTTGAATTTTTGCCCGTGGAAACCCCATTACGTGCAGGAGCTGACATCTGAAGACTGTGACCGCAAAATGGAATATGGGGAGTTGATGCTGGGTTCGCACGAGGATTGGCCACAACTGTTTGAAAACATTCTCTGGAGCGACAACGCCGTTTTCCATATCGGCGGTTTCGTCAATCGACATAATTGCCATTACTGGGCGGTACACGATCCCGAAGTGACGGTGGAGAAGATGCAAAATCGTCCAAAAGTGACCGTGGTGTGCGGAATGATGGCCACTAGGGTTATCGGCCCATATCTTCTGCATGACACCATGAATGCCGACCGCTACCTTCAGATGCCACCGGTGACTACATTGAATTTTAAGCTATGCGTCCATATTCCCATTTAAAAAGGTACATGCAAAAATTATTTTCATTATCTTTGCATTGGAAATATAGAGGTTATAACCATTTCTCAATGCCTACTTACTTCCCACCCACCCTGTAGTGCCAAGGTTAAGAATGAAGGGAGCTATACTTCTACTCCCCCATATGTCTTCATGGCATGGAAAAGGACGCATTTACCTTTACTATATATACGAACTAAGTAACAGTGCAGGAAGTTTGCAATCTGCTGTATAAATGAAATAGTTACTACACCACCTGCTATAATAGCCAGCATGTAGGACAGAATATTTGGATTCAACTAATTAAAACAGGTTAGGAAATGTATGAAGAGTGTAACAAGTCAAGTGTATATTCTCCCTTTGTTTAATCATCCCCAGAACTGTAAGAAGTAAGAAGTAGACAGAAGTCTATACCGGAGACATACTGTGTGTTTAAGCATCATCTACAATTTTTGTACAAAACATTTTAGTCAGTTATGCATACAAAAATGCCTATCAATCTTCTTGTGGTGTCTGTTATTGCTGCCTGATTTTACCAAAACTGCAGTGTATTTGACAAACTTTAGTAAAAATCCCCCAGCATCAAGATTCGTGAAAATCCATTTGACAGTTCTTGAGATGAGGATGCAGGTGTTGTTGGGTAAATAGTTCCAAAAGTTTGAAAGGACTGTAGTGCCTTCACCTTCATGGGTTAAGCATTCTTGGACCATGTTCCTTCAAAATGTTGGGAACTACTAACCCAGTGACACAGCATCACATCCCGGATGACCTGCATCCTCAGCAACACCACTATGAGAACCTCAAATATCATAGGACTTGAAACGATAACACATGGACAGATGGCACACAAATCGATGGAAAATGATGATGCTAATACATGCAATTTTGCAACTTACTGTTTCAAATGTGCCAAAACCCACAGTTCATATTACAGCAGCCATGCAATATGCATGTCAACATAACTTAAGGTCTGAATGTTCTTGGAGGGAACAGAAGCAATGGCACACTGACACAAAAATGTGAGCTGAGAATACTCTGAATGCATACTGGCCATGATATCAACGTTTAATTGTAATGACATTTACATCACATAACTTACCCTTCTGGTTACAGTTGGATCTTGACGAGCAACTGACATAAGGTGTCCCAACAAAGTTTTAGTTCGAAGAAAACGGAGCCGAACATTAGTTGCCTGAGTCCATTCTTGTAACACTGTTGAGTTGAAGAAATCATTTGCCGATGGGCGATTATTCAGCAACGATACTACAATCTGAAGTCAGAAAATTGGAGTACTTAATTACTTTTAGCCTTCTGACATGCAAAACTTACACCATATAAAAGAACATATTAAGCATATACAACTGCAGTGCATGATCATCAACAAAGTTCATTTACAGCTTCAAAATAAGGATGTCAAAAATGATTTATTTCAGAGACCATTGCAGTATGGGGGGGAGGGGAGTAATATTAAGATCCCTAAAATGGTGCAAGTCTTCTAGAAATTTGCTAACTTATGTGTGGAAGTAAAATACCCATAACAGGCTACAAGAAATTAAAACTATTTGTTCTAGTACCAAAATTCCCACACCAAACAGGTATGTATCATTTATTATGAATTAAGTAACACAACATTGATCTTCATTCTAAGAGCCTACTTATCACCAGCATCCTGGCCAGAAAATCACAGAGGTGGAGCTGAAAACCAACAATTTGAACTAGTAGAGCAGTTTCCACCTAGGCAGGTCATGGAATTCTCTCGTACAATCCTTGAAGGAAATGAAGCACAAGGCTTTGTTGAATAACAGGGCAGTCTCAACCTCCCAAGGCAATAACTTACCAGTACCAAAATGCATAACAGTAATCGTCTCCCACTTACACTGCCCAACCACTACAGCCCAAAGAGAAATATTACATAAGCAACGTCACAAACTACTTTCACATTTCTCCCCATACCCAGACCTGAAAAGGGCCATTTGTTAGCCACTAAGCCATACTGTCTGACATTGAACTCTGACTAGCTTGATAGATCTAGCTCCTCTTCCCTTTCTATAGCTGGTTGACCACAATCCTTAAAACCTTCCTACACAACTGACACATTTCTTCTTCCTAGTCACTTCAGCATGCAACCAAAACTAATTCAGTCACCCTGAAGAGGGGGACAACATGTTCCTCAAAAATATCAGAAAAAAATTGTGATTCTGCACAGTGTAATAACCCAGGAGACTATCAATCGAGCAACACCTGCAAAGAAAGCCTGAAATCTTACAAGAACATAAAAAAATCACATTACATTATATTACAAGTGAAATTGGGCATTCAGATATGACAGTGGTTGTGGTGTTAGTAGTCAGTGAAAAAGTACCGTATATTCTCGAATCTAATCCGCACCCGAATCTAATCCGCACCCAGTTTTTGGCGACTTCTTAAACGAAAAAAGTTAGTTCGCGATTCTAATCCGCACCTTCAACCACCCCTTGCCCACGGGGCGACTGATTGAATAATATTGGATGTTACCAATGCGTTAAAATCCGATGCTACGCCTGTGGCCGATGAGTCATACCGATAGAGGCGGGGCCTTTCTCAACAGACGTGCGCAATCTCGTCTGAAGCCAGCTGATCTTTAGTTGTTGAAACGTGGGAGGTGCTTGTTCCAATTTGTCGTGTACCGTAGTTATGGAAGAGGGACACCTGAAATCTAAACGACTCTCATATACGGCAAAGTTCAAACGTGAAGTTATTCGGTGCGCAGAGGAGAATGGAAACCGCAAAGCCGCTGCAATTTATGGAGTTGATGAAAGCAACGTTCGACTATGGTGGAAACACAAGGCAGCGATGACATTGTATGGGAGGACGATGTTGAAGATAAAGATGATAGTGACTGGGTGGAGAGCACGCATAACGATTCAGTTATGAGTGATGACGGCGAGTCTGATGAATAATAAATTATAATAATAAATAATAAAATAATAGATTAGTGTATTGTATTGTTCTTACATTGTTTATTAATTACGTTAATTACGTTATTGTTATATTGTACAGCAGCTCAATCATTTTTCCAAAATCCAGCTCTAGACCGCGAATCTAATCCACACGCGAATCTAATCCGCATCTGATTTTTTAGCCCTCTAAAACTGTAAAAAAGGTGCGGATTAGATTCGAGAATATACGGTAAATGTCAGGTTCGACTTTCACTGCTTATACTGCAAGACATGTGGCGATTTTCACCGATGTTCAAATGTCTGCCACTTCCCTTATTGTATTATCCCATGCCCTTAAAATCAGGAAGTTTTACCTCCACTGGCAAAGAACAATGACTATGACAAAACAAAGTGAGGGAAGATATACAAAAGAGATTAGGAACAGATACAAGAGTAGAACTCTTTGAAAGATAAAGAAGAATGGTAACTGAAGGTTAATATGGCATGTACGTGGGAATTCTATATTTGAGGATTCTGGTCCTCCAGGATGTAATGCTGCATCGCTGGGTAAATAGTTCTGACATTTTGAAGATGACGTGTTCCTTCAAAACATCAGGAACCACTTTCCCAGTGAAGCAGCAACACCTCCCAGAAGACAAGAAACCTCAATTACACAACAGTGAGAACCTCAGAACTCATAATCCTGTATTTACTTCGATGACATTAAGTGTCTGATCACCCACCTCACCACCTTCCAGAGGCACCACCTTGGAGTACTGTGTCTCACACACTACTGAGTTATCTCTAGTGATGGGCTGCAAACTCTCTCGTCCAAAATACGTTTCACAGTCCCTGCAAATGCAACACGCAATATCATGAGGATAAAACAACAATTCCTGGGTTTGATGGCAAAGATTCCACTGTGGATATTATACTGGTACTGTTTTAGGACAGCTTCATGTTGGACGTTTCTTCCACAGCATCGCATGTGGAGCACAAATGTGGACAAGGACACAGGTACATGACGAGAATACAGGCAGACAACACGTAGTACCTACAAGGTAGCGGATTTAGACCTTCTGGGTTGTCATGCTGAGCAGTAGGGTTATTGATTACTGATATTTTGAAGCAATGTAACACCTTCATCTTCAAAGAGTGAAGAAGTACTATAAGAATGCCATACACAGGAAACAGGTGGAAATACATACAGACCCTGAGATGGGCTGTAAATGGATGTACATTTAAGAAGTAGGGACTTGACCAGTAACCACCAGGAAGTAGATGGATATACCTACAAGTTATTGTAAAAAAAAATAGAGAAAAAGGATCAGCCAATCTCAACTAAATTCAGTAGTATTATACTCTATATTATATTGTGACATGTTTCGGTTTTTTTAACAGCCATCATCAGGCATGTACATACATACATATATATATACTTGCAGAAAGAATGCCTACACACAACACAGTAATCTTTCCCCTAACCCCCCAACATGTGTGAGATATCAATCTTACTGTACTATCACGTTGTGAGAGCTAAAATCAGAATAAAAACAATAAGAGATCTCAATCACATGGGGAAAAAACTATTGTGTTGTATGTAGGTATTCTTTCTGCAAGTATTATATATATGCCTGACAATAGCTTATAATAAAAGCTGACACATGTCCCAATAAAATACAGTTATGGTTCTGACTGACTTCTCCTTTTCCTCAGTTTTTTACTTGTATATCACAATGGGATGTCACACATAAAGATAAGCAGTAAGGATCGAAATCTGACACGAGGATACTTCCTTTGGAAGAAATGTTGCCGAAATTAATGATAGTCACACAAACACATCATGTTTGTATAACAAGAGAATTCATCTGAAAGCATAAAAAATTGAGATGAGATATAAACAAAAATTGAGGAGACCAAGGACTAGATGCAGAGACTGAGTAAGGAAAGACAAATAGAAGAATCTAGGAAAAGAGTATATACAGGCACAGGAGGAGAGTAAATACCAAACTGCAGTCCTACAGTAACCTTGGAGATTGGTAATTTTACCACACACCACTTTAACCACCAAATGCACTCTTCGTATACCTTGTTATGTCATACAATACAGTTACAGTGAATTAGCCCGACATGTTTCGATCCCTTGTTGGGATCACCATCACGAACTTTTAGATTATAAATTACACAATTACAAATTAACAATAAAGGTACATATTAAAAGTATAAGATGTATAAAAGTTAAAATTGTAGGCTATCTCTGTTGGTTCCTGGGTCCACTGTATATCAGAAATTGCCTGTTTATATGTTGAAGGCTAAGACAGTATGACAGTAAGACAACAAGACAGACAGTATGAATAGTATAAAGATTGGTAATTTTATGGTATTCATACCGTGCATATAATGTATTAATGTCTTAATACAAATGTATTAATTACTTGGAGATTGGTGTCTTCTGGGATATGATGGTGTGTTGTGTGGTCAATAGGCACCATGTTTCAAAGAAACCTGTTGCCTCTCTCTTCAGCACAGAAAAGCAAACAGCAGGTTCCTCTGAATCAGTGGTACACTCTACACAACAGAAATCAAGCAACTAACATTTTGTAGGTCCCAAACCAGAAGTTACGCATATAGCCAGTTGTGGTAGCCCTGTTGAAAAACTAAACTGAAATCCTGTGCCTGACACCTTCATAGAGAAACGACAAAGCAGGATAGTCTATGTAGATTACAGGAAATATACTACTGTCGACTCATGAGAACAGCTATGACCTTGGCAATGGGGCAGAAGTCAAACTGTAGATGTTTATGACCAGTTACTGACATATTCCGGTTAAAAACACACTGGCCTGCTGCACAGTTGTCTTGTGGATGCAAGCTAATACTATTATATTTTGTTATGTTCTGTATAGTTAAAGAGTTGGGCATACCCATAAATTTGACTTTTGGCTTGCCACACAAACTGAACAACTAACAAATGGCAGGCTGTGAAAGTGACAGAGACTTGCTTTTGACAGGACCTATATATTTTCTCCATGAGGTTAGGCTGTCAAAATCGAAGCTGCTCTTGTCAGTTGAGGACAGTATTTATTCCTTCCATTTTTGTTGAATTCTCTCTCTCTCTCTCTCTCTCACCCCCCCCCCCCCCCACACACACACACACACACACAAATATTTGCATACAACAACAAAATATGGTAAATCATCAGATTATGTTGGTATACAGCATACCCTGGTGTGTCAGCAAAGTACTGCCATGGCTGATAAGTTACTCCATTATCAACAGACTTTTCCAGAACCCATACACCTGGCCGAGGTGAGTTAGCCATCTTGATGAATACATAGGCCACATGGAACTCCTGAAAAGTAAATTACACATTTCTGTTAGTATTTCCGAATTGTAAGAGAGGCTAATTACATGACTTTGGTTCTGTTCATAACACAGTTACAGATTGTTGTTTATATGACTGAACTTGTTCAAAAATGATCAGCTGTAAGAACTGAGAAGGAATACACCTTGTACCATACTCGCCTTTCATCCCTGACGTACAGATTTACGTAAGTACATGTAACTCACATGGAATACTTCCCTAAGAAAAAATACTTCTGAACCTTAAAATCTGGAAAATCTTCAATGGAGAGAATTTAATACAAAGTTAAACGGACTAAGGTTACGCAGACTGAACATTAGACAAAGTGTAATATTCCAAATGTGAACACATACACACATTCAAGATAAAGTAAAATTCTCAAAATCCATTTAGAATCTAGGAAAAGAAATGAAAGGCAATCCTCATAATGGAATGCAGAGAAGATTACCATCTTCTGAGATGTGGCATCATGTAAAATGGTAAGTAGGTACCAGTGGTTCAAAGGAACCTGCCATCTCCCTTGATATTGGAAGATAGGTGCCAATATTTTGGAGTAACTTGCTTCTTTCATCTTCAGAGCAGAAAATTCCCTCGCAGCTTCCTCCAAACAGATGGTACCTCTCTATCAGTCTACACAGTGTCACATCCCAGAAGATAGTATAATCTTCACAGACTTGACCACGAGAACCTCAAATTCCAGAGCGTGCAGGGAACTACAAAACCTGCTTCTGCAATGATCCTTCAACATGCATATCCAAAATTCCAGAAAAATAAAGCTATACAAAATACCACATGCCTTTCATACTATTTCAACAATAAGCTGATGTGTCTTAATGTAACATTCTTACCAGTGGTGGCCTCTGCGCACAGATTTTGATATATTAACCACTGGAAATGATGTTCATCCTTCTAGTCATCTGTGTGTTGGTACATAATACCATATCTGCATTTCAATCTTAAATTCGTAAATGTAGAAGACAGGACAAGATAAAAAAGGAGAATAAAGCTTTTGTTTGCATAGTCGACTTCCTCGTCCTTTATGTGCACAGGTAATTGTGATAACCACCAATATAACTTAGCAGAGTACATTGAACTTCAAAAGCTGCTTTTGCTGAGATCCTTCGAAGTACATAGTCAAAATTTCGGAAAACTGAAGCAATACAAAATATCACTTAACTTTCATACTATATCAGCAATAAGCTGATGTGCCTTAACCTAACATTCTTACCACTGGTGGCCTCTGGGCACAGATTTTGATGTATTAACCACTAGAAATTACATATGTTACTCATTATAGCCATCTGTGTGTTGTAATACAATCCCACATCTGCACCTTCAACGTTAAATTCGTAAATGTAGAAGACAGGACTAGATAAAAAAGGAGAATACAGTCTTTGCTTACTACATAGTCGACTTCCTCGTCCTTACACATGCACAGGTAATTGTGACAAACGTCAATACAAAATGGCAGTATTTTGAGAAAAAATTGGAAGATGGTTAAACCCTGGCAAAAATTCCATGATCGCCAGTGTTATAGTTCGACTGACAATTACTTAAATGTTATGAAAATCAGAACATATCAAATTTCCACAATGCACGTTTGGATAGAGCTTATCAAATAGGCGTCCTGTAATTAACCAGCACCGTGCACCGCCAGCCTTAATGATACGCCGGTGGGCTCTCAAGTTGTCAGTTAAAGAAAACACTCGTATACAACTCGCTACTTTTCCGTTTCGAGCTACATACTTTCAACGCACTCTCTTTCTTGCGATATGGAAGGGGCACTTGTATAGGAGACAGTCACTACACCCCGCAACAGTGTGGACGCGAAATCTTTACTTCCCTCGGATCCCTTGTGCGATGAGTAAGTTATGTCCTCGAACATAATTTTAATCGCGAATGTTCGATGTCTGTGATTATGGTGCACAGCTTTAATGTTAACACGACCGTACAAGTTTAATAGAACATGATGGCTTTACAATTATTACACAGTAAATAAATATGTTTGGGTTTGGTGTACAAGGTAAAAGACTAAAGTCGTCCCTGTGCTAAATAAGTTATACCAGTTTTGCCAGCACTATGCTATAGACATGCGAGGGGGCTCAAAGAATGTTTTAATCGCGGCATTGTACGGAGCTAAGAGGTCAGCTTCATGCCTTAGTCGCTTTACCCAAACAGGAAGCCCCCGAAACCCAGTGGCTTGGAGACTGGGTACGCCTCAGAGTAGGTCTCAAGACGCGGTGGAGAAAAGAAAATATCCGACCCCTCCGAGAATCAAGCTCCGATTCTGCGGTCGTCTGTCCTAGTTCCGACATTGATTTGAGCCCGTCCGCTATATATAGACTGCATTTGTAAACTGTGAGACAGGCGTGTTACTGATCTTTGGAAATATCTAGGACTTGATTAGACACGACGAAGCAGTTGGGTTTCATGGAATCTCATTTTGCTCTATTCTTCATCCTCTTGTTATTTCCCCATTCGTTCGGTACAAACATACACTTTAGCCATTTGTTCTCAAACGCCTTGGGATAAGTGACCAATTTTCACATCAATATCAAACTACAGGGCGATTCAAAAGTCTCCATACAGAGGGATTATATGGTATCTGATTGCACCGCTGGTTAGATCGGCAGTTTCCAGGTCATTTGATTAGTCGCCGTGGTCCCGTGGAATGGCCTCCGAGGTCTCCAGTCCTCAGCCCACTTGATTTTTATTTGTGGGGGCATTTGAAGGCCATGGTGTACGAGGTGAAAATACAAAATATGGACCCCCTAAAAGAACGCATTAGAGATGCTTGTGCGCGGATAACACCAGATGTATTAAAGCGAGTTCGCCATGAGTGAGAGAGACACATCTGTATGTGCCAGCAAAGTAATAGTGCCCATACAGAGCACGTTTTGTAAATAAAGAGACTATTTTCCCCATGTATGGAGACTTTGTAATCGCCCTGTACACACATGTATAAAGAACACGATCCTCCGGGATACGATGTTATCCTCATGACAGAACAGAGGAAATAGGTTCCTCCGAAACGTCGACACCTCTCTAACAGATAGGGCATCAAGACGTGCTTCCAATGCTCATCATGCAGTGAACCTGAAGTATCACACACACACACACACACACAAACAGCAAAGATAAATGGAGATGTATGTCCTTAAGACCTATAAGGATAGTGGACGTAAAGCTCCACACATTCTGACACGTGAAATGTGAACGATCAGCTTAACGCCCCGCCAGCTGCGCAGACCTCAGTAACATTGCGATTATGCTGATCGACAAACAATTCCCGACCTCCCGGTAGGAATTCAAACGCAGGACATTAGCCCATGACGTCATAACGATCATGACCGTAGTAACACTAATGCAAATGGCGTTCGTCGTGACGCTGTACTGTACACAGGCTTTGCCAAGGATTTTTTAACTGTATTTAAAATATATAAAAAACACAGAATATAAAATCCTTTAAAAAGTTCGTCAATTTAAGTACACACCGCAACACGGGACACACACAACATAAACAGGACATATTTACTTAACTGACCGTCCATATATATATATATATATATATATATATATAAAACCAAAGCCAAAACTGAAAAAAACTAACCAATGGTGGAAGACGTAACAAAAAACCACATTGTTTCATTTTAACATTTTACTACGAAAATTGACGAACGTTTTAAGGATTTTATATTCTGTGGTTTTTATATATTTTAAATACAGACATTGTAAATAACTATAATATATATGACAATGAAACTGGACTAAATGTGGTAGGAGATATAAACATTGGATGTGAAGTGAATGTAGTTTACGAGCCCCCTGAGGATGGCCTTGTAAAGGCCGAAACATGTGTAGGGGTTAAATAATAAAGAATATAAAGTGAAAATATAGTACATTTAGTTGGTGTATAATTTGTAAATTGTAAAAAATGCACGGTGAAAATAATACAAAATTCATAATTGCTTAATCAATTTTTGTAAACGTCTACTGTACCAAATTTTATCCAAATTGGGGAAACAAAATGTGGAAAGCATGGGAAAAATGTCATTCACGCCCTTCAGTAAAGTACGCCTATCACTACATCGCTTTTCACGAAAATCACAATTGCTCAGCCGCATTAAGCAGAGATCTCTACCGAATTTTACCCAAATCGGTCAAAAATTATTAAAAGTGCGGGTATACATTCATTTATGCCAATAAGTAACGTATACTGTCGTTGTGATGATTTTACAAAACTCATGCCTGCTCAACGACTTTATGCAAAGAATTTCTCTACCCTAATTATATGTAATATTTTAACAGATAACTGGAACAAAACAACACACCGAAAACAGGACCACGCTGCCATTAATTAATAAATTATACTACAGCAAGTAGTTTAAAATATATACTATACTGTTTTATTATTAATTTTAATAATTTTAGCAACTTAACAATACCACCAATTATACAATTTTATACAAAGTGGTAATAACAAATATTGACTCAGCTGTTATGACGTAACTTTTGAATTGGTCTATGTAAAAACTCACTTTAAAAAACCCCCTGATGATGGCAATATAATTGCCGAAATGCGTATTGGGGCATTCTCTTAATAAAGAAACAGTGACAAACTTGTCTTGGTGCATTTGTTGGTAGAAATAATAAATTCTATACATAATTTCATATCAATCAGCCAGTTTAGTCGCTGATAGCATATCACAGACGGACAGACAGCTGGACGTGGTCTCCACGTACGACGTTCTTTTTTAAGTTATTCGAAACTAGGGGGGTGGGGGGAGGAATCGTGGTCTGTTCCAGAAGCAGCATAGTCTACTTCAGCCTGGTCAAAGGCAGGATAGTCGCAAGCACGTTATCCGCTTGTACAAGAAAGCGGCTGTCATAGCGATAGTCCACCCCCACATCCTGCACAATTAACTCGCTTCCTGTAGTCTGGGTGGTCGATAAGATAACAGAGTTGTTGTGAATCGCAGACTGAAACAACATCTCAAGACGAAAGAACAGAGAGATAACAGGCCGCGCAGTTCACATGTCAGCTGTTACAGTTAATCTCGTTACCACGCAAGCCCCAGCTTTCCTTTGCACAGCGCTATTCGTCACGACTGCTCCTACTGTGCTATGAATAACATCCCGTTGTTCAACGTGTACATTAATAAACGTAACGCTGAACTGTCCCTTTCTTAATTAACACTTCAAAGACCAAAATGAACCTGTATTTTGTTTAATTTAAAGACCCAGTCCGTACCGCGCAGTAAACACATTCCGTCTTCGTTTATAGAAACCAATCAGTTAATGCTGCATAGAGAAACACGGGTGTAGCTAAGGAAAGGGGGTGGGAGGAGTGGTGCGGCCTCCCCAGGCGGCAGCGTCCAAGGGGCGGCGAAATTTTAAATGAACAAAATTTATGTGCTCAACAATTTTTAAACTATTGAGCTAAATAAACTGTAATTACATAATTGTGATTTTAAGTTAATAATTTCTGTTTAGAGGCGGCCATTGTGATTACTTGCCCCGGGCGCCAAAGACCTAGCGACGCAAGTGTAGGGAAATAATCGCTGTTTGTTCTGAGATATTTACAAAACATATAAACACACTGTGTGGGCAGAACGTAGAATTTGTGAATGTTAAACGTATTGATATATAAATATTCAGTCCGTACCGCGCAGTAAACACTCTCCGTCTCAGTTATACAAACCAGTCAGTTAATGCTGTACAGTGAAATAATCGCTGTTTGTTCTGAGATCCACACAAAACACATAAACACACTGTGTGGGCAGAACGTAGAATTTGTGAATGTTAAACGTATTGATATATAAATATTCAGTCCGTACCGCGCAGTAAACACTCTCCGTCTCAGTTATACAAACCAGTCAGTTAATGCTGTACAGTGAAATAATCGCTGTTTGTTCTGAGATCCACACAAAACACATAAACACACTGTGTGGGCAGAACGTAGAATTTGTGAATGTTAAACGTATTGATATATAAATATTCAGTCCGTACCGCGCAGTAAACACTCTCCGTCTCAGTTATACAAACCAGTCAGTTAATGCTGTATAGTGAAATAATCGCTGTTTGTTCTGAGATCCACACAAAACACATAAATACAGTCCGTACCGCGCAGTAAACACACTACGTCTCAGTTATACAAACCAGTCAGTTAATGCTGTATAGTGAAATAATCGCTGTTTGTTCTGAGATCCACACAAAACACATAAATACAGTCCGTACCGCGCAGTAAACACACTACGTCTCAGTTATACAAACCAGTCAGTTAATGCTGTATAGTGAAATAATCGCTGTTTGTTCTGAGATCCACACAAAACACATAAATACAGTCCGTACCGCGCAGTAAACACTCTCCGTCTCAGTTATACAAACCAGTCAGTTAATGCTGTATAGTGAAATAATCGCTGTTTGTTCTGAGATCCACACAAAACACATAAATACAGTCCGTACCGCGCAGTAAACACTCTCCGTCTCAGTTATACAAACCAGTCAGTTAATGCTGTACAGTGAAATAATCGCTGTTTGTTCTGAGATCCACACAAAACACATAAACACACTGTGTGGGCAGAACGTAGAATTTGTGAATGTTAAACGTATTGATATATAAATATTCAGTCCGTACCGCGCAGTAAACACTCTCCGTCTCAGTTATACAAACCAGTCAGTTAATGCTGTACAGTGAAATAATCGCTGTTTGTTCTGAGATCCACACAAAACACATAAACACACTGTGTGGGCAGAACGTAGAATTTGTGAATGTTAAACGTATTGATATATAAATATTCAGTCCGTACCGCGCAGTAAACACTCTCCGTCTCAGTTATACAAACCAGTCAGTTAATGCTGTACAGTGAAATAATCGCTGTTTGTTCTGAGATCCACACAAAACACATAAATACAGCCCGTACCGCGCAGTAAACACACTCCG
The DNA here is from genome assembly GCA_021186555.1 of Reticulitermes speratus. Lineage (NCBI taxonomy): Eukaryota > Metazoa > Arthropoda > Insecta > Blattodea > Rhinotermitidae > Reticulitermes > Reticulitermes speratus. Next base: position 40,279,234 of record JAJKFL010000014.1, on the reverse strand, counting down.
TCTCAGTTATACAAACCAGTCAGTTAATGTTGTACAGTGAAATAATCGCTGTTTGTTCTGAGATCCACACAAAACACATAAATACACTGTGTGGGCAGAACGTAAAATTTTTTAATGTTGAACCTGGTGGTACATACAGTGACCACTGGGCTGTGAAGGGTTAAGCACCACTCCTTGAAGACGTATGGCACAGGTGAGATTAATTCCACCCATTCTTAATCTCAGCATGGTGATAAGTGGCAAGCTGCACGCCCCGACCACTTTACCCAGGAAAAGAGTCCCCGGTACCCGCTGAACAGGTGCGGGCCCCACAAACGGTCTCGACACTGTGGAATGGAAATCCTGTGCCATCCAGATGGCGCTGCCTGTGTTCAAGATCCCGCCATTAGAACCTATTAAATTCCCTCTACAATATCCTAGAACTCTTAGATTCATTTTACTATTGACCTCCATTATACGCCAACGTATCCTCAACAGTGTCTTCCCATACACATTGTGTGTGTCTTCCCTCTCCCCGTGTGTCATAGTCATATTCCCCCGACGATTCAAATACCCAAACACAGGAAAGCAAAAATCCCGGGCGCCACATTGTCATGGCTACTGAATTTTGCACGGTGACGCATATTTGCAGGTCCTCAGTATGGAACTTGCTTCATGTCACCCTTCTGGCGCTACAATTTTGAGATGGCTCCTAGGTATTTTTTGAAAATCTGTGCACCCTTGCCCTAAAAATACAGTATTTCGAAAGGTGAACCTTCCTGCCAGAGGACACGTAACTGCGTCCACTGATCCATAGATTAGTTCTTTCTCCTTCACAGCTCCATTACAACACTGCAAATGGTGTACTCCGTGACGGAGTACACAGACTGCACAGAGGCGTTTTTTACTTTCACAATATCACGGTGTCCGGGATCAGCCTATTAAAATGTACGTGTATTTATTGAAATAACCTACTTTATGTGGTGATAGAGACCTAATGTTTTTCACAGGACCTAATGTTTTTGACAGGACCTATATGTTTTTGACAGGACCTATACGTTTTTGACAGGACCTATACGTTTTTGACAGGACCTATACGTTTTTGACAGGACCTATATGTTTTTGACAGGACCTAATGTTTTTGACAGGACCTATATGTTTTTGACAGGACCTAATGTTTTTGACAGGACCTATATGTTTTCACCACAAGGACCCTGCCCACGATGCAAAGGTTACAGCCGTTCGCTTGAGTCACTATTAGTACGCACGTCTACTGTTTCATTTCCAGCGACTACAGCGCCGCGTCAGGCAATTCTAGCGCAGTTGATATGTTTTGACAACTTCTGAACCACAGACACTTCTTGTGACTGCGGTTTCAATGGAATCTGACTTATCCCACCCCTATGTGAAAGAAATTTCCCACCCCTAGCCTAAAACATGTTAATATCGACCCCGGAGAATGGAAAGACAAGCATCCACTACGCTAAGTTACGTATAGCTCACCACAATACACATCTTCACTTTATCTCTGTGGCGCAACAGCCAAACTCGGGTCCAGACCGCCTCATTGTTAAGGTTTCTACATCACACGCAATTGACACACACCCCGATAGGACTTCTCTAGACGAGTGATCAGCTCGTCGCAGAGGTCGCTACCTACACAACACACAACAAACACAAGAGACGAATATCCATGCCTCAGCGGGATTCGAACCCACGATCTCAGCAATCGAGCGACTGCAGACCTACGCCTTGGACCGCACGGCCACTGCGATCGGCTAAAATTCTTTACGCTACATTATTAACGTATAGCTCACCACAACACAAATCTCCATTACGCTACATTATCAATCCAGAACTCACCACAATACCAATCCTCATTACGCTACATTATTAACGTATAACTCACCACAACAAATCTCAATTACGCTACATTATCAATCCAGAACTCACCACAATACCAATCCTCATTACGCTACATTATTAACGTATAGCTCACCACAACACAAATCTCCATTACGCTACATTATCAATCCAGAACTCACCACAATACCAATCCTCATTACGCTACATTATTAACGTATAGCTCACCACAACACAAATCTCCATTACGCTACATTATCAATCCAGAACTCACCACAATACCAATCCTCATTACGCTACATTATTAACGTATAGCTCACCACAACACAAATCTCCATTACGCTACATTATCAATCCAGAACTCACCACAATACCAATCCTCATTACGCTACATTATTAACGTATAGCTCACCACAACACAAATCTCCATTACGCTACATTATCAATCCAGAACTCACCACAATACCAATCCTCATTACGCTACATTATTAACGTATAGCTCACCACAACACAAATCTCCATTACGCTACATTATCAATCCAGAACTCACCACAATACCAATCCTCATTACGCTACATTATTAACGTATAGCTCACCACAACACAAATCTCCATTACGCTACATTATCAATCCAGAACTCACCACAATACTAATCCTCATTACGCTACATTATTAATGCACAGCTCACCACAATATAAATCTTCATTACGCTGCATTATCAACGTATAGTTCACCACAATGCAAATCTTCATTGCGATATATTTACGTATAGCTCACCCATTACGCTACGCTATTAATGTACAGCTCACCAAAACACAAATCATTACGCTACACTATCAACGTATAGCTCACAATACACATCTCTATTACTCTAAATTACCACTACAAAACAAAACGACCCTGGTGCCCGACCCATTCCCTAACTCATCACGTAAAAAGGCCTGTTTTCCTAGAGGGGTAATGGCGGGCTGAGCGTAAAGCTGGTCTCTCATTTGCATCTGATGAAATTTAGAACGGCAAGAGTTTACTGAATGTCCCAGTGTAACAGCTAAACACTCACTATTCGTATTACAAACGCACAGGGTTCGAATCCCTGTGTTTTGTGGACTTCATCTGTTTCTCCAATGAGATGCTTCAACAATACCTTACATTAACTTCACTGTCAAAAAAAATTCATCGCGTATTTTACCCCTTTCGCTGTTTTGAAAACCCTTACGTCTTAAGGGAAAAAATGCACCGAACAAAAAAGTGTTTCATTTTTAGGCGCTCATTTCAAGGTAAAAAAAAGGACGCTTTATGTAGAGACGACGTCTGTCCGTCTGTCTGTCCTAGTGCAACACAGCAACAGCGAATAAACTGTTTGTCGAATTCTCGTAAAATTCGGCAGAGGAGTTTTTTTTTTGTTACAAAAAGTCGTCCAGTAACCGTGAGTTTCATGAAACTCCACGCCGTGAGTCATATATGATGTAACGCAGGTACATGAATTTGTACCCACACTTTCCACGTTTCTTAACCGATTCGCGTGAAATTCGGCACGGAAGAACCCGACGTGAGGAGACAAATATTTATGAGTTTCGGGGAAATCGGTGTGGTGAAGCTCATATTTTACTTAGGGACGTAAATTAAATTTTGCTCATACTTTCTAAATTTTTTTCGGTTCGGCGCAGGCGATGTCCATAACAGTTTATTGAATGCTTCCGAGTTTCGTGAAAATTGGCACAGGAAAGGCCACACTTTACATAGGCACGTAAATGAAATTACATTTACGCGTGTACCTAGAAACCGTATGACATTCCGAAAGTAAAAACGAACAGAATTACGTGCAGATTTCTCATACCAAATTTCATCCAGATCGGGCAGTAAACACGAAAAGTATGGTTAGTAACTCATTTACAACTTTAAAGTATGGTTTCCACTGCGCCGATTTTCACGAAACTCATAATAGCCAAATAAAATTTGTTGACATCTCCAGTACCGAAAATTATCTAAGTGGGTTCAAAAATGTAGAAAATGGGGTCAAATTGCACGCGAGCTTACTCGATAAATTTGTGCAAGAAACCCCCATACCGAATTTCGTGAAAATCCGATCAGCGTTTTAGTCACTGATACTAGGTCAAGACGGACGGACGAACGAACGGGCGTGCTCTCAACAGTAGGTGTTTTTTTCTTCCTAAACACTCTCTAATAATTAACTAACTAACTAACTAACTGACTGACTCCATGGAGCAGAGACCTTCCTGAGAAACTAACATGTCCTCAGCTATTCAAAAATTACCCTCATTTTATGGAACAAGAAGGTTCATTACCGCATTCACAAGTCCCCGCCACCTGTCCCTATCCTGAGCCAGATCAATCCAGTCCATGTCTCCCCATCCCACTTCTTGAAGACTCAATATTATACTCCCATCTACGCCTAGGTCTTCCAAGTGGCTCTTTCCCTCAGGTCTCCCACCAAAACCCTGTATGTACCTCTCTTGTCTCCCATACATGCCACGTGCACCGCCCATCTCATTCTTCTTGATTTGATCATCGTAATATTTGTTGAGGTGGCCGTGCGGTCTAAGGCGTGGGTCTTCGGCCGCTCGCTTACTGGGATTGTGGGTTCGAATCCCACCGGGGGCATGGATGTCTGTCTGTTGTGTTTGTTGTAAGGACGGTAGCATGGAACGTAAAGTGACATGAAGGACGAAAGGATTTAAACAGTACAAAAATGGATCAAAGGGGAAAAATCCCGGACAGGCAAAAAAAAAAAAACCCCCCACCGGGGGCATGGATGTCTGTCTCTTGTGAGTGTTGTGTGTTGTTGTCAGGTAGAGGCTTCTGCGACGAGCCGATCCCTCGTCCAGTGGAGTCCTACCGACTGTGGTGTCTCTCAGTGTGATCAAAAGGAAATTACAAACCTCGACACTGAAACGGGAAACCGGAGTAGGTAGAAGAGGACGACTACAAAAAAATATTTGTTGAGGAGTACAATTCATAAAGTTCCTCGTTATGTAGTCTTCTCTACTCCCCTGTCACCTCGTCCCTCTTAGGCCCAAATATCTTCCTCAGCACCTTATTAAAGATGGTCTACTAACAGAAACAAGTGCCTTTACACCACTCGGTTCAAAACACTGCCATTAATACCGCACCAGTTTCAAGTACCTCTGCCACTTCTGATCTTTTATTACATGCAGGCTACCCTAAAACGCCAGGATTTAACACCCAGCACGCTTTCTTTCTGCAAGCATGCCGTTGGTTGCCATGTGAAGGCACAAACGACCCCAAGGCCACCCAGGCATAAACAAGGCCCGCGTAAGTACACTTTCCAGAGAACTTCCCTCGACCAGACCCCCGTATTGTATTACAGCCTCTTACAAAGGCCACAGCACAGCTAAGGGCTTCACAAAACGCTCAATAAAGACGTCCTCAAAGACATAACCACGTCTCAAAGTTATTGACGTCATGCAGTCTGTTATACATATAAGGACGTTTCTGAGGAACCTGTCGCCACGGTAATCAGGGTTGAAATTTCAGGGATCATATTTTCTGTGCCCTGATTACGGACAGTGCAGGTTCCTTTGAATCGTCGGTACACATCTAACAGTCTACACGGCAGTCACATTCCAGAAGACATTTTCATACTCGCCGCCATCAAAACATCGTATGTCACTCTGAGAATTTTCAGTATCACATTTTCTTCATCCTCCTCTTCCTACCTCCCTTTTAGATCCAAATATTCCGTTCCTTAACATCCCGTTCCATAGAAAACATACAAAGACTCTAATCCGACAAGTACTAAGCTATGGCTGCGAAGCATGGACGGACGATGACTGTCATCAGAAGAAGGCTAGCATTATTTGAATCCGACAAGTACTAAGCTATGGCTGCGAAGCATGGACGGACAATGACTGTCATCAGAAGAAGGCTAGCATTATTTGAATCCGACAAGTACTAAGCTATGGCTGCGAAGCATGGACGGACAATGACTGTCATCAGAAGAAGGCTAGCATTATTTGAATCCGACAAGTACTAAGCTATGGCTGCGAAGCATGGACGGACAATGACTGTCATCAGAAGAAGGCTAGCATTATTTGAATCCGACAAGTACTAAGCTATGGCTGCGAAGCATGGACGGACAATGACTGTCATCAGAAGAAAGGCTAGCATTATTTGAGAGGAACACATTAAGCTGTGCCATGGCTTAGGCGATTGCCGATCCCAGTGGCCGTGCGGTCTAAGGCGTGGGTCTGCTTACTAGGATTGTGGGTTCGAATCCCACCTAGGGCATGCATGTCTGTTTGTTGTGAGTGTTGTGTGTTGTCAGGTAGAGGTCTCTGCGTCGGGCTGATCACTCGTCCAGAGGAGTCCTACCGAGTGTGGTGTGTCTGAGTGTGATCGTGAAGCGTTGAAAAATGAGGCGGCCTAGGCCCCCAAGGGGCTGTCGAGCCATTGGGGGTGCGGGGGGGGGGGGAGCTCAGGCGATTAGTCGCGGAAGCCCGGGTTAGATCCCGGGTCAGTCCATGTGGGATTTGTGGTGGACAAAGTGGCACTGGGACAGGTTTTTCCCCGAGTACTTAGGTTTTCCGCTGTCAATTTCATTCCACCGGTACCCCATTACTTGAAAAAATGAAAAAAAAAAAAAACTAATCATCTTTCTCTTCATCTTCATAACAGGGTTGCACAATAAGCCTTAAGGCTGCGGTGAGTCCGTAGCTTCTGCTGCGGGGCCCTTCTCAAAAAAAAATCTTTGGGCCAGTATATAAATATTACTTAGAACGGTGACTAAGTATAATGAAGATCTTTGAATTATTAGATGGACCTGATATAGTGGAATATATTAAGTTCAGATAATTAAAATGGTCTCATAGTCCGAACGTATAATTCCAGAATACCGAAAAAATTACTGGATGGAAAACTTCATGGAAAAAGACCTATGGGAAGACCACGACTGAGATTGGAAGACATCAAAATAGACTCCTTGTTGCTGCTAAATACAAGAGGCTGGTGGAGACTAGCAGGGCTATCTGGAGGCGAACTGTTAAAGAATCCAGAGCCCTACGCGGGCTGTCGCACAACTGAAGAAGAACAACAAGCAGTACATCCTGTCCTGAAATATCCCGTGTCCAGTCTACAGCAATGACAATAATCTCTATATTAAATGGTCCAATACAACTTAAGCGTCTATTTAAACCTTTCAATTCACATTTAAGTCGTGTCTGATTGCGATAATGCGGACCGCCATCACTGCTCTGAACCATACCGATAAACATAACAACGAAGCCTACAACAGACTGTGGAACCATACAAATAGTGGCAGGTCAAAGACGGTTGGTTTTATATTTGGCAGCCTGCGCTGCCTGAGGATAGTGCACTAGCAGCGAAACATGTAGCAGCTTTATGTATAACACTTATATGTGAATATTAGAGTGCATTTGGTTGGTGTAATAAATTGACTGTGTTGATCACGACAATGAACGGAGTGAACAATCTTAAAGTTGTTAACAGTAAGAGTCTTATTTTTAAAGGAAAATTTATTTGATGCCGATCTCAGTGGCCGTGCGGTCTAAGGCGTGGGTCTGCGGCCGCTTGCTTACTGGGATTGTGGGTTCGAATCCCGCCGGGGGCATGGATGTCTGTCTGTTGTGAGTGTTGTGTGTTGTCAGGTAGAGGTCTCTGCGTCGGGCTGATCACTCGTCCAGAGGAGTCCTACCGAGTGTGGTGTGTCTGAGTGTGATCGTGAAGCGTCGAAAACTGAGGCGGCCTAGGCCCCCAAGGGGCTGTCGAGCCATTGAAAAAAAAAATGTATTTGATATTAAATGTTAAGGGATTAAAATTACTATTAATTAATTATCAGTATTACTGCAATAGAAATTAACACAGTAATTAATTACAATTTAATTTTTATAAGTGTTCAAGAACGGAAGAATGTCAGTAACAAACAAGTCTGCCACTACGGATACTGCAGCTCAGCACTGTCAGTAACAAACAAGTCTGCCACTACGGATACTGCAGCTCAGCACTGTCAGTAACAAACAAGTCTGCCACTACGGATACTGCAGCTCAGCACTGTCAGTAACAAACAAGTCTGCCACTACGGATACTGCAGCTCAGCACTGTCAGTAACAAACAAGTCTGCCACTACGGATACTGCAGCTCAGCACTGCCAGTAACAAACAAGTCTGCCACTACGGATACTGCAGCTCAGCACTGCCAGTAACAAACAAGTCTGCCACTACGGATACTGCAGCTCAGCACTGTCAGTAACAAACAAGTCTGCCACTACGGATACTGCAGCTCAGCACTGCCAGTAACAAACAAGTCTGCCACTGCGGTACCGCACCTCAGCACTTCGCAGGCCTTCTCCTCCTACTGCCAGATTGCGAGAAGTTCCCAACATACAATGTTGCCACGCAATACGCACGAAGCACGTGACAACTTAAATACTGTTGACACAATTTAACTATGCATGCGAAAGAAACCACTTGGATTACCTAAGCGTGGATGGGAGGGTAATATTAAAACGGATCTTAAAGAAATCGGTCGGGATGGCGTGGACTGGACTGATCTGGCTCAGGATAGGGACAACAGGTGGAGGACTGTTGTGACCACGGTAATGAACGTTCGGGTTCCATAAAATGAGGGGAATTTATCGACTAGATGAAGGACTGTTTTAGCTCTTCAAGAAGGGCTCTGCTCCATGGAGTTAGTTAGTTATCAAATTGGTAAGTTAGTAAGTTCTTAAGTTAGTACGTCATCAAGTTAGTAATTTACTAAGTAAGTCAGTTAGTTACCACATCTGTAACTTAGTTATTTAGTTAGTAAATTAGTAAGTTACTGAGTTAGTAAAAAGTTCACCTTATAACCTGCCATGAAGTCTCAGAGGGGGAGTAGAGGTATAGCTCTACTCTTTCTTTAACCTCGGCGCTAGATGGGGGTGGGTGGTCAACGCCACGCCCCGGCCGCTTTACCCCCGGGAATGACCCGTTACCCATTGTATAAGAGGCTAGGTAGGCCCCAGGGCCGGTCTGGACGGGTGCGGAAAATCTCGCCCCCACCGGTATTCGATCCCCGGACCGTCCAGCCCGTAGCGGGTCGCTATACCGACTGAGCTATCGCGGCCCACACTGAGTTAGTTACTTAGCAAATTAAGTAATTAGTCAGTTGGTTTGCTAGTTAGTTAGGTAGTTAGTTAGTTAGTAGCAGTGCGAATTTCCAGTCAATGAAATACTGCCCATCATTCTGACGGCGGAGCTAAGTGCAGTTTTTTCGAAAAATGTGTCAGGCCGCTCACAGTCCGGCGGCCAGAACACTGTGACTAGCGTAGTGTGAATGTGACGGTTACCAGTTTATGTGCATGGGAACTGAGTACTTGAACGAACGAACAGCTGAGGAGCACATGGCGGTTACGTCAGCACTTTGACACTCGCCTGCCCCGCACATCCGTTCTCTGGATGCCCCCTCTCCCCCCCACCAACAGCAACACAACCCCCCTGGTGTTTCTTCACAGCGCGTCTCTCCAACTTAACCGCTGCGTCTGCACGACAGCATGGCGCGCGGGAAAAGTCGACGAAGCACATTTTTGTCCTGAAGATGGAGGCAGTACGTTCCTCCTGTCTCGTATTCTGGATATTTCAGGTTCAAATCTCGGCCCAGAAACCGGGTACCCTGAAGTTATCGTTGTTTTCCTCACGCCTCAACAATGCCTTACATCGGTCCACAGCACTTCCGACCACAACCTCTCCAATTTCCTATTCGTCTTTGTATAGTTCGACATTATATAGTTTATAGTACAGTACAGTACAGTACAAGCCGGGAGGTCACGGATTCGACTCCCGATGGGGTCATTGGGATTTTTCATTGACATAATCCTACCGGTCGCACTATGGCCCTGGGGTCGACTGAGACTCTAATAGAAATGAGTACCAGGAATACTTCGGGGCATCATGAAACTTATGGATTGAATGATCAGATAAGCGGGGATCGATTCCCGACAGAGGCAAAAGGTTCTCATCTTCTCAGAAACTCCCCGGGAGTAAAGCAGCCAATGTTAAATGGTACTGGGGCTCTCACCGGGCTGTAAAGCGGCTAAGTAGCCCACTTGCCGAGGTCAAGATTGCGTGAGTCTATAGAGTTTTCCGAAAGTCCCGTTACCAACCCCCCCACCCTAAAATTAAATTCCGGTAAATTTAAAAAGGTAAGTTCTCCCTACAACAGACCACGAAGGCCCAGAGCGGAAGTAGAGGTATAGCTCTACTCGTTCTTTAACCTCGGCGCTATATAGGGGTGGGTGGTCAACTCCACACCCCGGCCGCTTTACCCCCGGGAAAGAGACCCGGTACCCATTGTATAGGAGGCTGGGTGGGCCCCAGGGCCGGCCTGGACTGGTAGGGAAAATCTCGCCCCCACCGGGATTCGTTCCCCGGACCGTCCAGCCCGTAGCGAGTCGCTATACCGACTGAGCTATCCCGGCCCACATGAAATTCCGGTATGGATGTAATTGTTTTCCTGTTCTAAGTGACATGGCCCCACCGAAGGTATCACTACTTTGACGAAGTGGCGCCGCTTTCGTGGTCAAATGATTCTGAGAGCTATGCTAGACAAAAAGGGATAACCTGGTCCTCCAGGTTGGGGGTTGGGAGTGCGGCAGAAGACCCCGCCTTGTAAGAATATTACTGTCACGCAGCCTCAAGGAGATAAAGCCGGACAGTGTATTGGACAAAGACAAGGAAAGGTGGCGCGACGAGTTAGAGGAGGAAGTCGCATGAGTCGGATGTAGAAACTGGAGAATTAACGCAGTCAAGAGAGTGGCGGAAGCGCATCGAGGAGGTCAAGTGCCACCGAGGGATGTAGCGCCATTGGAAGAAGAAGAAGGTGACAGTCATGCAAGTAGCACGTAAACACCCCACTGTTCCATGCGGACGGACATAAAGACATGACGAAACTAGCAGTCGCTTTTCGCGATTTTGCGAACGCGCCTAAAATATGGTGGCGCACACTGACTGGGATCAAAAAATGGCAGCACTTAACGCCCGCAGTGCACACATGCATAAGTATTAACTTCTAACTTATTGGCCGTGCCATGGCTCAGGCGGTTAGTCGCCGGCCTCTCACTACGGAGGCCCGGGTTCGATCCCGGGTCAGTCTATGTGGGGTTTGTGGTGGACAAAGTGGCACTGGGACAGGTTTTTCTCCGAGTTGTCGGTTTCCCCATGTCAATTTCATTCCACTGGTGCTCATAGGGTTGCACAAAAAGCCTTAAGGCTGTGGGGCGTTCGTAGCTTCTGCTGCGGGGCCCTTCACCATGTAAAAAAAAACTTCTAACTTCCATTGCACACACGACTTTGACAGGGACGTAACAGGACCTCCGAAACACTCTACGCGCCTTTCCGCTTCCATATGCCTTCATGGTCTGTTTTTTTTTTTTTACATGGTGAAGGGCCCTATGATGAGGATGAGCAGTTTTTTTTACCAAGTTTTACAAGTAATGGAGCACCAGTTGAATGATATTGACAGGGGAAAACCGACAACTCGGAGAAAAACCTGTCCCAGTGCCACTTTGTCCACCACAAACCCCACATGGACTGACACGGGATCGAACCCGGGCCTCCGCAGTGACAGGCCGGCGACTAACCGCCTGAGCCATGGCACGGCCTTTCATGGTCTGTTACTTAAGTAAGCAGAGGCACAACTGTTACGTTTTACGCATTGCCCATCAACTTAACCCTCTTTCAGCAGAGGGACTGTACTTTCAGAGTAGACTGTACTTTTGTCATTAGTTGACACAACGAACTGTACCACACAAAAATGTCGTAATCGTGACGTCACTATCCTTACAAGCCATGTGTTCATACAGCAATTCTATAAACCCAATGTGACGATTCCCCTTCGTAATTTGTCAGTTCTTGTAAGGCTGCATGTTTCAACAGTTAAACGGTGACCTTCAGGCCACTCTGTTCTACAAACATGTGAATTAAATTGTAGTTACATGATTAAGTGTCATGGGACTCAGATCTCAATTTTACAAACGTGGATACATATCAATATATTGTTAACATTTCAATAATTAAAATGGTAATAAATTCAAACAAGACAGGCAACGTACATATAACGTAACACTGAGGCACGTTCATTTAACCATTGTTGCCGTGGAAAAGCAATAAGTATTACATATTGTGAGTGTGTGTCTGTAGCCTTAGTTATCCAGCATGCAAAGCGCATGCGCTGTATTATATTGTCATCTGTGGCCTGTCCGGCTCTACCATATTTTTCCACATTTTCTCATAAACGGCACGATTTTCGGGAAAAAGTTATTGAAAATAAAATGTGTGTTCTGATTTTCTTTACAACTTTTGTTTGAAACATTTCTCATTTTAAGAAGAATTCAAAGAGATATTATCTTAAATGTACATAGGTCTTTGTGTAAAGTACCGTTATTATTGTCAGATTTTCATGAAAGTTGAATTTTTCTAGACAGATTTTCGAAAAATACTCAAATTTCATGAAAATACGTCCAGTGACAGCCGAGTTGTTTCATGCGGGCAGACACGACGAGTATAATAGTAGCTTTCTGAAATTTTGCGAACCCGCCAAAAAATTCGTAAGACTACCTACAGTTAGGTTGTAAAATCTGGAATGGGTACCATCAGAACACAGTATGACAGCACTAGTCCTATTATGTAGCTTTCACTGGCTACTTATGGAGCATAGGGCCTCCTTTCGGAGGTTTCTTTGGTGTGCATAGGTGTAGTGAGTGACCAGCCCACTGGCTGCACAAGTTCTACTCAATCCTGATGTGGCTGCCAGAGCCATCTAGCTATCAGTCAGGAGACTTGGGTGAGAAATGGCCGCTGAATTTTGCTTACGAAACATTACTAGTTCTACTCATGCCCGTAAAGTTCTTTTACATGCCGTAAATCTACGACATGGGACCGACGGCTTTACTTCCCCTCCGAAGGAAGTTGTGCTACGGATTTTTATCACCCGGGATCGAACCCGCGAACCTTGGGTCCAGTGGCGAGCACGCTAACCACTAGTCCACCGAGGGCGACACTGGCTACTTATAGTCGCCGTTAAACAAAACTTGTGAAAAAGGAAACAATTAATATAATTTTCTTCCAGCAATTCCATCCATGTGGCCTGTACTAGACTGAACTGAGACAGACGGCCCAAGGCAAAGAGTCAACAAGAGTGGAACAGTTTGCCAAATCCGTTCTTTGCTATTCTAAAGTAACGCCCAACATCTGTGCACAATACATTACGGAGAACAACAGTTTCACATTAAAAAATACTGCCTTAAGTCAGCTAAGTATTACAGTGTATAACAGTACACTAAGGACTTGTTTTACGTTCTAGTTGTGTTCCTGAAAAAGTGGGCGTAAATAAAAAAGGCGTAAATCAAAACTATTCACACGAAAAAGGCCTAAATAAATGAAAAAAAAACAGCCAAAAAGCATTAAACCGAAAATGAGACTGCGTAAATTAAACTGGTGTAAATTGGTAAGGGTCGTTAAAGCAAAGAGGAGTAACACAAACGAGCGTAAAACAAGGTCTTGGTGTATATTAATATAGTTTCAAAATATACACAAAACGTCCCAAAATGCTACACGAGATCGTAAGTTCTGACAGCTGTGTTCATGAAGACTCAAGACTTCTGCGATGTTATGCCATATCTACTCGTGAATAATTACCGACGTTTCGTAACAGGCATCTTTACCCTAAAGAGGAAGGCACTACTATACTCAGAAACGTCGGGAGCCACGAGTATTACCAGTCGACACGACGTAATATCCAACAAGGCGTTCTTTGCTAGTTTCCTTATTTCACAGGAATAAATCTGATCACAGAGCCATTATAAGGCGCAGAATTATAAATTACGGTTGTGCCAGTTCAAGCAAAAGTCTGCAAATCAAATCAAATTTCAGATAAAATGTACGATGTCAATAAGGTCTATATTCATGTAGGCCTAGTGACCATTTTGAAACAATGGGCCATTTGAAGATAACGATTAATTCAGATCAGATCTCCATGTAAGGTAAGCGTTATGTCACACGGATTGGACTAAAACCTGCACTTTGTAGGGCAAAGCTGTGCCTGCCCACGCCATGAAGGCGTCTAGTGGGTGTAGAGATACAGGTCCACTCATTCTTAACCTCACTGCTAGATGGAGTTGAGCACTCAGCTTAACGCTACGACCGATTTATGCCAACGGAAAGAACCCCCGGTATCCATTACAGAGGAGGCTTCGTGGGCCTCAGAGACGGTCTGGACGTTTCTGGAGGAAAGAAAGCCTCTTACTCCTGGCGGGATTGAACAACAGACACCCTATGTTCTTCTTCTTCCAATGGCGCAACAGCCCCTAGTGGGCCAGGGCCTCCTCAATGTCGAGGCTTCACGATCACACTTTAGACACACCACACTCGGTAGGACTCCTCTGGACGAGTGATCAGCCCGACGCAGAGACCTCTACCTGAAAACACAACACTCACACAACACAAACATCCATGCCCCCGGCGGGATTCAAACCCACAATCCCAGCAAGTGAGCGACCGCAGACCCACGCCTTAGACCGCGCGGCCTGTGCGATCGGCTAGACACCCAACACTAAACGTAACACAAATACGTTTCATGGTTTCGGAAATGAAACCCACGGCCACGCAGACTGAAGATCACTATTGCAACTTCATGGTCTACTTCCTGCACTTAGTGCAAAGACGGCTTTAAATAAGGATATGAGATTGGTAAGACGACTTTTAAAGTGTCGCTACTGCCAGTCCATTACTGACGCTTGCTGACGTAACGTTTCTGTTACGTAAGATTCCCTGCTCCGCTTGCTGACATAACGTTTGTGTAACGTAACATTCCCTGCTCCGCTTGCTGACATAACGTTTCTGTAACGTAACATTCCCTGCTCCGCTTGCTGATTTAACGTTTCTGTTACGTAACATTCCCTGCTCCTGCTTGCTGACATAACGTTTCTGTAACGTAACATTCCCTGCTCCGCTTGCTGACATAACGTTTCTATTCACGTAACATTCCCTGCTCCGCTTGCTGACATAACGTTTCTGTAACGTAACATTCCCTGCTCCGCTTGCTGACATAACGTTTCTATTCACGTAACATTCCCTGCTCCGCTTGCTGACATAACGTTTCTGTTACGTAACATTCCCTGTTCCGCTTGCTGACATAACGTTTCTGTAACGTAACATTCCCTGCTCCGCTTGCTGACATAACGTTTCTGTTACGTAACATTCCCTGCTCCGCTTGCTGACATAACGTTTCTATTCACGTAACATTCCCTGCTCCGCTTGCTGACATAACGTTTGTGTAACGTAACATTCCCTGCTCCGCTTGCTGACATAACGTTTCTGTAACGTAACATTCCCTGCTCCGCTTGCTGACATAACGTTTCTATTCACGTAACATTCCCTGCTCCGCTTGCTGACATAACGTTTCTGTTACGTAACATTCCCTGCTCCGCTTGCTGACATAACGTTTCTATTCACGTAACATTCCCTGCTCCGCTTGCTGACATAACGTTTGTGTAACGTAACATTCCCTGCTCCGCTTGCTGACATAACGTTTCTGTAACGTAAGATTCCCTGCTACGCTTGCTGACATAACGTTTCTGTTACGTAACATTCTCTGCTCCGCTTGCTGACATAACGTTTCTGTAACGTAACATTCCCTGCTCCGCCTGCTGATATAACGTTTCTGTAACGTAACATTCCCTGCTCCGCTTGCTGACATAACGTTTCTGTTACGTAACATTCCCTGCTCCGCTTGCTGACATAACGTTTCTATTCACGTAACATTCCCTGCTCCGCTTGCTGACATAACGTTTGTGTAACGTAACATTCCCTGCTCCGCTTGCTGACATAACGTTTCTGTAACGTAAGATTCCCTGCTACGCTTGCTGACATAACGTTTCTGTTACGTAACATTCTCTGCTCCGCTTGCTGACATAACGTTTCTGTAACGTAACATTCCCTGCTCCGCCTGCTGATATAACGTTTCTGTAACGTAACATTCCCTGCTCCGCTTGCTGACATAACGTTTCTGTTACGTAACATTCCCTGTTCCGCTTGCTGACATAACGTTTCTGTAACGTAACATTCCCTGCTCCGCTTGCTGACATAACGTTTGTGTAACGTAACATTCCCTGTTCCGCTTGCTGATATAACGTTTCTGTAACGTAACATTCACTGCTCCGCATGCTGACATAACGTTTCTGTTCACGTAACATTCCCTGCTCCGCTTGCTGACATAACGTTTGTGTAACGTAACATTCCCTGTTCCGCTTGCTGATATAACGTTTCTGTAACGTAACATTCCCTGCTCCGCATGCTGACATAACGTTTCTGTTCACGTAACATTCCCTGCTCCGCTTGCTGACATAACGTTTCCGTTAACATAACATTCCCTGCCTCGCGTGCTGACGTGACATTCCTGTTAACGTAAGCGTCCCTGTCCCTGCCGTTAACGTACGGTCACGCGCGTCAGCAGCAACCAGCGTTACATCACATCCGCCTACTCCTGTCAGCATTGTATTATATTCATCTATCCCAGTCGCGCTGTTCGGATGAACTTACCTGCCCCAGGTCGATGGTAAGATTGACCTCATTATACTTGACACCGCGTGAGAGCGGCGGGCTCTGCCACCAGGTCTCTGCGCCGTCGACGGCGAACTCTGGAGGATGCTTCTTGTCAGGCTGACTGGGGTCGCAGTAGTCACACACCTGCAACGGAGATCAGACTGGTCACTCGTCCCACACAACTACAGCAACCCCTAACTAGCACGGTGTTATTTTTCTGCAAATCACGGAGGGTGGCAAACCGCGGTTGACAACATCAAGGTCTGGTGCGAAAATGGGGATTGAGGGGAAACGCGGCCGTTTCTAGCACTCATAAAAGCCTGACTAACTTGCCTGTTATTTAAAAAAAAATACAGATTATGAGTAACAGCACTGGACTTACAACACAAAAAAGCACCTCAACAACAACTGAATGCAGGAACATTTGTTTCTCAGGCCATTGCAGCCAGAAATGAGAAGCTAGCAATTTCTTAGGCGTTCTTCGGCATGTAAAAATGAACGCAACGCCTTATGTCCAGATTACAGCCTACAACATAACCAGGCAGTACACAATACAGCATAGAACGGTTAACAGCACAGCAAAAGGACAAGATCAAATGTGACCGAACAACTAGTGTACATAGCGACTGTCTAACAACTAGTGTACATAGCGAGCTGTCTAACAACTAGTGTACATAGCCAGCTGTCTAACAACTAGTGTACATAGCGAGCTGTCTAACAACTAGTGTACATAGCGAGCTGTCTAACAACTAGTGTACATAGCGAGCTGTCTAACAACTAGTGTACATAGCGAGCTGTCTAACAACTAGTGTACATAGCGAGCTGTCTAACAACTAGTGTACATAGCGAGCTGTCTAACAACTAGTGTACATAGCGAGCTGTCTAACAACTAGTGTACATAGCGAGCTGTCTAACAACTAGTGTACATAGCGAGCTGTCTAACAACTAGTGTACATAGCCAGCTGTCTAACAACTAGTGTACATAGCCAGCTGTCTAACAACTAGTGTACATAGCGAGCTGTCTAACAACTAGTGTACATAGCCAGCTGTCTAACAACTAGTGTACATAGCCAGCTGTCTAACAACTAGTGTACATAGCGAGCTGTCTAACAACTAGTGTACATAGCGAGCTGTCTAACAACTAGTGTACATAGCGAGCTGTCTAACAACTAGTGTACATAGCGAGCTGTCTAACAACTAGTGTACATAGCGAGCTGTCTAACAACTAGTGTACATAGCGAGCTGTCTAACAACTAGTGTACATAGCGAGCTGTCTAAACAACTAGTGTACATAGCGAGCTGTCTAACAACTAGTGTACATAGCGAGCTGTCTAACAACTAGTGTACATAGCGAGCTGTCTAACAACTAGTGTACATAGCGAGCTGTCTAACAACTAGTGTACATAGCGAGCTGTCTAACAACTAGTGTACATAGCGAGCTGTCTAACAACTAGTGTACATAGCGAGCTGTCTAACAACTAGTGTACATAGCGAGCTGTCTAACAACTAGTGTACATAGCGAGCTGTCTAACAACTAGTGTACATAGCGAGCTGTCTAACAACTAGTGTACATAGCGAGCTGTCTAACAACTAGTGTACATAGCGAGCTGTCTAACACAATTTTAATATATTTTAGTATTTTACACTTCAACTATCTTCAACTGAATGATCCCTTTTTAAAAAACACCGAAGAAGGATTCGCTAATTACTATAAGCATAAAGACATGTGATATTTAGTGCTGGTGGCTTACAATAATTATGTACTGTGAAAGTGAGTGAAAAACAATTGGGTGTATTGAAAATTGTGAACTGTCGACGAGGATGGCATAAGGTATGCCGAAACTTTTTTTCTTAGTCGTCTTCTTCTACCTACTCCGGTTTCCCGTTTCAGTGTTGAGGTTGTAATTCCTTGTGATCACACTGAGAGACACACCACAGTCGGTAGGACTCCTCTGGACGAGGGATCGGCTCGTCGCAGAGGCCTGACAACACACAACACTCACAAGAGACAAACATCCATGCCCCCGGTGGGATTCGAACCCACGATCCTAGCAAGCGAGCGGCCGAAGACCCACGCCTTAGGCTAGGCGCACACTTGCGATTTTCTGTCGCGCGATTATTTAGTCGCACAAATAGAACACACTGTTTTCAGTAGGAATGCGCGCACATGCGACTAAATAAAAGCAGCGATTAAAAAGACGCAACCAGCCCTATTTTACTAGCGACGCGACTGTCGCGAATTAAAATGGGTTACATAGACAGGAATGAACCTGCGCACACTTGCTTCTGCTGCTGTTCAGTCGCAGTTCAATCTTTGGAGAGAAATCTATCGTTGAATATTATTGTATTTGAATTATTTGTTATTGATATTGAATTATGTCTGATAACGAATCTGCTGTTGATGATTCACCGTCACACATTGTTTTGGACACGGAGAAATTAATTTTTGAATTGTAAAAACGGCCTGCTCTGTATGACAAAAAATTTGACTTATAAGTGGGTGCACCCAATGTTTTCGTTTGCGTCTTTTTTTGGATTTCATACGGAGTAATAAGGCAATCACACAAGTACTTTCGATGAAATCCATACCATTACTGAAATATACTAGCGATTTTTTGGTCGCCGTGTGCGGACCGCAATACTTTTCGGCGATTGCGACTTTTCAGTCGCGGCGGCAATAAATCGCAAGTGTGCGCCTAGCCTTAGACCGCACGGCCACTGGATCGGCTGAAACGTATATAGGGACAATAAAGCATTAAAAATACGTGTACTGCGTTTGTTGGATTGAAATAAAATTAATTAAGCAATGCCTTATGTCCAGAACATATCCTTTCGTCTGTGACCCAATACCAGCGACCCAAACATTTGTCGGATTTTTTTAAAAATTCGGTGAAGAAGTTCTTTACAAGAAGCTGTCAAGCAAGCGTGAGTTTCGTGACTGTTGGCTCCGTGACACTCATACTTTACTGAAAGGCGTAAACGAATTTCTATCCGCACTTCCAATATTTCTTGAATGATTCGAGTGAAATTCGGTGCAGTAAAAGCCACACTACACCTAAGCACGTAAATCACATTTTTCCTAACTTTCGACATATTTTTGTCTAATTTGGATAATATGCGGTATAGAAAATGCCCATAAACATTTACCGAGTGATTGCGCGTTTCGTGAAAATCGATAAGTGAAAAGCCACACTACACCTAAGCACGTAAATCACATTTTTCCTAACTTTCGACATATTTTTGTCTAATTTGGATAATATGCGGTATAGAAAATGCCCATAAACATTTACCGAGTGATTGCGCGTTTCGTGATAATCGATAAGTGAAAAGCCACACTACACCTAAGCACGTAAATCACATTTTTCCTACCTTTCGACATATTTTTGTCTAATTTGGATAAAATGCGGTATAGAAAATGCCCATAAACATTTACCGAGTGATTGCGCGTTTCGTGAAAATCGATAAGTGAAAAGCCACACTACACCTAATCACGTAAATCACATTTTTCCTAACATTCGACATATTTTTGTCTAATTTGGATAAAATGCGGTATAGAAAATGCCCATAAACATTTACCGAGTGATTGCGCGTTTCGTGAAAATCGATAAGTGAAAAGCCACACTACACCTAAGCACGTAAATCACATTTTTCCTAACATTCGACATATTTTTGTCTAATTTGGATAAAATGCGGTACACAAAATGCCCATAAACATTTACCGAGTGATTGCGCGTTTCGTGAAAATCGATAAGTGAAAAGCCACACTTCAGTTACACGCATTACCACTGCATTTACCTGAAGGAACCGAGTGAAGTCTCCACTTGAGCCAACTTGCTCGGTACTGCAGTGCTGCGTCTGCATCTAATTTGGAACGGGACAGCAAACGGTCTACACCAGTGGTTCCCAAAGTGGGCGGTACCGCCCCCTGGGGGGCGGTGGGATTACCGAGGTGGGCGCTATTAGGTACGAGAGGTGGAAGGGAGCGCTGTTATTATCACAGGGGGGCGCTAGTAGACAAGTAGTGCGTTTATTTTTATAATAAAATTGAAATAAAGTAACTTTGTGTTAAAAATTAACTAAATTTCTTATTATTTTTATTTATGAATCTTATTGAAGCACATATTTTTTTAATAAACTATTGCTAGGTGAATTATTGTTAATCATAAAAAATATAATAAATTTTAATTTATTAATTAACACATACAACAGTAAGTTTCACTCTTATAATTTTATTTAAACGATTTTTTAAATATAAAATAAAAGTGGAAACAAAAGCGCATTTATGTTTTATAAAAAAGGTAGGGGGGGCGCTGTGGGTGTGTATATGGAACAAAGGGGCGGTGGACCGAAAAAGTTTGGGAACCGCTGGTCTACACCGTGACGGAATACACATACTTTACCACGGCGTTTTATACTCTCAACATGTTACACAGTTTTGCAGTACGCTCATAAATGTAATTACAGTTACGCAATTTTTTTCTCATGGTTCGACAGCCCTATTGGGCCTAGGCCTCCTCTATGAGGTTCCTAGATCACAGTTAGTTAGACACACCACACTCGGTAGGACTCCTCTGGAAGAGTGATCAGCCCGTCGCATAGACCTCTACCTGACAACACACAACACTCACAACAGACAGACATCCATTCCCCCGGCAGTGTTCTTTATTTTTTTTTGCCTGTCCGGGGTTTTTCCCCTTTGATCCATTTTTGTACTCTTTAAATCCTTTCGTCCTTCATGTCACTTTACGTTCCATGCTGCCGTCCTTATACAACAAACATAACACAAACATCCATGCCCCCGGTGGGATTGGAACCCACAATCCCAGCAAGCGAGCTGCCTTAGACCGCGCGGCCGCTGGTTACGCAAATTACATGCACCAATTTTCACGAAACCCTGACAGTTCAACCATTACGTGGATATTTTCTATGCCGAATTTCAGCCACATCGATCAAAAAATATGACAGAAATCACTTGAAAGTGTTGAAATGTGGTGCTGGAGAAGAATGGATATCAGTTGGATCGATCGTGTGAGAAATGAAGTATTACATAGAGTTAAGGAGGAGAGGAATATCGTACATACAATAAAAAGAAGAAAGGCTAACTGGATTGGTCACATCTTGCGTAGAAACTGCCTTCTGAAACATGTGATTGAAGGAAAGTTAGAGGGAAGGATAGAAATGACGGTAAGATGAAGAAGAAGGCGTAAGCAGCTACTGGATGACCTTAAGGAAATCAGAGGATATTGTAAATTGAAAGAGATCGCACTCTGTGCAGAACTCGCTTTGGAAGAGGCTACGGACCTGTCGTAAGACAGACTGCGGAATGAAGAGACTACGGACTTGGCGTAAGACAGAGTACGGAATGAAGAGGCTACGGACTTGGCGTAAGACAGACTACAGAATGAAGAGGCTACGGACTTGGCGTAAGACAGAGTACGGAATGAAGAGGCTACGGACTTGGCGTAAGACAGACTACAGAATGAAGAGGCTACGGACTTGGCGTAAGACAGAGTACGGAATGAAGAGGCTACGGACTTGGCGTAAGACAGACTACAGAATGAAGAGGCTACGGACCTGTCGTAAGACAGACTACAGAATGAAGAGGCTACGGACTTGGCGTAAGACAGAGTACGGAATGAAGAGGCTACGGACTTGGCGTAAGACAGACTACAGAATGAAGAGGCTACGAACCTGTCGTAAGACAGACTACAGAATGAAGAGGCTACGAACCTGTCGTAAGACAGACTACAGAATGAAGAGGCTACGGACTTGTCGTAAGACAGACTACAGAATGAAGAGGCTACGGACTTGGCGTAAGACAGAGCACGGAATGAAGAGGCTACGGTCTTGGAATAAGACAGACTACAGAATGAAGAGGCTACGGACTTGTCGTAAGACAGACTACAGAATGAAGAGGCTACGGACCTGTCGTAAGACAGACTACAGAATGAAGAGGCTACGGACCTGTCGTAAGACAGACTACAGAATGAAGAGGCTACGGACTTGTCGTAAGACTACAGAATGATGAAATGTGGGTACACATTACGTTACGCCCCCAAGTAATGTATGACTGTCACCGAGCCGATTTTCACACAACTCAAGATTGCTCGACAACTTTCTCTAAAGAACTCCTATACCGAATTTCACAAAAATCCGATAAACGTTTCAGTCGCTGATGCTAGGTGAAACGCAGACGGCCTGGCAAACGGACGTGTTCTTCGCGAAAAGTGCAAACAAGGTACGCTTGTCCCTGTAGGCAGGGGTGTAAATGGGGGGGGGGGGGGGGAGACAGTGGTGCGGTGGCCCCGGGCAGCAGAGTCGAGGGGGCAGCAAATTGGACGGAAAAAAAATTAATATTTTAAACAAAAAAAAATCGATTTTTGCGCTCAATAGATTTTAAATTACTGAGTCGAATATAAGGAAATTCAATAAATAATTGTGATTATTTGAAGTTCATAATTTCTGTTACGGGCGGCCATTGGCCCCGAGGGCCATAAAACCCAGCTACGCCAGTGCCTGTGGGGGCCATGAACAGGTGGAGTTCTTCTCATTAACCTCGGCACTAGACGGACGTGACCAACTTCACGCGCCGGCTGCATTACCTCCGAAAAAGAATCCCCCGTTACCCATTAAACAGGTGGCTAGGTGGATCCCAGGATCGATCTCGACGTTTCGGAGAAGAGAAAAATCTGTTGCCTCTGCTGGGGTTTCGAACCCCGTATCGTCACTATACCGTCCAAGCTATTCCGGCTGCCTCATATAGCCTGACTCGTAAGACGTTCTTTTTCTGCTTCGCAAAGAACGCCCACAAAATGAACACGGCTATGTCAACATGCCTTTCATCTCGCATGTAAATTCCTGACGCAGCAACAATCAGAAGACACGGCACTGGCGGCTACTTGAACTGAACTGCGCTCTAGCGGCAACAGTTACTACTGATGTACAGTCAGTACTGATTATATGCGTTATGTTTCCTTCTTTCCTAGTCTTCCGTCCGCCTGTCCGTCTTTGCAATTATCAGGGACTAAACTGTCTGTCGGATTTTCGTGAAATTCGGTATAAGAATTTCTTTCACAATGTCCGCTTTAAACTGACATCTGCGTAAGAAACGCACACAGCACATGTAAATGTAAATGTAAATGTAACAAGAAAGCAGTACATCGCAGAGATGTATGGCAGAGTGATATGATATATATAGGGTGTTTCTTTTCCTATTTAATCGATAAGCACCAGACACACTCTGTAGTTTCTATTAGACTTTCTAATGGTCATTATCACTGCGATCGTTTGTCTAGCTCCCGTCATCGACTGTTAAATCTCCCGGACATGCGGCGTACGACACAACGCTGGTAGAGCGTTGGACCGGCGCTTATCGGTCAAACACGAAAAAAAAAACACTCTGTAGATCGAAAATTCGTTTACGGTAATGAATGGAAGTGAGTGGTTCCCTTCAAGCAAATGCTGCACCAACAGCGGGGAAACAGCCCCTGGTACCCACAGGGGGCTGAGTGGGTTTCACAACCGGCCTAAGCACGGTGGCGAAGAAAAAAATGTCTGCATGCGCCGGGAATAGAACCCCGAGTCTCCGACGTGAAGCCCGTATCCTAGTCATTATACGTACCAAGCAGACCTGTACGCTGTCCAAAGCTCCGTCCAGCCTACTGATATTGTCCTGCCAGGTATTCGGCCGTACGTCCTGATATCAGTCCTAATCGTATGTCCTATTTGACGTCGTGACGTAACTAGTTAAGTCCGAGGCAAGAATATAAAACTGCCCCCCTCCCCCATACTTTTATAACAGTAACTTCGGTAAAAATGTAAATACGTAAAAAAGAAAGAATAATAATATAATAATAATAATAATATTATTATTATTTCCGTCAGCCTCCTATTCAATGGGTACCGGAGTGCTTTCCCGGGGGTAAAGTGGCCAGGGCGTAAGTTAACCACTCACCTCCATCTTGTGCCGAGGTTAAGAATGAGTGGAGCTACACCTCCACTCCCCCTATATGCGTTCATGGCGTGGGCAGAGACTTCTTTACCTTTACCTTCATTTCATTCACGAGATCTGCATATACAGGCAACTAATGAGTACAACAACAATCCCTCTCATTTCGCGGGTTCGTACTACGCGGTTTCGCAAAGTCGCGGGGTTGTCCCAAAAGTAAAAACAAAAAAAAAAAATCCCTGAACTTTCGAAAACATTCTAGAAGGTTCTATCCCGCCATCATAATGTTTCTGCAAAGAAAGGAAACTCCCGACCAGCGAAAATGAACCACTCGCAAAAGTGCGCAAAAAGTAATTTAGAACGCTTTTCATTTTTCATTATTATTATTATTTTGTGGGTAAAGGACTGAAAGGGATTTAGGCACAAATAGATACATTGAAATATAGTATTATAAAGAAAACCACTAAAAAATACTAAAAACTTTTTTTGGGGGGGAGGGGGGGGGTCGAAGCGTCAATTATTCTCGAATTTTCGCTTTTCGCGGAGTGTCTTGGAGCCTAACCCCCCCGCGAAAAGCGAAAGGATGACTGTTAAGTGAGCAAGCATTTAACAAACTACAGAGCGTGCAACTGAGACGGAACCCACTCCAACCTGCACTGACGCTATCTGCCGTACTCCGCGCGACTAACAAAACTAACAAAATACCAAAAACACATCCTTATCTGCGCCTCTTTAAGTTTTGCTCTGCCCACCAAGTACCTCTCTCGCCTCGCTCACGTTACAGCTCTGTTTACAACACACAGCCAAGATAAGTCGGTCTCTGTCACCACAGCAAAGCGCGTCCTCAGGTTGCGGATGGAGGAACGATGAGAACATAGTGAGTACCCAGTCGCGGACAGCCGAAAAGGGATGGTCCTCCAGCTTGGGGGTTGGGAAAGGTGCTCACCGTAAAAACTTACGATTTTACGAAACCATTTCACAAGGCTTCGGACTTGGACTGATCCTTTGGTACAACAATTTTGTAATATGCGTGTGTTTATTTTTTTGTATTGTGTATGGGTGTTTTTGTAAGGTGTGTACGGTGTTCTAATGTGTGTACTTGTATTTACTGTACGTATTTTGTTTTGTAATTGTGTATAGTTTGTTTTGTATTGTTACTTTTATGTATATTATATGTCCATTTGTATTGTGTGTACTGTGTAAGGACTACTGCCACCGGGTGAAAACATTTGTATTGTGTGTACTGTGTAAGGACTACTGCCACTGGGTGAAAACATTTGTATTGTGTGTACTAGTGTAAGGACTACTGCCACGGGTGAAAACATTTGTATTGTGTGTACTGTGTAAGGACTACTGCCACTGGGTGAAAACATTTGTATTGTGTGTACTAGTGTAAGGACTACTGCCACTGGGTGAAAACATTTGTATTGTGTGTACTAGTGTAAGGACTACTGCCACTGGGTGAAAACATTTGTATTGTGTGTACTAGTGTAAGGACTACTGCCACCGGGTGAAAACATTTGTAGTGTGTGTACTAGTGTAAGGACTACTGCCACCGTGTGAAAACATTTGTATTGTGTGTACTAGTGTAAGGACTACTGCCACCGTGTGAAAACATTTGTATTGTGTGTACTAGTGTAAGGACTACTGCCACTGGGTGAAAACATTTGTATTGTGTGTACTAGTGTAAGGACTACTGCCACTGGGTGAAAACATTTGTATTGTGTGTACTAGTGTAAGGACTACTGCCACTGGGTGAAAACATTTGTATTGTGTGTACTAGTGTAAGGACTACTGCCACTGGGTGAAAACATTTGTATTGTGTGTACTAGTGTAAGGACTACTGCCACCGGGTGAAAACATTTGTATTGTGTGTACTAGTGTAAGGACTACTGCCACCGGGTGAAAACATTTGTATTGTGTGTACTGTGTAAGGACTACTGCTACCGGGTGAAAACATTTGTATTGTGTGTACTAGTGTAAGGACTACTGCCACCGGGTGAAAACATTTGTATTGTGTGTACTAGTGTAAGGACTACTGCCACCGGGTGAAAACATTTGTATTGTGTGTACTAGTGTAAGGACTACTGCCACCGGGTGAAAACATTTGTATTGTGTGTACTGGTGTAAGGACTACTGCCACCGGGTGAAAACATTTGTATTGTGTGTACTAGTGTAAGGACTACTGCCACCGGGTGACAACATTTGTATTTTGTGTACTAGTGTAAGGACTACTGCCACCGGGTGAAAACATTTGTATTGTGTGTACTGTGTAAGGACTACTGCTACCGGGTGAAAACATTTGTATTGTGTGTACTAGTGTAAGGACTACTGCCACCGGGTGAAAACATTTGTATTGTGTGTACTAGTGTAAGGACTACTGCCACCGGGTGAAAACATTTGTATTGTGTGTACTAGTGTAAGGACTACTGCCACCGGGTGAAAACATTTGTATTGTGTGTACTAGTGTAAGGACTACTGCCACCGGGTGAAAACATTTGTATTTGTGTGTACTAGTGTTAAGGGACTACTGCCACCGGGTGAAAACATTTGTATTGTGTGTACTAGTGTAAGGACTACTGCCACCGGGTGAAAACATTTGTATTGTGTGTACTAGTGTAAGGACTACTGCCACCGGGTGAAAACATTTGTATTGTGTGTACTAGTGTAAGGACTACTGCCACCGGGTGAAAACCCAATTGCAGTAAATAATAATAATAATAATAATAACACAACACGAGGTGAATTATAGATGGCGGGCGGTATGCGCAATACTGTCTCAACAACACACACACCGTCAACATTACACATACAATTTTCTTTGAATCCATTATCCATACAGCCGTCATCCTTCGGTCGAGCTCGACCAGTGGCGTACATAAGGGCACCACTGACCTGCGGTTCGGGGTGACCAGTGGGTTGGGGGGGGGGGTGCAAAAGTACAGAACCCCAAAAAAATTTTGTGGGTTCTTTCGGAATGGATTCTGTTTTTCTGACAAACGTCAGTACTCTGGATCCGTTTGAAATCTGTGAGTAGCTTCGCTAATAATCATAAGGGAGGGGGGGGGGGATTATCTGGTCGTGTGTGAGGGGCGACATTATATGTGCTACTGAGTTCCATACATCCTGAAGACTATATCGTATGTGACAAGGAGGAAATATATGTATAAACGTAACACTGAGGCGCGTTCAAGTAAGCATTGTTGCTGTGGAAAAGCAAAATTGCATATTCTGAGTGTGTGTTTGTAGCATTAGCGCCATATTATATCAGCCGTGGCCTGTCCCGCTCTACCATATTTTTCCACGTTATCTCATAAACGGCACGATTTTCGGAAAACAGTTACTGAACATAAAATGTGTATTTTGATTTTCTCTACGACTTTTTCCTGAAACATTTCTCATTGTAAGAAGAATTCAGCGAGATATTATCATAAATGTACATAGGTCTTCATGTAGTGTACCCGTTATTCTTGTCAGATTTTAATGAAACTTGAATTTTCTCGACAGATTTTCGAAAAATCATCAAATATCAAATTTAATAAAAATATGTCCAGTGGCAGCGGAGTTGTTCCATGCGGACGGACAGACAGACAGACATGACGAAACTAAAAGTCGCTTTCCCAAATTTTGCGAACGCGCCTGGGAACTATTCAGCAGAATAACTTCTACTGTAGCAAACCAGGAGGGCTTAAAATTAAATGGTACACATCAGCTTGTAGTTTATGCTGATGATGGTAATATATTGGGTGGAAGTGTTCATGCTATAAAGAGAAACACAGAAGCTTTAGTAGTCGCTAGTAAGGAGATTGGTCTAGAAGTAAATGCTGAGAAAACTAAGTACATGGTCATGTCTGGAGATCGGAATGTGGGACAGCAGAACTAAGTACGTGGTCATGTCTGGAGATCGGAATGTGGGACAGCAGAACTAAGTACGTGGTCATGTCTGGAGATCGGAATGTGGGACAGCAGAACTAAGTACGTGGTCATGTCTGGAGATCAGAATGTGGGACAGCAGAACTAAGTACGTGGTCATGTCTGGAGATCAGAATGCAGGACAAAATGGCAACATAAAGTTAGATAATAAATCCTTTGAAAGGGTGGAACAGTTCAAACATTTGGGAACAATCCTAACAGATCGAAATTCCCTTCAGGAAGAAATTATGAGCAGATTGAAGTCGGGGAATGCTTGTTATCATTCGGTGCAGGATCTTCTGTCTTCCAGTTTGCTATCCAAAAATACAAAGATTAAGATATACAGAACTGTAATTTTGCCTGTTGTTTTGTATGGGTGTGAGACTTGGTCTCTCACACTGAGGGAGGAACATAGGCTGAGGGTGTTTGAGAATATGGTGCTGAGGAGGATATTTGGGCTTAAGAGGGACGGGGTAACAGGGGAGTGGAGAAGACTACATAACGAGGAACTTAATGATCTGTACTCATCACCAAATATTATTCGGGTGATCAAATCAAGAAGAATGAGGTGGGCGGGGCATGTAGCACGCATGGGTGAGGGGAGAGGTGCATACAGGGTTTTGGTGGGGAGACCTGAGGGAAGGAGACCACTTGGAAGACCCAGGCGTAGATGGGAGGATAATATTAAAATGGATCTTCAAGAAGTGGGATGGGATGGCATGGACTGGATTGATATGGCTCGGGATAGGGACAGGTGGCGGGCTGTTGTGAGTGCGGTAATGAACCTTCGGGTTCCATAAAGCGCGGGGAATTTCTTGACTAGCTGACGACCTGTTAGCTTCTCAAGAAGGACTGTGCTCCATGGAGTTAGTTAGTCGCTTACACGACTGCCCTGATATGATCGACCTCGTCCGGAACACGTGGGCTATATGAATAACAGATTCTACGAAACTTCTATGTCCACTGTTGATTGTTTATATGTTATTAATACGAATTATCAGGTATGCGGTGATATATTAAGAGTACTGTATGTGTACACTCTTGATGCCACCCCCAAACAACACGATATATTAAGAGTACTGTATGTGTACACTCTTGATGCCACCCCCAAACAACACGATATATTAAGAGTACTGTATGTGTACACTCTTGATGCCACCCCCAAACAACACGATATATTAAGAGTACTGTATGTGTACACTCTTGATGCCACCCCCAAACAACACGATATATTAAGAGTACTGTATGTGTACACTCTTGATGCCACCCCCAAACAACACGATATATTAAGAGTACTGTATGTGTACACTCTTGATGCCACCCCCAAACAACACGATATATTAAGAGTACTGTATGTGTACACTCTTGATGCCACCCCCAAACAACACGATATATTAAGAGTACTGTATGTGTACACTCTTGATGCCACCCCCAAACAACACGATATATTAAGAGTACTGTATGTGTACACTCTTGATGCCACCCCCAAACAACACGATATATTAAGAGTACTGTATGTGTACACTCTTGATGCCACCCCCAAACAACACGATATATTAAGAGTACTGTATGTGTACACTCTTGATGCCACCCCCAAACAACACGATATATTAAGAGTACTGTATGTGTACACTCTTGATGCCACCCCAAACAACACGATATATTAAGAGTACTGTATGTGTACACTCTTGATGCCACCCCCAAACAACACGATATATTAAGAGTACTGTATGTGTACACTCTTGATGCCACCCCCAAACAACACGATATATTAAGAGTACTGTATGTGTACACTCTTGATGCCACCCCCAAACAACACGATATATTAAGAGTACTGTATGTGTACACTCTTGATGCCACCCCCAAACAACACGACTTCTCGTAAGCACTAGAGAAAACAATGAAAGCCCTTATGCAAAGTGAACACTGGTTATGTGTTGCAAGTTAAGTCAGAGTTATGACTGTGGCAGTGACGATACTCAAATCAGGTCACTTTTTGCGAGTCGCCAACGATCATGAGATTGCTTTAAACAACTGTGCACGCAGATGATGTCAGCTGCGAGAAAGAGCAAGACAATACACAGAGCTCGAATTTTCTTGTATCATCGTGCCCCACAATATTACAGGATGCAATGAATTTGAACATAATTTTACCCAGTAAATTTAGTTCTAAAACTACAACATCAAAACACTGCACCAAATCATTGATGAAGCACATGCATTGTGTTTGTAATTTTTAAGATTATTTTTCGCCTGAAGATGGCAGTTTTCCCATGCCAGAACTTGCAGCGAGAAATAAAAACTGACAGACACCAGTTGTAGTCGCATGTGACCATGAAATACAATAAATCAATTACCATCATAACGAAAATTCGGGTCTTCTGGCATGTTAGGCAGTTGTCATTGGGCGGGTAGTTCCCCGACGTGTCAAAGTATCGTATTGTCCCTTACTCAAGAGAATGAAACTGACCTTCACAGAGTGGGTAGTCCTTTAACACTCGCGACCACGGTCGGGGGAAAATATATAGATCCTGTCAAAAACATGAGTCTCTATCACGGCTTGGCTTCTTTTCACTGGTCGCCATTTGTTAGGTGTTTCATTTACAAACACACCTAACGCCAGAATTATGCACAGTTCTAACCACACAGAACACTATGGAAAATGACTGTATTATCTCACATGCACAAAACACGACTGCACTTTAGTCTAATGTATCTTTAACTGGAATACATCGGTTACTGGTCACAAAGTGCCGTCGGTTGTCTCCAGCGCGGTCGACTGCCAAAGACAACTACAATCTCCTCAGTTAGTAACAGTAGCGCATCTTCAGGGTCAAGTAATCCAAGAAGATGAAGAAACTACGATCCTTCGAAACGTCGGGAACTAATCGCTCAACGACACAGCGTCACATCGCAGAAGACCTGAATCCTCAGCAATATCTTCGTGAGAACCTCAAATTTCGTATTATCATAATTTGGATAGTTTTTTTTCCTGTGGCGCTACAGCCCAACTCGAACCCAGGCCGCCTCGTTGTTGAGGTTGTTGATCACACACAATTAGACACACCACACTCGGTAGGACTCCTCTGTACGAGTGATCAGCCCGTCGCAGATGTCGCAACCTACACAACACACAACAAACACAAGAGACGAACATCCATGCCCTCAGCGGGATTCGAACCCGCGATCTCAGCAATTGAGCTGCCGCAGACCTACGCCTTGGACCGCACGGCCACTGCGATCGGCTAGTTTTGCTAGTTAGCGTCAAGTGGGTAGTAACGCTACTGCGTATTCGGAAAGTCCGGGGTTCAAATCGCGGTTCGGAGATATATTATCCTGAGATCTGTGGTTTTACTCAATGAAACGGCCACTTCCTTTCACATCCTCTGCAATTCATTATTCACCGACTGTCCTAGCACGCGACGCGCTATATAGCTGTAATCTGACGCACATCGTCTTCAAACCATTAATAAACTTCATCCTATAACCTGCCACAAAGGCCCAGAGGAGGAGTAGAAGTATAGCTCTACTCTTTCTTTAACCTCGGCGCTAGATGGGGGTGGGTGGTCAACGCCACGCCAAGGCCGCTTTACCCCCGGGAATGACTGGGTACCCATTGTACAGGAGGTTGGGTAGGCCCCAGGGCCGGTCTGGAAGGGTGTGGAAAGTCTTTCCCCCACCGGGATTCGATCCCCGGACCGTCCAGCCTGTAGCAAGTCGCTATACCGACTGAGCTATCGCGGTCCATCGTCAAACTAACAACAACAACAACAATATTGTCGATAAAATAGCATCGAACGCATGGCTGAGGGCTGGCGAACTCTTCCCAGAAACTACTTAATTTACGATAGCCATCCATGATCAGGTTATTAGTACCAAGAATATTAAGAAACACATTTTGAAGGACCCGCATTTTACTAACAACACCTGCAGAAAATACCGGGAGAAATCAGAAACCGTTCAGCATAGAACTAGTGCATGGTGCGCATTAACTCAAGGCAACACACCCATCGTCGCGATCAAGTAGCCAACATTGTCCATCAAGAATTGGCTATCAAATGCGGACTACCAATGCCATGTTATACGAGCCACATCCGTGTAAGAGAACTCCTGCTATAAGCTGTACTATGACAGCTCCAAAACAACTGATCGAACTGTCCGTAACAACAGACTATATATATAGTCATGCTTGACAGAACCATCAAAGAAGCACACTTAATACATGTCGCAATTCCCAATAGTCACAGCCTTCACAGTACCAGCGTCGAGACGCTGAAGGAATATACAGATCTAAACAGTTATAAAAATTTGGCCACTGAAAACGGCCTATACAACACCACTAGTACTATCCACAACGGGTATTATTCCAGCTAAACCGCTGTTAATTCAGAATAATAATAATAATAATAATAATAATAATAATCGTCAAGTTTGAGGCCTTTAAGTTCGTCCCTCCTTCATCTCAATACCTTTATCGCTCTACTGTCCAATGCGTCGTGTTTATACATTTCATTATTTGTCTCGGTATGAGATGAGATTCCACACTCTACACGGCGTTGTCAGTTACTGATATTATTTCTAATCTATCACTTAAATTAAATACGTATAATTACGGTGGAACTCGGTTATGACGTCATGAAAAGGACTGCATATTTTGTGTCGTTATAAACGAGTGTTGTTATAACAGAGCAGAATAATGTTACGGTTAACAGCGAGGAATTGATTAGTACCACAGAATATCTGACGCTATATACGAGGTGCCGTATAAACCGATGTTGTTATAACCGGGTTCGACTGTACTTTCTATGGGGCCGGGAGAGCGTAGACGGTATTGTGGCTAGGCTACGGGCTGGACGAATTGGGGGCTCAATTCGCGCCAGGAGCAAATTTTCCTCTTCTCCGAAACGTCCAGACCGGCTCTACAGCCCACCCCGCTTCCTCCTGAATGAGTTATTTTCCAGAGGGCAAGGCGGCCGCGGCGTGAAATTGACCACTCATCCCCATCTAGTGTCGTGGTTAAGAATCAGAGAAGCTACAACTGTCCTTCCCTATATGCCTTTATGGCCAGCACTGGGACAGACAACTGACTGCAGCCTGCTCTGTCGAGCCACACATCCATCTCTTTCACTCTTCGTCCTCACTCCCGCCCCGTATTCATTGGCGACCCTGGATACGCGTAAGGAAGGGAGTGAGGCCATACCGCACGATCTCCCCAGAAACTTGGTAAGTGATGCATAAATACGAGTACAATGCTTTGAACAGCCAACACGGAATACAAACATTTCCTTCTAGTATAAGAACTTCCTTCGGCCTATACCTAGATCTTTTACTGCGAGTTGGATCCAACATAGTGAAGAACATTTTGGGAACAACACTAAACAATCAAAACTCCATTCACGAAGAAATTAAGAGCAGATTGAAGTCACGTAATGCTTGTTATCATTCGGTGCAGATCTTGTGTCTTACAGTTTGCTATCCAAAAATACAAAGATTAAGATATACAGAACTGTAATTTTGTTGTTGTTTTGTATGGGTGTGAAAATTGGTCTCTCACATTGAGGGAGGAACATAGGCTGAGGGAGTTCGAGAATAGGGTGCTGAGGAGGATATTTGGGCCTAAGAGGGACGGGGTAACAGGGGAGTGGAGAAGACTACATAACGAGGAGCTTTATGATCTGTACACCTCATCAAACATTATTCGCGTGATCAAATAAAGAAGAATGAGATGGGCGGGGCATGTGGCACGTATGGAGAACAGGAGCGGTGCATACAGGGTTTTGGTGGGGAGACCTGAGGGAAAGAGACCACTTGAAAGACCTAGGCGTAGATGGGAGGATAATATTAATATGGATCTTAAAGAAGTGGAATGGGGGGAGCATGGACTGGATTGCTCTGGCCCAGGATAGGGACAGGTGGCGGGTGCTTATGAATACATTAATGAACCTTAGGGTTCCATACAATGAGCGGAACTTCTTGACTAGCTGAGGACCTGTTAGCTTCTCAGGAAGGACTGTGCTCCGTGGGGTTAGTTAGTTAGTTAGTGAAGAGAATGTCATGAGTCGCTTACTGGCAGATTTACCACATTGATACAATACTAGCTTTCGCTTATACTAATGCACTAATTAATATCCTTTGTCGATTTTCGAGCCAAATTTGACTACGAGCTCTTTTCCCTCGCAAAATGATCGTTGTTCCCAGCGCCCCTTTTCGGCTGTCGTCGGCTCCCAAATAATCTAGAACGTGCCGACCCTGAGCGCGATGGCCCACCAACTCTCAAAATTCAAGATTTTACGTTTTATATTGCATAATAAACCTTCATACGTGTAACATCTGTACTTACAACAAAGTAGGTGCCTTACATTTATGCATTTCACGTACAATTTTAATGATGTATTTGCTGTATATGCACAGGCTAGTGACTAAGAATTACACTAAAATACGGTAACTACACATCAGTGTTATCTTCTTCATACTTAGGTGCCACTGTAAGTCGTGTTAAGGTGACCTTTGTACATTTGGCCAAAAATGTTTGACTTCTGGAACCAAATTCTATAAACCTGTAACAAGATAATAATGTGCTTAAAAGTTTTTGGATTGTAGCCCGGCGTCAATTTTTGGTGTATAACCAACGTTTCGGGAACACTTGTTTGTCCCATCTCAGGGTCTTGTCAATTTTTGGTGTATAACCAACGTTTCGGGAACACTTGTTTGTCCCATCTCAGGGTCTTGTCAATTTCTGGTGTATAACCAACGTTTCGGGAACACTTGTTTGTCCCATCTCAGGGTCTTGTCAATTTCTGGTGTATAACCAACGTTTCGGGAACACTTGTTTGTCCCATCTCAGGGTCTTGTCAATTTTTGGTGTATAACCAACGTTTCGGGAACACTTGTTTGTCCCATCTCAGGGTCTTGTCAATTTTTGGTGTATAACCAACGTTTCGGGAACACTTGTTTGTCCCATCTCAGGGTCTTGTCAATTTCTGGTGTATAACCAACGTTTCGGGAACACTTGTTTGTCCCATCTCAGGGTCTTGTCAATTTCTGGTGTATAACCAACGTTTCGGGAACACTTGTTTGTCCCATCTCAGGGTCTTGTCAATTTTTGGTGTATAACCAACGTTTCGGGAACACTTGTTTGTCCCATCTCAGGGTCTTGTCAATTTCTGGTGTATAACCAACGTTTCGGGAACACTTGTTTGTCCCATCTCAGGGTCTTGTCAATTTTTGGTGTATAACCAACGTTTCGGGAACACTTGTTTGTCCCATCTTCAGGGTCTTGTCAATTTTTGGTGTATAACCAACGTTTCGGGAACACTTGTTTGTCCCATCTCAGGGTCTTGTCAATTTTTGGTGTATAACCAACGTTTCGGGAACACTTGTTTGTCCCATCTTCAGGGTCTTGTCAATTTTTGGTGTATAACCAACGTTTCGGGAACACTTGTTTGTCCCATCTCAGGGTCTTGTCAATTTTTGGTGTATAACCAACGTTTCGGGAACACTTGTTTGTCCCATCTCAGGGTCTTGTCAATTTTTGGTGTATAACCAACGTTTCGGGAACACTTGTTTGTCCCATCTTCAGGGTCTTGTCAATTTTTGGTGTATAACCAACGTTTCGGGAACACTTGTTTGTCCCATCTCAGGGTCTTGTCAATTTTTGGTGTATAACCAACGTTTCGGGAACACTTGTTTGTCCCATCTCAGGGTCTTGTCAATTTCTGGTGTATAACCAACGTTTCGGGAACACTTGTTTGTCCCATCTCAGGGTCTTGTCAATTTTTGGTGTATAACCAACGTTTCGGGAACACTTGTTTGTCCCATCTCAGGGTCTTGTCAATTTCTGGTGTATAACCAACGTTTCGGGAACACTTGTTTGTCCCATCTCAGGGTATTGTCAATTGTTGGTGTATAACCAACGTTTCGGGAACACTTGTTTGTCCCATCTTCAGGGTCTTAGGTAAAAAAGGATCTTTGACGCCGGGCTACAACCCAAAAACTTTTAAGCAACATTGCGACCACGGCGGAAGCCTTCAATTACATATTAAGATAACAATTTGTTTCATAAGTTTTCGCTTCTCGAGCAGTTTCCGGAGATCGACTTCAGCTCGTAAACTGATATGTTACTGCATGTCAGTATTTATTCTGCAGAACGGACAGCGGTTTTCGCCCCTTCTAACTCTATGGAACAACAACCTCAGCTGGTCACAAAATTCGCAGCATTTTATGGGATCCGGATGTTCACTACATGTTCACAACAGCACGCCCTCCCATCCTATTTAACACCCATTTTAATATTATCCTTCCGTCTATGCCTACGTCTTCAAAGCGATTCTTGCCGTCAGGTTTTCCTACCAAAACCCTGTATGCATTTCTCTTATGCTTTCGCCTCGTTCCCTTCGACTTTCAACAATCTGCATTTCACACTGTCAAAGTATCTATTGTTGACCGTATAAAGATACCCAATTGTTCACAACTAACCTGCCCTTGTATAAGGTTCACGTTCACATCTCGGTCCGCGTTAGCTCCCACCAGCTTACAGTACAGTTCAGGTTCCTGGATTTCCTCTCCACAAGTGGCAGTGGCGTAAATACGACGTCCCGCTGCCAAGTTGAAGTACGGCGGTGTTAGTATGACACCCTGCGCTGTAACGGCGAGCAACGCCACCACCAGCAGTAGCAGCAACAGCTCCATCTTCGCCGGCACTCAGCTCCGTAGCCGACACTTCACTGCCTGCTGCAGCTTCCGTGGCTGGTCCGCGTCATGGTCGCGCGCCACTACGGTATGGAAGAGGGGCGGGGCTAACTAGGCATCTTCCCCACGCTGGATTTTTGACTGCTCGCTCCCTGCGGAAAAATCCTGTAAGCAACCATGCCCTCTGGAGTTCCAGGGTTCGTTTCCGCGGCGGGGTGCGCGAAGTGACTGAACCTTCTACCGACCTGACCATTTCGAGTTAATGCATTCCATTTCTTTTCATTCTTTCTTTTTGTACTCCGTCTTACGACAGGTCCGTAGCCTCTACCAAAGCGAGTTCTCCAAAGGGTGCGATCTAGTGCTTCCTTTTTTAATTTCCAGTATCTTCTCTTTTCCTTAACGTCATCCAGTACTTGATTACGTCTTCTTCCTTGTCTTCCCGTCATTTCTATTCATTTATGGTTCGCTAATTGATATACTCGTTCTTCGAATGTGCCGTCGTTATTTGACGACCAAAAACGGAACCATAAAAATCCCAAGAGTATAAGCTACGTAAGTTTACTGCACGGTAGTCTGTATAATTACATTCCTTACGTGACTTCAGGCTTCCCCCGCGGTGTAAACGAGATTTTCGCTCTTCTGGGACTGATAGGTTGTCCCAAAACGTCGGCAACCAGCAATCTGTGCTGTGTAAAATCCCAGACGAGCGAAGATCTCTATGTTCACTGTCGGTTAACATCTGGAGTATGGTTGCATGTAATGTAATGCCTCCTAATGCTATTTTGGCATGTCCTGCAGTGGCAGGTATGTAGAACTGTTCTGCACTTCGAACTCCGAACACGCTGCATGCGAGTTGGATTACCAACCGCTGTAGTGACGACAGAGCCCTAGACGATGGCGGGGCAGTAATGGGCCTGCCCTCTTGCGAGAAATTCAAGTCACCAACTAACGAACAAAACTCGTTTTTCGGCGCGTTCGCAAAATTGCGAAAAACGATTGTTAGCTTCGTCATGTCTGTCTGTCTGTCTGTCCGTCCGCATGAAACGCGGGTCCCACTGGAAGGATTTCCATGACATTTGATAATTGAGTATTTTTAAAAAATATGTCGAGAAAATTCAAGTTTCATTAAAATCATACAAGAATAACGGATACTTTAATGAAGGCCTATGTACATTTATGATAATATCTCGTTGAAGTCTTCTTAGAATGAGAAACGTTTCAGACAAAGTTGTAGAGAAAGCAAAACCCACATTTTATGTTTAATAACTCTTTTCCGAAAATTGTGCCGTTATGAGATAATGTGGAAAAGTGTGGTACACCCAGACAGGCCACACATAACAATATAATAAGGCGTGTGCACTTTGCATGCCGGATAACTAACGCTACAAACACACATACACAGAATATGCAATACTGCTTTTCCATGGCAACAGTGGTTACACGAACACGCCTCAATATTACATTATATGT
Organism: Reticulitermes speratus; assembly: GCA_021186555.1. Classification (NCBI taxonomy): domain Eukaryota; kingdom Metazoa; phylum Arthropoda; class Insecta; order Blattodea; family Rhinotermitidae; genus Reticulitermes; species Reticulitermes speratus. The sequence continues at coordinate 40,240,801 of JAJKFL010000014.1, read as the reverse complement.
ACACTGCTTGTCTTGTTCTGCATCAGCTTTTTTAAACAACGCTGTCGGTGTTCGGTGGCTCCAACTGCATTTCGTCAATGGCAGGATGGCTGCTGAATGATGAATTGCAACAAATTTGGAAGTGGTCGTGTCCCACTCAAGGCACTAACCTGCCATTTGCCTAGAGGGACTGAGGAAAACTATGGAACACCTCAGCCAGGACAGTCGGTGTCACATCCGAAATTCAAACCGGGCACATCCCAAATAAAAATGAATGAATAATAAAAAATGAAGACTTCACAAAAACAATGTCTACCAAAAATAAAAACAAAATTAATTAAAACTGCCTTAATTGAACATACTTAATGACATACTGGTTAATGAATAAGACATTAAATTTTTTAATTATAAATACTACTGTTGATGTTAATGTTAAGTTATAAAATATGCAATTGGTAAGCCACCTGCACAAGTAACTTCACTTACAATACAATAAACTCTTCAGCCAGTCCTGGCACCATTTTGGATTACTTTCGTACTCACTAGTAGAGTTGTTAAGCTACACCATCCTGCCCAATCCGCAAATGGTATGATAAGACTAAATAAAAGACGAAGACTATTACATTACACACCACACCATGTGGGAATCAAGCAACATGCGGACTCCACCTTCAGATGCAGGCAGCAATTCCTCCCAAAATGCTGGTATCTAGTCACCAAACTATAGCTTATTTGTTAATCTCTAGCTGCTGGAATATTGGAGTGGATACTTGGGAGCAATTCACTTGTACAGTAACAGCAGTAGCAGCTCAGCAGATGAAACAAAATAAGTACCCTGCCCTTGCTAACTCATGTACACAGACTAGAGCCATTCCTACTCTTGACAGATTGCTCAGTGGCCAAAAACACATGACTTACACATGTCACATCCCACAGTAATATTCACAGCCATTAACCACAAGACCCCTGATAAGTATTTCAATATAAAAATAATCATGTCAAATGTAAGTTCCTCGCAGGAATACTGTCTTATTGAATGTCACGCTGTATGTAATTAGGTAGAAATTTACCCTGAAGATGAAGGTGGCAAGTCACTTTGAAATATTGGTAAATGTTTACTAAGAGTATATGACGACATCCAAGAAGACAGTCATCTTCATGAAATGGTGTTCTAAGATCCATAAATTTTCTACAGCAAGCGATAACATTTTGAGATACTGTACACAGTTAATATTATACACATACTTTGTAACAGACATATTAACTTAAATTTTATTCCAACTAGTTGCATATTAATAGCACTATACAATTTTTATTATTCTATAGTGTATCCTCCTACATGTTTCAGCTATCATTAGCCATCTTCAGGAAGATGATCAACACAAAAGAAATTCTCATTTTGATGTAGTAAAATAGTGTCATCACCCATGCACAGTTGGCTAATGACAGCCAAATCTTGTAGGAGGATACACTATAGAATACTGAAAATTGTACAGTGCTATTAATGTGGAATTAGTTGGAATAAAATATAGGTTAGAGACACATATTCAATTGTAAAGCAGGAGCCATCAACTGTGTGATAAGTGTTGTTTTTGACAGATGTGTCAAAATACAAAATCCATACTTACTTATCTCCAACTAATACAAAAACATTCTCAATCTAGTGCTTAAGTTAGGAATGGATGGAGCCTTCCTTACCTCCACCCTTCATACAAGTATATCTTCATAGATCTGTGCTTGATTAAGCACACAAGAGTTCTGCTGTTCATCTTTGAGAACAGCTGTGACCACACATGATAGAGGGAGACTGTTACTTTAGTAGCAAGATTCTGCTTCAGGTACAAGACACCCTGCTGACAAACTCCACCTGGTGTCACGTGTATGTAGATCCTTGTGATGGGATGACCTGTCATTGAAGAAGTCCCATTGAATATCCAATAGTGAACTAGATTACTAGAAGCAAACATGAGGGGAGAACAAAGTACAGTAAGCACACTGGAACAAATAAAATTATAAAGCAGGTATTTCTTTTACTCACATTGTGTACAGATGCTGTCAACTGATAAGATTACATAGTGCCAGTGACTGAGGAATGGCATAAAGCGTGGGTGGAATGATGCTAACAGGAAAAACCTACGTATCTGGGGGAAAATAAACCTGTCCCAGTGCCACTTTGTTCACCAGAAATCCCACATGGACTTGCCTGGGAATGAGCCCAGGCCTCTGCAATGACAGACTGGTGTCTAGAGACGTAATTAGGAGGTTTAAGATTTTCACATCAGAGTTGTCCAAGATCCAATGCCTCAGGGAAATTATACTGTCTCATTTGGTATATATTATGAACAATACAGCATAACATCCAAGAAAATTTAAGTGTTGTGTTATTTGCACAGGCACACAAGGTCTTTGAATATGCATTGGCTATGAAGGGAATGGTAATTGACACACGATTTGAACTTCAGGTGTACCTTATTTATTTGTGGATGACTTAATGCCAGTCAGGGCCACTGACTGTATAGCACTGAAGGATAGATAAGTGAACAGGATTTGAAAGGACATAGAAGGAAGCAGACATGGACTATTTACACAAGGGAATGAAGATAAATAGAAAATGTTAAGTCAGGACAGTTGGCTTTCTAGCTTGTATTCAAACAGGCACCTTCTTACTGCAAGTCAGGTGCACACTGCTTCAGCTGACATGTTCCATTAAATCTACACATTTTATTAGAAAGACTGTGGGGCACTGAACCAGGCGTACCACTGCATCCGTTAATTTGGCATGTAACTTAGATGGGATAAACAGGAAAGGAAAACAGAATTTTGGTGGGATAGCAGCTGTTCGCAGAAAAAATGAACCACAACTGGGAGGATGATATTCAAACAGGTTTGGGGTGACACTGAACAAATACTGCTAAAAGGAACTGAATGTTTGACATTTTATTTAAATGTATATTTCACTAAGCAACAAAAATACATTACTATCTAGAGTTCATTACAGCTCAATTTATCAGTGACCCAAAACAAATATAATTTATTTTGAATGGACTTTGCAAGGCACCTTATTATTTTAATTGGGCAAGCAACCCATTACAAAATAACAAGTCCATATTTAAATTAACCTCCAGGTTTATGTTCCTTCCCACCATCTTCAAAATTATACTACAGAGAGTAGGAGTAGGGCAAAATTTGTGGCTACATTACTGAAATGATACCGAGTTTGATACAGACCTTTAACATGTGCCCCATTCAGAAAGTTTAAGGAGTCATAGCATTTTTAAAGTAAGATAAAGATGTACCAGAAACAGGGATTTTTAACAAAAATGTGACAATAACTGCAACATAAAACTGTCTTCATGGAGCAGTCTTTATATTGAGAAGCCAGTTGGCAAGAAACTCACCACATTTTATGGAACCTGAAAGTTCATTACAATATACACAAGACCCTCCTGCTACAGGTCTCTATCCTAACATAAAAACCAAAATATGTTATCTAACAATAAAAACGTCTTACCATAATTTAGGAAACGTCTGATAAGTGCAACATTTCTGTCACATTCATTCTCTTACTGTCCCTTTGTTTTAAATTCATGAATAATTTCCATAAAAGCAATACAAATGTATTTTAAACATGCCCTTCCCTAATTTTAACCCAAAACTGAATATGTTGACAAATTTGAACAGAAGTCCCAAATATAAAAATTCATAAAAATCTGTCCCGTGAGGGTTGCGCTGTTCCATGATAATGGATGGGCACAACAGGGCTAATTGTATCTTCTCACAACTTCTTTGTAAATGTGCTTAACACCTGTTCAGAGTGCCTACCTGCTGCTTGAATGCACATTTGAGCACAATGTATTATTGAAGAAGCTGGCAATACTGTGTTCAAATGTGCACTGAACTCCATCCAAAACATGGTACCTATCTACCAAATAATATGGTGTTAGATGCCAGAACACTGTAATTGCTACCACCATTTCTCAAGAGTTAAAGCTAATTATTGGTCACTATACAACAACATATACTGTAGCTTACAATGGAAATATATTAAAAGAATGTCTTTTGTTAAGTATCACAATTACAAAACAAATACTGGCCTCAATGTGAGTTACTACACAAACCAAAGCAACATACATGTAGACAGTTGAAATTCAACACAGAATCAGATTACAGCTTCACCTCTATCACTACTGGCAATAATATTACCAAAGCTGTCAGTTCAAAAACTACTTCGCCTTAAAGCATCATCTAAAGAAGCTAATTCAATCACAATCTTGGGATCAGGAACCCCAAATTATTACTACTGGAGGCTCTTCAATTTCTGACTGCAAAAGTCTGCTGAAGAAGCAGGGCTGGCATACGCGGAGTAACTAGCTTATGGGCCGCATGAGCTGCAAACCGGACAGGGACAAGAGATATTTTCCTTCTTCAAAACATCTGGGGCCCACCCAGAAACCTATTCAGTGGGTTCCAGGGGTTCCTTCCTTGTGAATTAAGTGGCCAGGGTGTGAAGGTGACCACTCACCTCCACAAAGTACAGTGTGTCCACAAAGTCCCTTCGGGGTTTTGAAAAATTGTGGCGCGCAAACAAATTGAGCTAGCCACATGCGGTTTGCGGCAGATTACGGTGAAACTCTGGAAGTTTTTTTGCCACATGCGGTTTGCGGCAGATTACAGTGAAACTCTGGAAGACCCGTATCAAGAATGCGATCTCGGCTATTCCAGCGGTGTCCACAAAGTCCCTTCGGGGTTTTGAAAAATTGTGGCGTGCAAACAAATTGAGCTAGCCACATGCGGTTTGCGGCAGATTACAGTGAAACTCTGGAAGTCTTTTTGCCGCCAACAGATGACTTGATGACCTGAAGACCCGTATCAGGAATGCGATCTCGGCTATTCCAGCGGACATGCTCCACAGAACATGGCAAGAGCTCGAATATCGTCTGGACATTCTCCGTGCTACCAAGGGAGCCCACATCGAGGTCTACTGAGGTCAGTAAAAAACTTCCAGAGTTTCACTGTAATCTGCTGCAAACCGCATGTGGTTAGCTCAATTTGTTTGCGCACCACAATTTTTCAAAACCCAGAAGGGATTTTGTGGACACACTGTATAAAGGTTAAAAATCAGTGGACCTATACCCCATGTATGCCTTCATGGCATGGACAGGGACAATTTTACCTTTACCTGTACAACTCTGTTACACAACTACATATGAAATAACACGTACTAATACAATAAAAGTAACCATTATCTTAGACACTGCCTACAGCCTTCAGCACAAGCATGCACAGCACATTTCATCACGGTGTGCACCCAGGGAATTTTATTGTCCATTTTTTAAAAAGGTGAACATTTATTGAATACTCAGTCATAACAGACATTATTTTTATTCACCACACTAAAGATACTAAAACTTAACTAAAATATTTTAAATTAACACCTAAACACTAATTAAAAAATTAGGCACAAAATAACAAAATTTTGCTGTTTTTGAGACATTAGGGTGTGCCTAGGCACACCCCTTATGCATGCCTATGGTCTTCAGTTTCTTCAAACACAGTATTTCAGATAACTGCTGTGTTTCTATACAGCTAATAACTGCTCAAACTTCTCAAGAAATTAACTGCCTATTATGGGATCCAAGGGTTCATTACAACGTTTGCAACGGCCTGCCACTGGTCCCTACCCTGAGTTACAATTCAATTCAAAAATCTCCATACAATGAAGATCTCACTAATACAATTGTAATGTTGCATTATTAATTTATTCTTTTATTCTTGCCAAAAATTCTTATGTAATATCAAACACCACTGCCAGCCACAGCCACATTTTGAAATGAGAAATAAATAGATCCATTAATACTTACATCACCCATCAGATTGTATCCTATTACACACATGTCTGACCTCTACAACAATTTTGAAGTGAGTTTGAGCAATAAAATTTGACTGACCTGAATCTCCAAAATCAATATCCATAATTTTTACCACTAGAACTGGGTAACTGAGTCAGCTTAGTTGGTATAGTGACTATGCTAAGGGCTGGAAGACTGGGGAATCACGGTTCAATTCCCAGTAGGGACAACAAATTTTTCTCTTCCCCAAAGTGTTAAACAATGGCTCTGGGGCTCACCCAGCCCCTTAAGAGTAAACATTTTTCCTATACATGCCATGAATGTATGTAAAAGGAGTGGAGGTATAGCTCCAGTCATTCTTAACCTCAGCACGAGATGGAGGTGAGTGGTCAGCCTCGTGCACCGGCTGCTTTACTCCCAGGGAAAGAGCCCCCAGTACCCGGTGAACACACCCCACAGCTGGTCTGGACGTTTTGGAGAAGAGAAATATCTCTTGTCCTTGCCAGGATTTGAACCCCAGATAGTCCAGCCCATAGCCTATTTACCCAATAGACCAGTGAGGCTCTTTCTCTGGAGATGAAAATGACCGCTCACCTCTGCCTAGTGCTGAAGTTGCAGGGCCTTAGCTCCACTCCCCCAACTGCCTTCATAGTATGGTAAATAATTAGGTACAGGAACAATTTTATATCCACTGTAACCGACTAGCTGCTGTATAGTCAGCAGAAACACGAGCTCCACGAGCTCCACTCTAGGGAATCTACGGGGATGCTTCCAGGGGAATTTATACTCGTTCTTGCTATACCTTTCTTTATTTCCTTGTTAACCATACACTCAAATATAATTCACTATTTCTCTACTGAACTAGTTAGTCCAGAACAAAACCGACCATCTCGCCCCAAACTCAAGGACCAACTGACCATCTCCTCTCAACCCAAAGACAAAAAAAAACAAAGACTGACTCCTCAAAAGAGGATAGAGCCCCTCAACTCCAGAACTCTGTTTCCCCCATACCACTACTCCAGTTACAGCTAACGGACCTGTCACACATATATCTTACAGCTTTGGAAGTCATCTCTTCCCCCATTTCCTGTCCGTACGGTTACACCACCTTATTGTTATAGCTGTTTGATATCAATCTCGTACAGCTGTTTTTATCATCTCTGCATATCTACTTGAATTATTTACATACGGGCAGTAAATGTCAAAACGTATTGAATTAAAATATGAAAGTGCATATTTCAGTTCATTTATTTACGACTAATGAACTAACTAACTAATTAACTAACTCCATGGAGCAGAGTCCTTCCTGAGAAGCTACAGGTCTTCAGCTAGTCAAGAAAATTCCCTGCATTTTATGGAACCCAAAGGTTCTTTACCACATTCACAAGCGCCCACCACCTGTCCCTATCCCGAGCCAGAGCAATCCAGTCCATGCCCCCCCATCCCACTTCTTTAAGATCCATTTTAATATTATCCTCCCATCTAAACCTAAGTCTTCCAAGTGGTCTCTTTCCCACAGGTCTACCCACCAAAACCCTGTATGCACTGCTCCTGTTCCCCATACATGCCACATACCCCACCCATCCCATTCTTCTTGATCTGATCACCCGAACAATACTTGGTGAGGAGTACAATCGTAAAGCTCATCGTTATGTAGTCTTCTCCACTCCACCGTTACCTCGTCCCTCTTAGGCCCAAATATCCTCCTCAGCGCCCTATTCTCAAACACCCTCAGCCTATGTTCCTCCCTCAATGTGAGAGACCAAGTTTCACACCCATACAAATCAACAGATAACACTATGATGCTGCACATCTTAATCTTTGTATTCTTGGACAGCAAACTGGAAGGCAAAAGATTTTGCACCGAATGATAGCAAGCGTTTCCTGACTTCAATCTGCTCTTAATTTCTTCACGAATGCAATTTGATTTGTTAAGGTTGTTCCCAAATATCTGAACTGTTCCACCCTTCCAAAGGATTTATTACCTATCTTTATGTTGTGATTTTATCCTGCATACTGTTTCATTTATTTATTTTGTTTTTAATGACGATGTCAGTAGCAGACTATATAATGTCAAGTTAGTGCATGGTATAAAGATGTTTAGCCACATGGGACAATTCATGGGCATAAACAACAGCTCATTTGTTATTTCAGTTATGGATACTTTGTGACCAGAGTGCCTACAGCCAGCTATAAGCAACACATCATTCTGATAAAACAGCAGTCAAAAATAAAATAAAATAAAAATTTGCACTTAAAAAACCAAACATCTGTTTGTTCACAGCAACACAGTATGTACAGATAACAAACATGTAGAAAAGTAACAAGGCAGCTGGGCTCTTTAAGTTACCTTTGTCTTTTGCACTAATTGCTGTTAAGTAGTAAACTGCACTCAACACATGGTTTACCTGCAAATATAACCACCTAATTAGCTGTTGCCCACTGCGTGTTCTGATGCAGAACACATCAACAACACGCAAATGTGTTCGTCACTACACACTTCAGTCATGATAAAACCTACCAAGTTAAAATTTACAGACATACACAATGACTGTAAGTGCAGTGACTTTTATTAACTTCAAAAAGTATAACAAAAACCCAAAGGCTGATCCACTCCAATTGGGTATACAGTACAACAACTATTTACCATAAAAGGTGAATTCTGTATGTCACCATAGGTGACAATTCTGTAGTCAAGAAACAGGCTCATCTGAGAATTGTGTGTTCCACTATGACACACACAACAAGCACCTGTCATGTGCAAATCATTACCTGCTTTATAATACCTCCAGGTGCAGTCTGTTCAACAGTTCTGCCCTCGGCCTACCCAGCCCAGGGCACACAATCCATTCATGAGGTGGAGCACCCACAGGGTAGCCTACGTTGTCGCCAAAGATAGGGTAGCCATGAGAATGGCAGCTGGCAGAGAAAATCTACAGTTTAATGTGGGCCTCACACCATTGTGTGGGGCTTGGGGGGGGGGGGGCTGGTATACTTCACATTCACAAAGAATTTTGTCTCTCACAGATATGAAGGTTTCAAACATAAGCAAAAAATTTTGTACATAGGTTTGATTGACCTCAGAATGACAGTCTAGTAGATAAATAAAAAAATAAAAACAAAAACAAAAAAATTAAATACCACAGAATTAAAGTGTAAAATCAAAAAGCAAAGGACTAATTTCAAAAGTACTTCATCACGAGGCACAGCTTTCACAAGAATTTTCAGTCATATGTATAAAGGTAACAAATTCAAATTGCGTTCAATAATACACAGTTTTATACGAACCAACTTGCTAAATGTCGATGTCTTACTCGACATGTGTCAAGTTCTGCTGTCATGCCTACTACCAGCCATTATGGATTGCTTACAACTACACCAGCTACAACGAAACTTAACAGGTCATAGGAAAGCAGCCCACGGATGATGGCATGGAGGGCAGTGTTCAAGGATTCCCACTCTCTGAATATTATTATATCCCTCTCCAACTTTCTCAGACATGTCAACCAGCCCAAAGCACTTTCCACTAGTAAGGGTTATTACTACCAGCATTTCTATGTACAGAATGGCTATATGATTGGAGGGAAATACAGAAAAAGAGCACTGGAGGAGAAGAGTAACAGTTTGAGGGAGGTGTAGAGGGTGTTAATCCATGATTCTTCTTTCTGTGGCCTGGATTAAGATCTCTTTGGATGTTTGTAGTAAATAGCAGAAAGCATGATGGAGCTACTTAGAAAGACAGACACAGAGAAGTTAATCAGAAGCGTCACATCAGCAGAGTCCATGTAGATGGTAAAAATTCTAGCTGCAACATTAAGAATTTTAACCAATTAATGCACATCTATGAAATAAATACAGCATACCTGTATATACAAAAACCATCAGAATAAGGTAACACTGACAAACACAACCATAAGTTCTGACCTTACATATACACATGCAAAGGTAAGATGGTTTTGTCCCTATTTGGCCCAGAAAGGCATACAGAGGGAGTAACGGTATAGCTCCACTCACCTTAACCTCGACACTAGACAAATGTGAGTGGTCAACTTCACACCCCAGCACTTTAACCCCGAGATAGAACACAAAATATCCACTGAACAGGAAGGTCGGTGGGCCCCAGAGCTGTTCTGAATGTTTTGGATAAGAGAAAAACCTCTTGCCCCTGTTCGGAATTTGTACGTGTGCATATGTGTCGTATCAACAAACTACACATTCTTATTATGAGAAATCTGCCATGTGTCTAGTTACATGCATGCCTAGCCATCCCAATTACTTTCTTAAAATTATGGACACATTCAGATTTAAAAGTTATTCACATAAAAGCCACAACAATTTTAACTTGTCAGTAAGTAAAATCATTTGAACAAATTTTCAATCGGAATGTTTTTATAATTTAACACTTTACTTTCATGATAATACTTCAGATTGACAGGTATTTACATGACTACATCCCACAGCAAATTTGTTATAATGCAGTTATGCAATCCAAGCAAGTATGACAGACCTCTGGTGTTGGCTGGAGGGTTAAAATACACGCGTCATTTTACATAAAAGCATCACAACAAAAGTTGTATTTTGATCATTTTGTATACATTGATGTTGACTAATAATACAACAGTCTGGAATTTAATATAAAGTAGATACAACGCATCTTTCTCCTAAAATGAAGACTGAACACAAATATAACATCTACATGCATGTTCTTCATGGGCAATCATATCATAACAGATGCTATTAAGTCTTATAAAAATGAGGCACTGTTTGAAGTATCTGAGAATGACAATAACAAACACAAATTACATTCAAAAGTCAGACAAAAACCATAGACAAGGAACAAGAACCTACTTCACAGCGCTATATCTGGATCACTGCACTGACAGAGTTAAATTATGTTCCCTGTACAAATACTTACTGAAATTGGTGAATGCAGATAAGAACCATGTGAGTATGCTGACAGACTCTGCATTTTTTGTTTTCAGGATCTCTATCAACTGAACAACTTTGCTAGATGCTGACACTGGTGTACACATGGGCTGCAACACATTCATAATGCAATGTCACCACATGCATTACATGTTGACGGTACTATCATGTCACTACTACTACTACTGGTCTTAAAATTATTCCAATCACTGAAACTGAGATAAGAGTATAAAAAATTCCCTCAAACAGAAAACTATCATCAGGTTACGATGAAATAACAAGTAAAATTTTAAACACATGCACATCTCAAATCAGTCATCTATTAAGCTAAATTTGTAATCACTCACTATAGACACGTGTTATCACTGACATTCTAAAAATCTCCACAGTAAAACAATTGCACAAGAAAAGGTAGACGAAACTTGTATGAAAAATTATAGGTCTATGTCATTGTAAACTGTCTTTTCTAAACTATCTGAAAATGTTATGCACAGTAGGTTAAGCCAACATTAACATATCAGTAACATACTGATCCGAGAAGAATCTGCCTTCAGAACAGAGATATCTACTGAAAATGCTGCCTACAAGCTAAGAGATAGTGTATTCAAATCTCTTAACCAGGAAAGGCATGTTTGAGGAATTTCCTATGATTTTGCCAAGGCTTTTGGCTGTGCCAATCATGAAGTCTTGCTAGCTAAATTACATTTTTACGGCATTCAAGGAACAGTTGCAAGTTGGATCCGATCCTATCTAACAGACAGAAAACAAAAAGTTCAAATTAAGTAATCTACTAGTAATAATGCAATAAACCTCTATTGGGCTACACGTCACATCACGTGGTTGACCAGCATTTCAAGAAATATCTCTCTTCTCACCAGTCTCCTGATGATGAGATTACAGATGGTTCCTGACACGTTCGTTCATTTGCCCTTCAGCCACCTGACACTGGTGATAGCCCGATTGAGTTCAATTGCATTCAGCCACATTCAACGCTTCAGATTATGTACGGCTGAATGATGCTGAGAATTTTTTCTTAGACTGGGGAACGATAAAACATGGAGTTCCCCATGGGTGAATTCCCGCACACTTACTTTTCATTACATGTAAAAATGGGCTCCCTTCATGAATACATTCCTTATCAGAACCCACAATACTCACAGATGGCATTAGTGTCATACTTTCTGCTCAGAATGTTGATGATTTCTCTTCAATATCAAACATACTTCTATCTCATTTGAGTAAATGGCTTACTGCAATAAGTTGGCCTCAGAGATAGATAAAACAAATCCAATAAAATTGATAACAATTAATTCTCCACATTGTCCACTAAGTACTGGCTATGATAAGAAACATACAGGGGAGTCTGCACATGTAAAATTCCTGGATTGCAAATTGATAACCACCTGAATTAGAAGAACTGTACTGATATAATCATTCCTAAACTATGTGGAGCATACTGTCCGGTTATGTCTCTGTTTCACGTCAGCAACACGGACACTCTTGAAACAATTCACTTTGCCTGCTTTCATTCCATAATGAAATAAGCAATAATTTTTTTAGATAAATCATCTTACAGCAAAAAGATATTTACTCTACAAAAGAAAACTGTTAGAATTATAGGTTGTGCAAAAACCTAGAAATTCATGTAGAGGACTCTTAAAATACTGGAGATTTTACCTCTTCCATGTAAATACATGTTTTCATCAATAAACTTCATCATAAAAAAGTCAAGAAAAGTTTTAAAATATGAGCAGTATATAGTGTTAATACAAGGAATGAACACAATTCTGATACATCAACTTCCAAACTTCAACATTTTCAGAAAAGTGCATACTATGTATGCTGGCATCAAAATATTCAACAATTTACCATGCAGATTCACTAGTCAGATGAATGAAAAGGCTCAATTTAAAGCAGCATTATGAAGATACTTAAATACACACTCTTTTTATTCTGTTGATGAATTTCTAATGTTTAAAAATTACTCATAATGTTACTATCAGATATATAGGAATTAGGTCTAGCATTAGAATACTGTTTGTGAAATACTTATAATATTTTTGCATTGCATGTTTTGTATTTTGTATTTTTATGACTTATTCCATATCCTACTGTCACTCTGACTAAACTTCATATCCATGGAACATATAATATAATGCGTGCATGTGCATGCAAGAATGCTTGTGCGTGAGTGTGCGTATCTATGTCAACGGCTGCAACAGGCTGCAGAATACTGAATGAACATGATTGTTATTTAACATAGAAAAGTTTGAGCAAGAATTCATAATAAAAAAGGCCTGAATATTCCACTTACTGACAGTATTCAACCATTACAATACAAGCATATCACACGAATTTCAAGAGAACTCATAAGAAGTTAAAAGCACAATTTCCCAGCAGACTTCAGAAATCACATGCTCTTCATGGTGCATTGTGGTACTTACTGCAAGAACTGCTAAGATTGTTTTGGGAAGCAGACCAGAGAGAAAGGCACCAGTAATTGCTATGTACAGTCCAAAACAAGCAAAGCTGTTTGTACCTAGTAATGCCATATAGTTCAGCACCAGAAAAATTAGGATTATTTCTTGGACTAGAATGATTGGGTACTCCATATATGAAAGAAGTGCATAACTGTTACAATAGTTGTAACATGTCATGATAGTGTAACTGAAAAGAGAAGGAAACATGTCATTTTATACACAGAACATGCCAAGAAACAGACACCATTCAAATATGAAATGAAGCAAAGTGACTGATTGGTTGTTTGTTCCATTTTGTCAACTGCTCAATTACTTATATGTATTCTTCGCAGGAAAGGAAGGCATTACGGAAAACTGTGTCAATCTGCCTCAACATTATTTGTTATTATTTATCTATATTTCACTTAAAGTGCTGTCAATAGCGCAGACCATATTCTCTAAAATGATAGGATTACTGGTAAATAATGATTTAAAAAGAGTCTAGAAGCATCTGTGGCCAATTTCATGCACTTTCCTGGCATCTGCCTGGAGGTACTGAGGAAAGGAACAAGAAACCTCAGCCAGGATAGACAGTGTCCTGACTGGAATTCAAACCAATAACCTCTCAGAGGCACTAACACTTGAACGAATTTCCTCAGTGCCCACACATTTCAATAATTTGGTATTGGGGTCCACACTACAAGTTCAATGCAGTCTTTTCAGGTGATCATTCATGTCAAAATAAAGCTCTTTCTGAGATTGTCTGCAAATATCAACACGGGATGATGTGATGAGGGATACAGCTGTCCATCATTAAGTCCAACAACATGTAAGACTTCATACAAATGTTTGAAACTTGTGATGCTACTGATACCATGTTGACTTCAAAAAATCATCACTCATTATTTTTAAATGATTCATATTTCACTTACAGCTACCACCAACTGTCGTCTTGACAAAAGTATACATCGGTACCAAACTTAATCTAAGACATTTTGCTAGAGGACCCAAAAAATGGCCACGATCTATACTAAACATCAATGATTAACACATGAATACGAATTAAAAAAAATAATAACAATTATTACAAACAAAAGGAATAAGGATTCATGCAGGAAGTCATTTAAGAAAATGAAAGTACTACCCTTATATTCTCAGTACATATTTTCTTTATTATTGTACATACTGAATAATAAACAATTATTTATATCAGATCAAAAGATTCATAATATAAGTACTAGATCCAGCATTAATCTACATCCACCAACCTCAAATTTGACAAAATTTAAAAAGGGGCATATTATTCTGGAATAAAAATTTTTAATCATCTTCCAACTAATATTAAATGCCTAACTAATGAGCTAAAACTATTTAGGCCAGCCTTAAAAAGGTTTCTTTACACTAATTCATTTTACAGCTTAGAGGAATATTTTAATCATAACTAAAATACTTTTATATTGTGTTTGGGTTCACAATTTTGAAGAATGTTTTTATACGAATGACTCTTAATAACAGACACTGTGTTTAGAATTGTATAAAGTTTGCCATTGATTCATACAAATGGTGATTAATTTTATGACAATTACTATGTTCTTGCATACTGGAATTGTATTCTACATTCTATTTTGTGTTGCTCTATGTTGTGCTGTGCTAATTTTCGTTGTATTGTAAACTAGGACGATTTCCACATCCACATGAGTTTGTACTCCCGGCAGGATTTACGGAAAATGAATGAATGAATGAGCAAATTAATCTAGGAATCTCGCCACTCACTAATAGGTTAATACACATAACCTAACACAGTACAGCATACTAAAACACAGACTGATAATGTATGGAAAATAAGAGTTTGCTTGGGTTCAGAATAGCATGTCATATGGGCACACAAAATAACCTCCAATCTTTAACTATGCAAGTTTAATTATCTTTGTACAAGCGCACACCCAGAATACTCTGTATTCACACACAGCATATACCTTGTCAGTTCGAGAAGTAATGCATACAAATTGATGCCTACTGCTGACTTCAATTTGACGAGGTTCACTATTTGGGGAATTTTTAGAATAAGACACAATGAAATGGTTATTACACTTAACACGTCTGCTATAAATTCAAGAACACCCATTTTGAGATAACTTTTAAACTGTCTTAAAACAGCAAATACTGTCAAATAACTATCTTCAATATCACAAACATTTGTTAATTCGATAAATGAATCAACGTTTCTATGCTAAAAATCTGTCTACTCGAGACTAGATACCCAAAATAAACACACATGACCACTCTCATACCACCGAATGTGCGCGCAACCTACACATGTTTGCCTTGCTCGCAGTCACAGATTATCTACTATGGATCAGAGCACAGATGATAATACTGGATGAGTTTAATGTTATACATATTCCGTGCAGTTTTCTTCCATACACAAGTTTTATTTCTAGCTACTGCAGCAGCTACTTTCTACGCTCCTACATGTTTCGGCTACCTATTGTAGCCATCATCAGGGAGCTATGTATTATAAAGACACAAGCAGCGTATCATATGTCGGTAAATGGTAAACATACATGCATTAGCATTATATAACAATTGATGTATAGTATTACTAAAATTGTTCAGATTAAATTACACGTTAAGCATTAAAACATAAAGTGTAAGAATGTAACGAGCTGTCTCCAAACATCTTGCAGTATTAGATATTTCCTGTTTGTGATGGAGTGGAGATCCAAGATTTTGATACGCAATGTTTACACCACGAGTGATCATTCTGCACTCACGGAGAATCTTCTCCAGTTCTGGGCTCAAATGTTTCAAAGCAAGAGCATGCCTATAAATCATACAGAGGGTCCTAACATCATCCGAAGATTTGCGGCGTATTAACTCTCGATACCAAATGTGACAGCGTAACACATAGCTTGCTTCGACAGTGCATATCCCCACGTCACAGCTGGACTCAGGAGCGATGTCTTATGATCTGAGTGAGATTGAGCGGAGCGGCCGTACAGGGCTCCAAAATTTGGGGGTCGGCAAAGGTGAAGAAATGATTTATCTTGCTACCAAATGAATGTTTTTAACAAGAATCCACATTTTACGTGAACTTACTGAATAGCGGGAAAATTAATTTTAAAGTAGTTTAATGCGCTCAAAGTGCAAAACATCATTTGCTCAAAGTGCAAAACATCCTTCTATGATAGCCAATTGCACACCAGAGATTAATATATCTACAACAGCCGACTACGTAGCAGGACTAATTCCACAAAGTCTCCAGCTTCAGGCGCAGGTAAAGTTAGCGAGACTTAGGCTGATTGCATAGGTAGGGAGAGCGCGCGAAGTCGTGTGCGCATAGATCAGTGTGTTTCTGCAATCGGAGCGGTGGAGGTGCCAGTATTCGTCTGCTTACGTAGTAGCTGTAATCATGTGACTGAGGTAGTTGGACCATAAGATTTGTGAGACTCACACTTAAGGTTGTCATATAAAATGACAGGGACTTTGTGGATTTAATTCTGCTATAAGCCAGATATTAATCACGTGGAACAAATGTCTGACAATAAGGTATGTTGATAGTGCCGACCTGAACATTTGCTGGGCTGGGTGCAAAATGTGTTGCGGGGCCACAACACAAATGCAATAAGGAAGAAATAGTAAAGAAAGTAATACAATTATTACAGCACATCAAAAAAATTGCAAAAATGTAAACAGTTTTAGAGTCTTATTTAAATATGATTTACAGAAATCTGCCGGCTCTTTTGGAAGCAGATTCACATATTTTATCATTATAAAATTTTTTTGCAGTTTCATTTTTGATTGATAACAATAATAACAAAGAAAAGTACTCCTTAACTAATTTTGGATGGAATGTAGTTTCTTAAAACAAAAGTTTCAGTTTTGAATGTGATCACTCTACCGCAGTCACTGTAACGGGGGTTATTAGCAATAACTTTAACCCTATAAATCCAATTGGATAGATTTCAGAGGTTTCTACTGGTAATATATTTTAGTGCATTTAAGCTTGTACAGTTCTCTGGTATAATCCTTCTTAATATTTTCACTTCTTCAAAGAAATCCATTCTGTGTAGATCTCCTTCTAATGCTACACACAAATCTTTACAACTTTTTATAACACCAGTGTCATCCCTTATATCTAATTTGTTCACACTGCCTAGTAAGCCACATATTTCACCACGTGTCTCATACATTTCAAACATTCGTTTGAAAGATATTATTGTGGCATCAGCTATTTTTAAGAAACAGTTGATTCTAAAATTCTGTTCTGCATCTTCTGTTGGTTTGTCTCCTTCATACTCAAATGGTTTTCTTTCTTTGCTTCAACAAGATGTTTTGAATTCTGATTCTACATTTCATCTGTAATTTCTTTAGCTTTGACCAAACAATTTATAAACCCAGAATCCCTATCTCCTTCAGAACACAGTAACCCTTTATATGACCTTCACCGTGCATTTTTACATTAATTGTTTATTAAACCAACTAAATGCACATTCACTATCAATTATTTAATAGTAATTACAAATTTCCTCCACATATATTTCGGTCTATATAGACCAAAATCAGGGGGCTCAAACTACACTTTATTCACGTCCACAGTTCATTGTATCACCACATTCATTATTGTTCAATTCTATATGTAGGTTAAGGTCGATGTATAAAAACACTTGATAAGAACACCAGTATAAATCATCGTATAAATAAAAAAACACAGTATATAAGACTTTAAAGGCTCGTCAATGTTTAAAAGTTAAAACCGTCAACATGGGTATCACAATTGGCTTGTTCTTGTATTTTTCTTGGTTTTGCACAGTTTTGTGTTTTGATGTGGTGTTTTTTTTTTTCTGTGTGTCTCTCTGGCTGTGGTGTGAATGGTCCGCCTGTCTTAACTGTGGACGTGAATAAAGCGTAGTTGGGCCCCCTGATGATGGTCTGTATAGACCGAAACATATGTAGGGGAAGTTTGTAATTACTATTAAATAATTGATAGTGAATGTGTATTTAGTTGGTTTAATAAACAGTGACAGTAAAACGTCTTTGAATTGAACTGTGCTTGAATCTATGTTCATGATGGGACTTCGTAACATTTTACTGACAAAGCTTACTTTTAGAACAGATCATACCAAATAGTTAGGCTTAGAATAAATTGAAATGTGGTCAGTTGCCGTATGATTGATATTATCTTGCTTTTAATTTTGTTATCAAATGTCATATTTCCAATTCATCATCTAAAACAGCTTGAAAACTTGGAACTTAAAATTGTATAGCTTTGCACTTTCTGTACAACATACCGATCTTGTTTCCAATAGGGGTTTTTGAGAGAGGTGTTTTGCATGTTTCTTAATGCCCCAAAGGGATGTTGACACTGTAAATGTGGTATAGATTTCCTGTAAAGTTCCAAAAATGTTAAGTGCTGTAACCGACGACTTTGTAACATCTCCAACATGTACATTTAAATTGCGACTTCCACATGGAACATAAAAAACTTTTGTATTTTCAAGTAAAATATTTGCCAACACACCTTGTTATGCACCTTTCATACTGGCCCCATCGTTGTACCCTTGGCCACAGCAGACGGCTTCACCCTTCAGCATCTAAGAGAGCCTTTATCTTTTCAGATAAAGCCTTTCCTGTAGTGTCAACTACTTCAAATATTATGTAATGTTCCCTAATTTCAGTGTCCAAATTGGTTGTGCAAAGACTCATGATGACTCATGTCAGGAGTACCAACTATAATTTTAATAGTGGCTGCCATTAGAACTTCAAGAATCGTATAGTCAAAATATGGTCTGCTGTAATATATGATGAAGATATGTCAGCAATCTGATGAGACAACAGACCACATTATATCAGCATGCCCAATATTGGCAAAAGAATAATACATGAAGTGACATGATAAGAGTGTGTGCTCAACTACCCTTTAACATATGCCAAAAAGGGGGAGGGGGTAAAATTAGACAATGAACACTTGTATGAGCATGCCGCAAAATCAGTGAATGAAGTTAAGTACCCATGTTATGGAATCAACAAGTACGAACTGACACAACCATCCCAACCAATAAACCAGACATCATAATCCGTGATAATGAAAAGGGGCATGTATGTTACTAGATGTTGCAATTTAAGGAGACAGAAATATGATCAAGAAAGAAGCCTAGAAAATTCTAAGATATAAAGACCTTACAACAGAAATACATTAAATTAAGTTTAAACCAACCGATGCACGCTAAAACCACTCTTTAAGTAGCTTTATTATAAAATTGTTAAAATTGTACCCCTACACGTGTTTCGATCCTAGGATCATCGTCAGGGGGGTTTCTTGCTAAAAGCTACAGTCACTTCAACACATGATTTAAAATATTCTATCAGCACTTTGAAACATAAGTTAAAATCTTGTCAATAGATTCGCTAAAAGTTGTAAAATTATAAAAACACTGTAGTTGGTAGAATTGTGGAACTGCTGGCGTGTGGTATTAAAAGCATATGAAATGTTTTTTCGTGGAGCTGAGTGTACTACGTGTCGTCCTGTGAGGAGTGCTATACATTTCATATGCTTTTAATACCACACGCCAGCAGTTCCACAATTCTACCAACTACAGTGTTTTTATAATTTTACAACTTTTAGCGAATCTATTGACAAGATTTTAACTTATGTTTCAAAGTGCTGATAGAATATTTTAAATCATGTGTTGAAGTGACTGTAGCTTTTAGCAATAAACCCCCCTGACGATGATCCTAGGATCGAAACACGTGTAGGGGTACAATTTTAACAATTTTATAATAAAGCTACTTAAAGAGTGGTTTTAGTGTGCATCGGTTGGTTTAAACTTAATTTAATATGACGAAGATGCACGTTGTCAACAATGTGAAACAGAAATACAGTTGTGGCCTCATATTTCATGATACTTACAGCTGTCATAAAAACTGCCAGCTGACCCAAAAGCTATCAGATGGGGACAAAAACTTGTCAACATGATTATACTACTCATACGACACTCCTGAGAACAACAAGTGGTTTGACTCACTGCTGTCGCAGAACCTGAGTAACAAACATCACTAATACCAAAGACCACCACATTCCATTCTCAAAATCTCCATAATACCCTATTGTTTATGTTATCAAAAATACTCTGGCTTCTATACTAACACAATGACAACTATTACAAAATATTTGAAGAGATAAGAGATAATAAGGTGACAAAAGAAATTTGAACCATGTACCATGTAATAACAATTGCAGATTATTTCAGCAATCTTACAAGCAGGTCTTGTTAATCCTGGGAGATTACAACATGAGATAACAAGAAGACTTAGGAGAAAAAAAGAGTTTTTATGAAGACTTGCAATTTACAGAGAAGTAAAATAATTTTGTATAAAACCGGCTACATATCAGTACCAACACTGATACGGACCAGGAGACTGCAGACATCTGAAATTGAATGCCTGAGGTAGGTAAGACATAGATTATTAGATGTGCCTTACGAATAGGAAAAAAAGAGCACCTTATGTGGAGACCACAACTGTCCACCTGTTGAATCTTCATGAAATCTGGTATAGGGGGGTCTTTTAAAAAAGTTGACAAGCAAGCATGAGTTTCATGCAAAACGGCTCAGTGACACAAATTAGGTTCTACCCGTTTTACACATTTCTTGAATGATTTGTGTGAAATGTGATATAGACAATCTCCACATAATGCCATTGGCAGTTGTGAATTTTGTACAAATCGGTCCAGAGAAGAAGCACACACCTTACTTATGGGTGTAAAGAAATTGTGCCCATATTTTCTAATTTTTTTGTCCAATTTGGATAAAATTCAGCACAGGAGATGTTCACAAAAATTTACTGAGTGATTGCATGTTTTGTGAAAATCGGTATAGTACTAGTTGCATTGTACTTGCAGGGATAAATGTATTTCTATCTGTACTTTCCACATTTACTGACTTGGGTGGAATTCAGTATAAAAGATCTCCACATACAGCACTGTTCAACATCTATGAGTTTCCTGAAAATTGGTGCAGGGAAGGCCATACTTGTCTTATGGGTGTAAATTAAATTACATTTATGCATATGCTGTGAAACCATGTGAAATATTAAAAGTAAAGAATGCCTTGGTAAAGTTGTGTACTATGTCGTGGAGTATACCGTTTGTAAGCTTCTTATTTAAGAAAGGAAACTAGAGGAAGAACTTCAGAAATGCTGCAGAACAGAGGGTGTCTGTAAGAAACCCCAAGAAGCAGCAGCAACTTCAAAATGATTTTGCAGACCCCCATATGCTAACAGTTGTACTTTCTACAGACTCTGTTAATTGAGAAAATACATATGACAAAAATGTTACACTCAGCAATCATTATAAATTAATTTGCATTTTGTTCAGCACAAAAACAGCAACAAGAGGAAGCCAATCACTGGCTAGAGGAGCAAGACTTACTGCAAAGTTGTGTGAATTCACGGAACAAACGGAATAACCTCGCCACCCCCCCCCCCCGCCCCCCCTTGTGGAGGGTCCACTGGCTTGAATTATATAGTTTTGAATAGTCCAATGATTACTGAATAAGGAAACATAAAAGACATGGAATTGGTCATCACCTAATTTGAGGTACTGTTCATAGCCAAGCTTTGTGGCTGTCACGGAAAATAACTGCTCGTTTTCACTTTTTATATGGATTGCTTGTACAAGCCATCAGTAATCATGGTTCTGTAAAGTTACCTGCCTAGAAAGTGACAGAATGATGACAGGAGCTTCAGACAAAGGAACAAAATATGAGGTGGTGTTACAGGTGAAGGGTAATGTTAAGAAAAGGAACTTACTGGAGACGGACAACAAGAGGTAAACATGATGAGATGACAAAAAAAACAGAATTGTTATTATCACACTGTCTTTAAACCAACTTGTGGATCTTATACAATTGGGGATTTTTAAAATACTGGTGGGATCCAGGAAAATGCCCTGTTATTGCACCAACGGAATCCAGTATGTTCACTAGTGATGCCTTGTGTGTGTTGCATTTCATACATCCTAGAATACTTCTCCCCTGTTTAGGAAGATGACTGTGGTACAAAAACTGACTGTCACAGCCTCATGGTGCCCCCTGGATACCCAACCAATTAATGGCAAACATACTCAAGACACTCATTACAGAGTAAAATGGAAATAGCAGTACATGGTTCCAAGGATAAAGATGAAAGAAAGCAGGTTGGAGCAAATTCTGGATAAAAACAGAAACATTCTAACAATAACAAACTTTATATCAGAAAATAGCATTACATCAAGTAGAAACAACAACATATTTGAGTTCTGGTCTTTGTCTATCATATAGTACTCTGAACAGAACACAATGTTTGGACAGTGGGCCAATGACAGAGATTATCTCTATCTAATGGTAAATGAGTAAGTGCCTCCCCACCTTATCACCTGAGAAAAGAAACAGACTGACTTCTTGAACTACATTCTGTTCAGAGTACCAGACAGCTTACCTAGTCCAGAAACTAAATCCTAACCATAACATACAATCATCAGATCCCTATGAAATTAACTGTCTTAATACTGTGGGCACTCTTAAGCTGAAGGCCAGTTTCTACTGATCAAGGACTAACTACCAAAATCAATAAGATGGGAACCCCAAAGGAAAGTAGTTCAGTGTGCAGCTGGAGAGATGTAAATACAATTACTATGGTATACACAATACAGGTTACTAACCACAAAATAATTTCTAGAAAGGAAAAAGCCACAATCCTGTGAGATTTGAGGTCCTCACAGCAGTGAATATGAACCTTGTGGTCTTGTCAAAAAACCTGGTGCCTTCATTTTTATGGTAGAACAGTAAATCACAGCTTGACGATTCGGGTCTTCTGGGATATGATGCTGTGTCATTGCGTAAGTGGTTCCTAATGTTTCAAACGAATGTGGTGCCCTCATTTTCTAGGGTCAAGAGTTCCATGAAGGCAGTACATTTCTCTGAAGAGTCAGCAACCACTCATGCAATGACACAGTATCATATCCTAGAAGACGTGTGACCTTGGCGGCACTGTCATGAGAACCTACAATCTCATAACTGACAGCTTACTCTTCTCCCATGAAGATGAAACCAGCAGGCGTTTCCAAAACTTTGGTACCTGTATATGAAATGGCAAGGTGTCACAGTAATTTTGAACCACAGCCACTTTCAGGATGGTGTCAGCTCCTGCATATCATCCATCATGTCTAGCGCTTCATTCGGAGCTGCATAACGTGCTGATGCACCACGATCTGAAACTGAATCATTCAGAGCATGAGAAGACACTTTACCACACTCAGCCACTTCAGTCCAATTATTATCTGATGGCATGATTCTGCACAATGGAGGGAAAGTAATGGGGAAAGAGGAGAATAGAGTCAGTGACAAATGATCTCCACGTGCATGTGGAACAACACCTCTCCAGCACTACCACAATGCTACAGCTGACATGCACATGTTGGCTGCCAATAGCTGACTGAACTATCATCCCCTGCTGAAATATGTGGACTTGTCCAATCCATCGGAAGATGAAAACTGGTTTCTGTACCTGCATCACCACAAAGTAATTGGTAAGAAAAAGTGGATTAATTTTTAACCAACCCTTTCAGTGATAAGTTATTTGGCCTAATTTAGAATAAAGACACGTTAAAGAACATATATGTATTACATATGTTTATTATCAACAAAATGCACCAGATAAAATATACGGGGTTGTTACTCCGACATGTTTTGACTATTGAGAGTAGCCATCCTCGGCGAGTACATTTCACAAAGGAAGTAAAGGTACCAACATATCGTCATTGGTAAATGTTTTAACACCAACACTTCCTTTGTGAAACATACTCCCTGAAGATGGCTACTCTCAACAGCCAAAATATGTCACAGTAACAACCCAATATTTCTTAACTGGTGCAGTTTGTTTGTAATAAACATATGTATAGCATGTCTATTGCATGGCAATGTATAATATTAACATGTATGTATGTTTGAATCAGAATATAACCTAACGTAGCAAAGGATACACACACAAGCGCGTGCACATACATACATACATACATAGAAACATACACACATACTCATACAAACACAACCCTTTCAACAAAACTGAGAGTGCTGTGGTTACTTAACCATGCAGCTGTAATTCAGGATAACTGTTTTATGGACAGACAATCAAAGCAAGGACCTTATAGAAACAGGAGTGCTTATCATGCAACTGTACAGGTAATGACAACAGCAAAGTCGTCCCTGTACTTAATTATGCACCATATTATGAAGAATTATGCCACAGTGGAGGTACAGTTCCATACATCCATAACCTTGATACTACACGGAGGTGAAGAGTCAGATTCACACTCCAACTGTTGTATCCGTAATGAAAGAAACCCAGTATGAAATGGAAAGGCAGCAGGGGCGACTTAGAATCAGTAAGGACACTGTGGTGAAGAGATCTCTCTCTGGCCCTATCAGGAAACAAATTCCAGTTCCCGCCTCATCCAACCTCCAGTATGCTGATCTTACTTCCACTGAAAAAATATAGGGACATTATTGTATCTACCAGCTGTCACAAATCACTGCCCATTGAATGTTTAAAAAACCAACACAATGCACTTCACTGTCACTTTAATACGTACTAATTAACCCCTACATATGTTTCGGTTTTTACGTAAAACCATCCTCAGGGGGAACAAAACTACGTTATATCACATCCAATGTTAATACAAGTTTAAATATTGTGCAATGTCTTGCATGTTATTACAATCACTGTAAAATCACAGTTTAAAACATATAAAATCCTTAAAATTCGTTGAATTTTGTGTCGTAATAACAGATTACACAAGTACACAACGCAGCACGAAACAAACACGACAGAACAACGCAGGATATATTTACTAAAGGCGCCACCACAGTATACAAAACCAAGAACCAAAATAATCAGAGGTGTCGAATAACTCAGTGATCTATTCTACTACAACTGGTTATTACGACACAAAATTCAACAAATTTTAAGGATTTTATACAACATTTTATATGTTTTAAACTGTGATTTTACAGTGATTGTAATAACACGCAAGACATTGCACAACATTTAAACTTGTATTAACATTGGATGTGATATAAACGGAGTTCTGTTCCCCCCTGAGGATGGTTTTACGTAAAAACCAAAACATATGTAGGTGTTAATCAATACTTATTAAAGTGAAAGTGAAGTGCATTGTGTTGGTTTTTAAACATTGAATCGTAAAATGCACGGTGAGACTAACATAAAAAAAAAAACACTTCCCATTGGTTCATGTAACTTACAAAACCCAGCAGAATTTGACGTGCAATGAAAAATGTATTTGTTAGAGACAAGCAGTGTCTGTGAGCTAAGGAAAATATTTCCAGCACCTTCTTTCAATATGACAAGTAAAATCCCAACATTAACTTCAGAGCATTGAACTAAGATGCATGGACCCTGCCTCACAGATAACTGGAACAGCGGTGAGTTCTGCACTGCCTGCTGTCACTTAGCCTGAATGAAGAGTGATGCAAGTTGTCATATAAAATAATGTCCCTGTAAATACTCATTTGACAGCTGTATACAGAGCTACGAAAGTCTCAGTATTTCTAAGTGATAAATGCACTTCTACAACAAGATATCAAGAACAGCACTAGAATTAAAATTTATAGGATTAACACCCAAAATAAGGTGGCCGAATACCGGCAGACATCAAGATAAGAAGGGAACAGTTGGCACACACACACACACACACACACACACACACACACAAAAAAAATCCAGAAAGGTGAGATTGTGGGAAGCAAGAAGAAATGAGAGACTTTTTTATCTATCGATACATACAAAATGGAAATTATGCAAGAAAACGTAATGCATAGGTTATAAGCTCATATGTTTCACACCTGAGATTACATAATAGATGCTAATGAATTTTGGAATCAGGGTATGTCCACAAAAAGCTGTGCAGCAAATTTAATTCTGGTGCATAATGGTCAGTCATAACATGCAGTTTGAGGTTCTCATGGCACTGAACATTCAGCAACTTAGCAAACTGCCTGTGTCATATCCTGTAGGACTGTAATCACAACTGTTCTACTGTATGAAGCCAAAATTAAACTTTATCATAGGCAAGTTCAGCATACAAAAAGTTAGCACACAACATAAAACACATGACCAGGTTTGTAACATTTCTCAGTATGGCAAATATTTAATGAAATACAGGTATGGAGGCTTTTATCCAGAATGCTTGGGTCATGAGGCTTTCTGTAATGTGCAGCACCATGCCTAAAATCTACTAAAACACATCTGAATTAGGGGGGGGGGGGGGGACTGTTCTGCCTTCAAAGTGAGGGTGTTGGAGGTTAGTTAACATCAGTTACAAGACATCATCTGAGCAGACATCGCCGGGAACGTCTAGTAAAGATGAAATTACTTGGTGCTAATTTTAAATGTATTTGTTCTGGAATACTGGAATATAGCCGGTTTTCAGAGTGTTCAAGATACCAAGATTCTGGACAAATGATCCCATACCTGCATCAGAGAAAACTGTTTATGAAAGTGCAGTGTGATATCTGTAACACAGCTTGCAATAATACATTTGTATCCATTGTTAGCAGATATCATGACTAGACATCACAGGTTCAGGCAAATTGCTGTTTTGCAGCTTTATAACATTACTGTCTTGGTAAAGTGACGTGATGTGTGAGTGCTATAAAGAAAATGCTGAAACCAAAAACTTGTAAACATTGTTCTTAATTCAACAGTGGATGAAAGAGTTCTCTGCCTCTTATTCAGGTATGTACACACCTACACATATTGCTGAAAAACGGTTTGCATACAGTGTCTGCAAGAGTGGATGTGTTTTTAAGCATGTCATAGCCAAAGCAAGTGCTCAGAATGTGGAAAAGCACGACATGTTGAAGTTTAATGATGGCTAGAATTTGCTACCCGTGCTCGCCACTGGACCTAAGGTTTGCGGGTTCGATCCCGACCAAGGTCGATGGATTTTTAAGAGTGATAAAAATCCGGAGCACCACTTCCTTCGGAGGGGAAGTAAAGCCGTCGGTCCCATGTCGTAGATTTACAGCATGTAAAAGAACCTTACGGGCATGAATAGAAATGTTTCGTAAGCAAAATTTAATGGCCATTTCTCACCCAAGTCTCCTGACTGCCTGCCAGATGGCTCTGGCGGTCACATCAGGATTGAGTTGAACAGCGCGGCCAGTCGGCTGGTCTCCGAACTGCCACAAATGCGCAGACCACGTAACCTTGGAAAGAGGAGGCCCAGGCCCATATAGGGCTGTTGAGCCATGGTTATTATTATTATTATTATTATTATTATTATTATTATTATAGCATTTGCTACCCTGTTTGTTGGATGCGCAAATAATGAGGCATAAATACTGCAATGAAAAAACATGCTTATGATACACTGGCCAATAAATATGGTGGCAGTGTGGTGAAAGCAGAGAAGATAATACAGGCATTGCAAAGGGCATGCAGGAAATTGGTGAACTGACTGATCAGTGTCTGAAAAGTGAAACGGTGTTTGCAGGTGTGTACAAGCCCTTAGCAAACCAATGTAGTCTTGCACATGAAGCTCAACTTGCATACATTCCACGATATGCTGGCACCTATTAGCACTACGACAACACCACTTTGTTCAACATGAATGAACTGCCAAGTATGAAGCAAATGTGAAATGGAAAGACAATTCAAAAAGAGTTTTGCTAATGCAGTCTGCAGTTTCTGTAAAAGATAAGTCACAAGTTTGCAGGCATGTGCCTGGCCTTGGCATCAGCTAACAACCTGTGGAACACAACTGAAAATCATGACATAAAAAATACTATATAGTCTTATTCCGACAAATGTACAATTTATTATCCCCTATTTAATACATGTATAATGTATTTAATGTATTTAATACATGTATAATGTACATGTAATAATGTAAAACTGTTCCAAGGAGTATGAACTCCTTGGAACAGTTTTACATTCAATTATATGCACACAACAAAAAACTAGTGCCAGAACAAAACCCGGCAGAATACAACCCCATATTCAGTTTTGTTTACAACCTTCACAGTCGTCTTTCTACTACATGACATTGACCTATATAAACTCCCGTTCGGACACCGTAAGATTAGTACACCTTCCGCAAGCAAATAGTGAACACGTAACAGCAGATACAGGTATGTACAGTGTAACACTTCAACAGTCGTACTACCACATTTAATCATTTTGTAATGCTGATTGTTACTTATGTATTGTAACTTAAAAAATGTTTTAATATTATTTTCAGTGACCATATACCCAACATAGTTGAAGACATTTTATCTATTTTAATGAGTACCATATAGCTGGTGTAATGATAAAGAGTCCTGATGATGGACTGATACAGTTCGAAACATGTCGACTATTTATTGACATAAGCATGTATTAAATAGGAGATAATAAATTGTACATTTGTCGGATTAAGACTATATACAATAAAAATGTACGGTGAAAATAACATGAAATAAAAAATACTGTCATGAAACCATACAAGCAGACTCAATACTCAGAATTATTTATAAAGCGTGTAGCAAATGGGAGTTAAGAAAATACAAGGTAACATTGGGTATTTCTTCTGATGAAATGACAGACACTACACGGCAGTACATTGCTATTGTAAAAGTTGGCAAGCTGGATGAAGACAAGCATGGGAAATTTCACATTTTATGTTGCAGGCAGCTTGAAAAAATCAATGCCCAAAAGTGTTGCTTATGTTGTTAACACAGGGCTAAATGTTTCATATACCAGGGGCATGCAGGACATGAGAGTTTCGTTGTTGACAGATACAGCTGCATGTATATGCTCACAGCAGGTAATGCTATAGAGACTCATGTGTCTAGCACATGGATGCCATGTATCACACAGGAAGTTTGACACACATACCCACATGTTAATAAACAAATTTTCTTAGTAAAGAATATATTTTTAAAGGCTCCTTTCAGTGGCAACATTCAGAGAGATATTGCCAGACACACCACTGCTTCCTGAGCCTGTGCTGACCCTCTGGGGCAAATTGTTAGAAGCAGCAGAATACTACAGTAGGAATTTTAGAACTATTGAGGCAATAGTGAATGGTCTTTTAACACATAATGCTCATTCAATTAGAGCAGTACAAGCAGTTCTTGGGGAACAGGGAATCAAAACAAGATTTGGCATTGATACACACCAACTATGTCTTTCTTGCAGCTTATATTAAAAAGCTGAAGGTTTCAGGAAATGCACTGCATGCAGTAATATCCCTTGTTTCAGACCCCCGAGAATAAAGTGAACAGCGCTACGGGAAGAACTGCAAAACAAATCTCTGTAAAAGTGAAAGCAGTTCTGGCAAGAAAATTGGGCTACAGTAAGCTGAAAGCAATATCTGATACTGTCAATGGATCTGATGTCAAAATACATAAATAGAGTCATGTCAAAACACATAGAGTCATGTCAGCCATTCTCCCATGTTCAAGTTTGCATCCATCTGATGTTGAAAGGACTTTTACACAATATGGTCATTCTTTCCAAGAAAAGACATAAATTTCAAATAAACAATCTGGAAATGATTTTGGTGAATTCAAGGGCAGCAAATTAAGGGAATGGTCGGCCAAGTTATGAGAAAGACCGTTACATGACGACAGGAGCCTGATAATGACAATATGAGTGTGTCACAAGGAAAAAACATAAATTTGAAACACAAATCTGTAAATGATTTTGGTGTATTACTGTGCAGGACATTATAAGGAATGATCCATGATCCATAAATGACTAACAAATGATGATGTGAGCCTGACAGTGACAATTTTATTGACTCAGGACATACCTGAGATCAATGAGAAATTATTTTTCAACAAAATTTTTGCTCATTACATCATTTTCAAGGATTATATCCCTTTCAAAAAACGAGGAATCTGTGTAAATAATTTCTGTTACTTTGCAACGTTAAAGGCCAATCATGTTAAACTCAGAGAACTCTACATGCTAGCACTCGATAGAGAAAAGACATTGGCTCCACACTGGCCATTTTACTGGCAAGGAATGAGCCCCAGGTAACCGCTAGATATAAGGGTAGGTAGATGACCAGACATTTGAAGAACAAAGAACATCTGCCTGGAACTGAATCCTGGCCATGTGGTCCACTGTCAGTAAGTTTACTTACTAAGCTGTCCTGGCTCATACACAAGGAAGTTTCAAAAATAAAGGAACAAACAATCTGATGCTGAGTAATTTATTCTGACTTCAACACATAGCTGGCATATGGGTAGCAGATGCTACACATCAGTCCTCCAGGTACTCACAATTGACATTTTTAAGAATTTGTCCCATCATGGCACCAAGGCTTGTATACCGGCAGTATACTGGAAGTGAACAGCTTGTTTCACATTGGCGTCTGTTGGAAATTGCTTGCCAGCCATATCCTTCTCAAGGTGTCCAAGACACAGACATCACTCGGCATGAGATTGGGACTGGAAGGTGGGTGGTATATGACCTCCAATCTGTAGTGCTACAATGAGTCATAAGCCTGGTTGGCAGTAATTTCCATCTCTTTGGAACCTTTATGAAGCACCTGGCTGGCAAGCCATTCCTAACAGACATTGATGTGAAGCAAGCTGTCACTTCCTGGCTACAGACATTTGATACTGATTTCTTCTATGCCAGGATACAGGCCTTGGTGCCATGATGGAACAGACGCTTAAATGTCAGTGGTGACTATGGGGAGGTCTGATGTGTACCACCTGCTACCCACATGCCATGTACGTATCAGTTAGAATAAAGTTCTCAGCACCAGAATGTTTGTTATCTTATTTTTTGAAGCTCTCTGCAATAAAAACTGTCCCATAAAATAAAAGACAATTCAAACCCATTACATTTTATTTGCACATGCAACATATAGCATATTCATGCAGCACAATACAACCATTCCACTGACTTCATGATAAAACACAAAGTTCTACCTTAAAATTACTTCCACGTGGTCAGCTGGCTGAGTTAAATATAGTAACAAGAATTAAAATCTTAATTGCATTTTAGCTTTTTTTATCATCAGATACAAACTACAAAATAATTAGAATTAACATAGTAGAAGAATGGATTCTGTCACTAAACTATTTCACTTTTATTGCAGAGATGTAAGACAATGGTGGGGACAAGGACTTACACTATATTTTTAAAGAAATAATAGTCAGACACATAAAGGGTAGTTTCAAACGGTAACATGATGATGCAAAAGTAAAATTTTAAAATGAATCCACAGTAAAGAATTAGAAACCACAGACAACCAATATTCAGTAAGTCACAATAAAACTTTATTTATGAGAGTCTGAGGTATGAATGTTTGAGGTTCCTGCAGCTGTGTAACTGACAATTCTGGTCTTCTGGTATGCAACACTGCGGGTGAATCGTTCCCGACATTTTAAAGGAATGCAGCGCTTTCACTTTCAAGGGTCAATGGGTCCACGAAGAGGTCATTGTTCACGGACCTCTTGACTGTTAAAGATGGAGACACCATATTTGTTAGAAACACTGGGAACCATTCATCCAACAGTGCAGTGCCACATCCCAGAAAAC
Organism: Reticulitermes speratus; assembly: GCA_021186555.1. NCBI lineage: Eukaryota > Metazoa > Arthropoda > Insecta > Blattodea > Rhinotermitidae > Reticulitermes > Reticulitermes speratus. Next base: position 40,208,994 of record JAJKFL010000014.1, on the reverse strand, counting down.
AGGAATCCTCACGGTGTATCTCGCTTGCCTGACAAGCCCTGATCTGAATTTCACTCACAAATCCTATTAAAATCAATGATTAATATCAACAATTAACAATTAATAAATGTCTCAAATGTGCAAACTACAGAGAAGGTCTTGTTAACATGGAACTATGTATTGCAGAGCAGGTGGCATTATCACTATGCAGCTATAAGCAGGTTTGACTTCAAGCTGCATACCACATAATATGGGACAAAATTCTTGTAACTGTTCTTATAAAAAAATTGTAATATCATGGTACATAAAATTATAAAACATTCGTTTTACATTAGCAACTTATTTTCTTTTATAGCTTCCAGTGGGTTTTTGTGAAGTGGTTACCAACCCATTCTGACAGTGATCACCTGTGATAAAGACCGTGAATGTAAATTAAATGAGATCAAAGTCAAGTCCATTCCTAATAGATTATTACTTTCCACAGATAATAAGTACCAGAATGAAGAGTTCACTACTTCACAAAGAACCACTGAAAGTTCTGAAGGAAGCTGCAAGTTGCTAATGTAAAATCACTGTTTAAAACTTTATATACTATGATATAATAACCAGGTTTTTACAGTAGTTATATAAGAATTTTATCTCATATTAGTCTGAACATCTCTCAGAAATATATTTACCCATGTTTAATGTTAACTTCATTTTAATTGTACTTATGACATAAAATTCAGTACTGGTTATATATGATTAGCCTCTAATGGCATGAGCTGGAATGTGATGCAATACCTGTGATTTGCATCAAAACATGTTGGGCAACTAAGAACAGCATCATGAGTACAGACATATTACGAGGGTTGCTGTACGTTGAGTGTTTATTATTTGAGTACAGTGGTAAGGATGCAAATACAATCAAAGTTGCGATATCTGGCACCTCTGAGACCAGAGCATTCCCAGATATTAGAACACTATACCTCATGCATATCTTTGTGAACCTATCAACCTCATGGACATACCTCTTACTTTATATCCTATAATGTTGTCCCTGTTGCTTACATAACTTTACCCTGCAAATAATACATTTAAATGTAATGGGCACCTTACACAATTTCCAGTTAACAGAGGTTTCCAAATCATCCAGTGCTAGATATCACAGCTTTTACTGCATTAGTATAACCAGAAACAACAGTGAAAACAGGCAAGGGAATGCTAAGGTAATAAAAACACATACGAAAAACCAAGTAACTAATTACATGGCAGGACTTCATTGACGTTTCGGCAAGTACTCAGCTGCTCAAGACATTCCCTGTTTCATGGAACCTGAATGGCTCTTACTGTTTGGCTTTGGGACTCAATCCTGAACAAGCCAAATCCAAACACACCGTCACATAATTTCTCTAATCGCCACTTTAATATTATTCTACCATCTACACCTAGTTTCTTAAGTGGTTCCATTTCCTTATACACTATTTACACATATAATACATAGTAGTATTGTATACCTTATTGTGAAGAACTTGCTAGTGTTTTGTCTACAAACCAAGCAAGATGCAACATGGGTGTAATTTTTAATTTTAGCTCACTATATTTATTTTGTCTTTTTTTTGCATCTGGCTAAATGAAACAGGTAATGTTTTTGAGAGCAGGTTGGTAGCCATATATCTACGAAGTCTACAAACCATGCATATGATTTTCCAGAGTTTCAATTCTTACTTGTAGACGGCACTTATGTCTGTCTTAATGCCTACTGAAAATCATATCATGCATTTAATTATGTTATTTTTTTTAGACATTACTAATACAGTGAAACTTGCATTTTACATTTTATATGACTTTCACCATGCATTTTCAATTCACTGTCTATTAACCATCTAAATGCACTTTCACTTTCAACTTTAATAGTTTTACAGATTACCCCTACATATGTTTTGGTCTATGCATAGACCATTATCAGGGGGTACACAAACTACACTACATTTACATGCACAGGTTCAATCAGTCACCATATGCATTCTAGTTCAATTCAGTCTTTTATGTAGGTTGTAATTACTTTCTAAAAACACATATTTAAAAGGTACTTATATACAGTGTTTTATGTATACGTCACAATCTAATTTTTAAATATGTGTTTTTAGAAAGTAATTACAACCTACATAAAAGACTGAATTGAACTAGAATGCATATGGTGACTGATTGAACCAGTGGATGTAAATGTAGTGTAGTTTGTGTACCCCTGATGATGGTCTTTGTATAGACAGAAACAGATGTAGGGGTAATCTGTAAAACTATTAAATTTAAAAGTGAAAGTGCATTTAGTTGGTTAATAGACATTGCATTTTACATTTCTCAAGGGATCACTTAAAATCAATGTAAAATCAAGGAAAATGTAAAGTCAAGAGAATGAAAATTTATGTAGCTACTGAAATTAAATACACTATTTAATACCATATTACATTAAAAATGTTCACTTATTCCACATGTCCTTTAGAGTAAATTGCTGTTTCTTCACTTTCTGCTGAACCCTCTACATCTTGTTCTCAATACTACAGAGGCCAGCCACTATATTCATTCTATGCATGCAGTGGACATTTTTCTGTATCATACATTGTGAACACTGGAGTAACCCAACTGAGCTAATGACATGGGACTGGGCCTTGCTGCCATGTTCCGAGAAGGGAGACGTGTTGGTAGTTCAGCTGGGTTACTCTACTAGACACAACATATGACATCTATGGAATGACGACAATAAAGGATGTGGAAAATTATAACTGAAATTTTCTTTCCCTGATTTCCAATTGGAGGTACTTGAAATTACAGCAACATGCCAATTTCACTCAATATGAACGTATAATCGAGGAACTAGGTAGGAAGGAAGGACAGATGTATATTTATGGAAAACTTTTTTCTTATGGATGTTCTGGCAGGACTGATAAAATAAAGTGCACAAAATCAAGGAAAACATAGATTCAAGCAATGTAAAATCCATGTTTCACTGTATTATGTCCATGACAGTCCACAGATTAATTCTTACCTTTAGTCTGTTCATTATACTGTGCCTTTCTGCCTATCACATATTGCACCAGGAAATGTAGAACAAACAATCCCAGTGAGACTATACCATAAATTCTGAATGTTACGGCCCCATGCAACATGTCGTAAAGTGCACCTCCCAGCAGACTGCCCAAAGAAACACCTAGAAAACACACACACACACACAGTGATAGTGTCCGAGTTTCTTAACTTATTTAACTTTATTTTCTTAAACACACAAGACTTTACAGAATGAGAAATGACAGCACGATTAACAAGAGACTGTCAATAGACCCAGGGAAAAGTGGCGCTATCGATCAAACTAATAAGGACGAAGAAGAGGGACAAAAAGGATGAGAATTTCTTTTGTCATACATTATATGATGCTGTAAATAACTAAAGACTACATAGAGTTAATGGTAGGATCGCTGGTGAATGACAAATTGGAAGGGCAGTAGAAGGAAGAGATACTATCCCAGCATTGTACAAACCTACAGTGTTACTGCTACACCAGCCTGCGTGGTAAATAACAGAAGTGTGAGGCAGAAAAGGAGAAGAATAAGAGGGTGAGATAGAAGTGAGAAATAAGAAGAGATAATGATGAGGAAAGAGGAGAAAGTGGAGAGGGAAAAGGAGATTGTAAACAGTGAGCTACAAGAAAAGAGCTGCGCTGAGTGGGGTCCAACTGGACAAGTCCACGAATGTAGCAATAATAAACATATGTGACTTAGCCCTCATTCAAAGTTTCAGCTACTGTAGCTGCTGGGACATTGTAAAGGTAAAAGGTAAGAAACCATATCATGGATGAAGAACAGGTACTTTTATACAGATGCCATGGATTCATGAATGGTAGGGATCACAGCACTTGAGACTTCCTCCTTTCTTCTTGTTCTTATAATAGCCAGTCGCCTCTGGAAACGGTCAACCAGCCCAAAGCACAATTATTATCAGCGGTTATAGTGTGATTATCACTATCAATATTCATGTTAACAGAATGACTACATGATTGGAGGGTAACACAGAAGTACAGTGAAGGAGTTGGCTAACACCTTGAGGAAGATGTAAGATTGATGCGTGGGACTTCTACCTGTGGACAAAATACACTTACACAATAACCACAAATGTACTTACCAATTCCTTCAAACACTGCTCCCACAGTTCCTTGCACAGTTGCCTCCGTACCAGGAGGGGCCACTATGCTAGCGTACGAGGTCATTGTTGCATAAAATAACCCAAATGTAAATCCCTGAAAGAGTTCTACTGGAAGACACCACCAGGGGTTCTCGAGGAAGGAGTAAATCAAAAATCGTAAACCAAATGCAAACAGGACAAGTGACATGGCATGAACATGTCCAATTTTACGAAGAATACGACCTGCAAGGAGAAAATTATAGTACTCAGTAAAAAAAAAAAGTTTCAGAAAATAATTTCAAGCAATGTTTCCAGGCATAGCAGATATGCTGAAATACATGTATGATGTATGTGGGAGGAACGAAAAGTTCCCAGAACTCTGGTGGATAATTTGAAGCACAAACTATATGTATGAAACCTAACCTAGTCGCGCCTGAAGTACTGCCCTTTCGCACACATACAACCTTACTCCAGTGGTTCAAGTACCTCTGAAGTCCTTTTTTCGGTGTGACGGTGAGATCTGCTGTAACATTCTGTTAAATTTCTTCTATGGACACAATCTCAAGTCGTGGAAAGAACCAAAGTCACAGAGAGTGAGAGCTCAAGAATACAGTGGCTGAGGGATAGCTGGTATTTGGTCAACACCAAAAACTGCAGTACTGCAAGGAATATGTGATAAGGTGCATGATACTGTTTTGTCTTCTTTAAAAATGCTCTGACCTGATCTGTAAAAGATGTCAATTTTGTTAGTTATCTGTTAAATCATCACACACTGATCTGATGTCACAACTGTGTGAACTTTGGCCACACTTTCACCATTCCTTGAAGTTGCTGGCCTACCAAGGTGCTCCTTGTTCTTTATTTGATTCTTGATTGTTATTAAATTGGTTATATCAGTCATACACAGCAGTTTCTTAAGGGCTTTGTCTCCATCAACTGCACTGAGGCTTACAAGAGTTTCCATTGCTGATTTCCCTAGTAAGCAAAAGAACTTGATGATTGCCCACTGTTCAAACAGAGACATTGTGACAAACAAAGTGCTTCAAAACACATCGCTATGCATCACCAATGTCACCTGCTACATGGCGAGCAGCCTGGTGACAGAAACTCCCTCTATATATGACACAGGGATGCAACATCAAATCCCAGAAGATGGGAAACCTAGTTCTTAGTTGTTCTTACATGTGACTATGGAGGAACACTAACCTGACAGAAAGAGGAATGGCAGTTCCCCACCAAAACATTGCACCCCCATCACAAGACCCTCGATGGTCTTCATCCAGTGTAGCATGTCACAGCCTTGTGAAGTTGCCAGATCCTCCAAATGCCTGCAAACAACACGTGCATGTAATTCAACATACTACTTTGGGTGAAAAATAGTTTTACAACTTCTGGTATACAGTGAAGATCCTTGTCTTCTGCAATGAGACACTGCATCACTGGGCAAGTGCTTCCTGATGTTTCAAAGGAGTTTTTAATGGACACCTGAATCCTTGGAGATACAGGCAATGCCTTCCTTTACTATGTTAGGAGCCAGAACCACTTAACCAGCAATGCAACATCACATCCCAAAAGACCAGAACCTTCAATCACATCACTGTCAAAACTCAAAACTCACATCTTCCATATATCCTTACAATTTTGCAACTTATACCATGCAATAATCAATACATATCAACATTACATAACATACATAACCGATAAATGTGTGATAAATATGTGGGGGTGGGGTCAATTCCAACTTACATAAACTTTAGGTTATATAAAAGTTTCAGGAACGCAACCCTTACATACAGCAGAAACTGTCTATGTGAAAATTTCTATATGCTTTCATGAACCATCAAATATGTACCAAAATATGCAGGCATCATGCTGTATTCAACCACCCACAGAACCAAGGAGGTGGTTAAAAACCATTATAAAAGTTGTTCCACCACTGTTGTGAGCAAATTGGGTTTCTATGTACAACTGTTATACTCACATATGGACTGGAGGAAGCTCAATGAAAGAAGTTTATATTCCACTGTAGTATAATGGGGTAATTGTCTATATATGATCAGGGAAGTCCCACAGATTGTGGGTATGATGGGGGTTCAAATCTTTCCCATTTATGCATACTTACATATTTACCCTCCACCCCTTCTGACCTATGTCAGCAAGCCCAAAACATTTGTCGTTAGTGAAGGTTATCACTACCAACATCTGGGTGAACAAACTACCAGATGGCTTAAAGCAAATATACACGATGTAAGCAGCAGGGGGGCAGCATAACAGCCTGAGATGTGGAGGCAGTAAATCCATTGGGTTTCTTTCTGTGGTCACAGCACAGTCAATATGTATGTGAACAGAATAGCTACACAAATAGAGGGGAATGTGGGGATGGATGCTGCTGGAAGAAGTATAATAGTTCAAGATGTAGGGCAGTGGTGCTTCCTTCCGTGACCTCAGTGTAGTCTAACTAGCTAACCAACCAACCAACCAAGCAAACAAACTCCATCAAGCAGAGTCCTTCCTGAGAAGCTAACAGGTCCTCAGTTAGTCAAGAAACTCCCCACATTTTATGGCACCTGAAGGTTCATTACCACATTCACAAGGGCCTGCCACCTGTCCATAACCTGAGCAAAGGAGCAGTCCAAGTCTGAGGCCTTGTGAAATGTTTCATAGTTGTCGTCTGTTCATTAAATTACTCAGGTGTTGGATATGCAGATAACTAAAATAAATAATATTTAATAAACCTGCAGAAGCTTGGGTACTATAATAAACTTGATTAAGAACAGGTCACGTATGTAGGATGGATGACCAAAGATACCCTAAGCAAGCCTTTGAAGCAAGACCAGAAGGAAGGAAGAAGAGAGGAAGACCAAGAGTGAAGTGGGAAGAAAATGTAAGGAGAGGACTTCAGGAGAGAGGAGTGGACTGGAGGCAGGCTAGGAAAAAGGCTATGGACAGATCTGCATGGAGATCCCTCGTGTGAACCTCAACACCGGAAGGTAGAAGAGGACGACTAAGCAAGCAAGCAAGTAAGAACAGGCATTGTGTGTACATATCAGTATACAACATTAATAACTGCAGTTCAGATGCCATCTACTGCTATGCACTTGTCAATATTTCCACTAACAGCACCCAATGTGAAGATTCAGGTCCTCTGGGATGTAATATTATGTTGCTGGGTGAGTGGTTCCTGACATTTCAAAGGATTATAGTGTCTTCATCTTCAACATTCAAGAAGACTTCTTGGACTGTTTGACGTCGAAAATGAAAGCAATACATTCCTCTGAAATGTTGGGAACCGCTCCCCAATGACAGTGTCACATATCAGAAGACCTGAATACTCAACAACACCACTGCGAGAACCTCAAATCTCGCAGCATCAAATCTGTTCACAAAAAATTATCAGTAAAAAAAGAAAGTTCTAGAAAAAAGCAATTGCCCTTCTTCATTGGCCTATCAAGGGTGTTACTAAACAAAACACTTTTAATATGTTTTGAGTGTACTTTCCATACTTCTCATTCTCATATGTTTATACCTTACAATTACTAATCTTTAGTCTTAACTCACCGTGCATTTTTATTATTTTAGATATACACCAACAAAATGCACAAATTAATAAAGGTGCAAATTAGCTCCTTATCATGATTTAACCCTACACGTGTTTCAGCTCTTTATGAGCCATCATCAGGGGTTTTTCTTATAAAAAAGTGCTTTTCAAATGCTGAATCTGTTGATGACACTTGTAAAGTTATGCACTATTTTAGAGCATAACAACTCTCGTTCATAAGTTAAAAACATGAGTCATAAATTATAGTTAAAATGATTTGTTAAAAAATGGTAACTTGTTAAAAAACACTGTTCACTGCGTCTACTATATAAAGATATGTTCGCACTTCTAGAAGTTATAGGAAATCATATATTGCACTGTGTTGGTTGTGATGGAATTTGATGCAGAACGGCGATAGGCAATGCGTGCTGTATGACTTCTTGTCATTTCGTTTATTACGTCGTAGTGTAGTCTTCCTGATGATGTGGTATAAATTAAGAGGAAGAAGAAGTGGTTCTGGTGCTAGTATGGTGTGGGGTTGTGTCTTGAAGTATACCCGGTGAAAGTGAACTGTGTTATGATAACACAGTTCACTTTCACCGGGTATACTTTTTCCTATAACTTCTAGAAGTGCGAACACATCTTTATATAATAGACGCAGTGAACAGTGTTTTTTAACAAGTTACCATTTTTTAACAAATCATCATTTTAACTATAATTTATGACTCATGTTTTTAACTTATGAACGAGTGTTGTTATGCTCTAAAATAGTGCATAACTTTACAAGTGTCATCAACAGATTCAGCATTTGAAAAGCACTTTTTATAAGAAAAACCCCTGATGATGGCTCATAAAGAGCTGAAACGCGTGTAGGGTTAAATCATGATAAGGAGCTAATTTGCACCTTTATTAATTTGTGCATTTTGTTGGTGTATATCTTAAAAAAAAAATAATAAAAATATTACAATTACTATTTTGGAGGTTCTTACCAAAGTTCATTCTTTCAGAATGTCCTTTCCAGTTGCTTTAGTAGGCTCATATAAAATCTGTTAACCAACTTCATTCAGCAGAGTCAATCTTCAAAAGCTAACAGTTCCTTAGCCAGACAATAAATTCCCTCCATTTTATAGAATCTGGAGCTTTGTTATCACGTTCACAACACCTGGCCAGATTAATCCAATAGAAGTATAATAAGGGAGTGTCTGAAGTGAGTTTTATCCTTACATAACAAAAACTTTTGGGTTCCACAAAATAAAAAGAATTTGACTGAGCAAGTATCAGCTTTTCAAGAACAGCTCTGTTTCATGCATTTAACAATTTAAATACCTGCGTTGCCAAACGCAACTGCACATAGGACAACAGCCTTGGAAATTCATTTTATATATTTAGGCAACAAGGAAATTTTCTGCATTTCTAAAACATGCTGCATAATCTCAGTTTTATTTTCCACAAAATGCCATCTATTTCATAATTTTATTTTTTCCTGTTCAAATGAAACGCTTTCATAAACCATGCATTAAAATTTAAATATTCACCCCAGTACGATAAAGGCAATGACACCCAAAACTGCAAAGCCATGTAACAGCTTTCTTAAGCATTCCATTTAATAATGTCTCCCCCTTCATAAGAATTTACCCTCATGCTGCATATAATGCATTTAGTGCAACATGAACATGAACATGAACACTGTATGCAAAATCCTAATAATATTTCTGTATTGTACTACTTCCGTATAGTTTCTATTTTTATAATGTATTCCACATGTCGTCACTCAAACTAAATTCTGGATTCATGGAATGCATAATGTGTGCACATGCATGTGTGTGAATGCGAGCATTTATGTCTACACAGAAATATTCAGTTTGTATGTACTCACACACGAGGCAGGTCTGTCTTCAAAACTTTGCAAACTGAAGGATAAAGATGTGATTTAATGTACTGTTTCAAAAGGAGATAAAGGTGCAAAAATAATTATGGAAAGGATGAAAGTAAGTGAAGGATAAAGATATGAAAAAATGACCCCTTGTTGAATTTCTGCAGGTACTTCCCACTACTAAAGAATATTACCAGAAAAGAAAATTCCATTGTAGACCAGTGAACAATCCAACAGCTATGCACCAGAGTATGAAAATCACAATTCGCAGCTCAGAGAGAAGTTTCCCCACATCTCTCACGATACTGGTTGATAGTTTTGTCTGGCTGTGCTGCACAAGAAGACAGAAACAGTGAAAAGTTACAAGGGCATATCAGTTACTTACGCATGAAATTTTATCTCTTTGATGGAATATGTACCGAGGGTGATTACTTTCTTCTGGGTTTTGAGAAAGTAGTGCGGTACAAAAGTACCACTGTTTCAAAAGAATCTGCTGCCTGCCTTTATGACAGAGACAACAGGTTGTTCCAAAATATTGGTACCCATCTACTAACCACAGTGTCACATCACAGAAGACACAACCATAAGATTCTCAAATCTGAAAGAACCTGAGGACATTTAAGAACAAAGTGCTCAGAACTTGCTGAACATTTATGACACATTTTACCATCAGTACATTCTAAACATCCTACCAATATGATTGAGTATCTGTGCTTATCCTCAGCAATGCTAACCTTAACCATCTGCACTTAAATGTAGCCAAAGTTTTAGCCACATAGCTGGTAGCAGAATGACCACACTTGATTAACAATGAATAATATTGTATGTAACATCTTTATACCAAGCTTGATGCATAACTTAAATTTGGCCTCAGTAGCTGGATTTTGGGTATATGCAGCAGAATTGCTAAAAGCTAAATATTCTAATGTTCAACAATTAAACCAACAAATGCACTTTATTTCTTAGGTATGTCCATTAACCCTACACATGTTTCGGCTGCAACAGAGCCATCATCAGGGGTTCAAGGTTACATTCACTTTAACATTCACTGTTCCATTTTGTATCACCACTTATACGCCACAATGTATGTCAGTTTTTTATTAACAATTGATATCACTCACTGTTTCCGTTTATACAACCTTATCTTTTAAATGCTGGCGTAGGTTGGTTTCATCTTGGGTTAAAAACGCAAAAGCTGATATTACAATGTCGTTAAAAGTTGTTAAAAATTATTAAAAATTGCTGGCAATTCGTTTGTATACAAATATTGTTGACCGTGCCCTGTAACAACATAGGGTGTCTGTATGTTGTTGAATGTTATCAAAATGCACGGTGAACAAAACGTAAAATTCTAATGTTTTTTGGTGTATGTAGAAATTAAGAAGTCAGTTTACATTCAGTCCATCTTGCAATCAAGGAAATACAGTAGTTGGAAGTAAGAGACAGGAAGTAACAAAAACTAAAAAGTACATAATGTTGGCACTCCTTGTTTTGTATTTTGAAGGATGGGATCATGGCCAATTTAAACCTTCAACCACTTGACTCTGACTATTGTCTTTTTACACTTTTGTAACTTATTCACTTTACATATGTGTTTTGACACATAAATGTGTATCATCCTCCACGTCTAATTACACTATACAATCACACACTGTATTTATCCAAATATAGGATGAGCCTGCATATAAGGCAGACCCCTTCAAAATCTAAATTTTCAGGAACACACCTATACAGAATGTGTTTAACCTTGTGTGTGATTTAAACATTGGACCATTTTTAAATGATAAATTGGGAACAAATTCTCATATCATACTCTGATAAATAGAGTATGTTTAGCTTTGATGATATTTCTGCAAGCTGTCACATTACTTTGTAATTCGTCTATGTTTAGAAGACCATATAAGCAAGATTTGAAAATATATTGGATTCTGATAGCACTTTTTAACATAATCCATTTACAATTTAAAACAATTACAAGCACAAGTAAAATACATACAAAAATAGCATTGTACACACTCAGCCCTTTTCAGTATCATATTATGTAAAATCAAAACACTTACTTACTTATGAGACATGTGACATAACTAACCAACTAATGCCATACAGCATTATTCTTCTTGAGAAGCTACCAGTTACTCAGCTAGTCAAGAAATTTCCCACAATTTATGGAAACCAATGGTCCATTACCATGTTCACAAGGGCCTGCTATTTTTCCCCGTCCTGAGCCAGATTGACCCAGTCCATGCCCTCCCAACCAATTCTTTAAGATCCATTTTAATATTATCCTCTCATCTATGCCTAGGTCTTCCAAGTGGTCTCTTTCCCTTAGGTTTCCCCATCAAAATGCTTTATGCACCTCTCCAATCCCCAACATGTGCCCCATGCCCTGCCAATCTCATTCTTCTTTATTTGACCACGCAAACAATATTTAGTGAGGAGTACAGATCATGATGTTCCTCATTATGCAGTTCTCGCCTATTTTCATAAATGGTTTCACGAATGTTGACAAAACACAAAAAAAGTGATATTCTCTGGTTCAAACGCAGGCAAGGCAAAAGTACAGAAAATACATGGGAGTTGGAGGCATAGCTCCAAACACATTCATAACCACAGCACCAGATGTAAATGGTTACCTTCATGCTCTTGTTGCTTTACCCCAGAAAAAGAAAGAGCAGTAGGCACTCAATAAGAAGATGGATGGCCCCAGAGCTGGCCTGGATGATGTGGAGAAGAGAGAAACCTCTTCCCATGCTAGGAAACAAACACACTCAGCCAGCCAACAGTGTGGTCACTACACTGACAAACACTGGTTCACCAGTCATCCAGCTCATAGTGTGGTCACTACACTGACAACACCTCACCAGTCATTCAGCCCACAGTGTAGCCACAACACTGATAAACCCTAGTTTACCCATAACTGAGCCCACTGTGAGACAACTCCACTTCACAAGTCATCCAGCACACAGTGTAGTCACTACACTAAGAAACTGAGCTCATAAGTTAGCCAGCCCACTGAGTAGTCACTGAACACAACTCCAAGTTCACCAGCCCATAGTGTACTCAGTACAGACAAACCCCAGTTCACCAGCTGTCCAGTCTGCAAGCAGTCATTACACTGACAAACCAATACCGCTGAAACAACTTGAACGAGCAGTTTTATCCACACTTGGTAATGGAAGATTAGATTTAAAAACATACTTAATCCTATTAATTTGCCACTGATGGCTGTGTCACAGCTCAGGAGGTCATTTGCCGGCCTCTCACCATGGAGGTCCAGTTTCAATACCAGGCCAGTCCATGTGGAGTTTGTGGTAGACAATGTGGATGTCGGACAGGCTTTTCTCTTAGTACTTCAGTTTTTGCCTCTCAGTTTCATTCCACCAATGCTCCATACTTACTCATTTATCTGTCATCAATGCTACATAATCTTAGCAACTGACAGCACACCTGAAAGAAAATTTGCCACTGACCTTAAGTCTTGAGGAAACAATGACATCAAATATGAGCAAGATGAGCATCAGATAGAAGACGACTGTGTAGTCCTTTTGAGCACGTCCCTTGCTAAATTCATCTACAAGTAGGCCTGTGATAATAGCAAATATTCCCCACCCAACAGCACCCCAAAGCCGTTGATATCCATAGTGGGAAGGCTGGTCTCCTAGAACAAAAAAACAAGGGAATGACGTATTCCACATATGCATTTTCTTATGCAACAATAAGCAACACTGGCATCAGTACGACTGTCTAATGGTGGGAAATGCTGAAACTTGTTCTTACAATATATTTTCAATGCAGATAACACAGATGTTTTCTAAATGCAGCTTACACGTGAGATTCGAAGTACTCACGTCAGTGTTGTTGAGGATTAAAGTCTTCTGAGATGTCACATCGCAGAACACTTGAATTCTCTGCAGCTAACTTGTATTTTGATTAAATATGTCCCACATGGGAACCCTACAACCTATATATGGGGCGTCCCCGACACAGTGGATGGAGGATCTCATCGTAAGGCAGGGTAGCCTAATCGTTCAGCCCAGATCCTTGGATGTCCTCTCTCCAAGGCACATAAATAAGGAGGGCCCATACTTGGGGTAATGGCAGCAAAGACCTCAGTGACTGCAAGTGTGTGTGTGTGTGTATTGACAACTTCTGGCACAGCATCACACGTGATGTAATTAGGTGTGCTTTTAAGAGCTGATCGATTTCAAACACACCTGATGGTATAGAGGATGATGTTTTATGGGAGGAAAATAGTAAGGGAGTTTCAAGTGATGACAAATTGCTACTGTCATATGAAAACCTTACTCAGCCAGGGCCCATGGATGGAAGGTAGACATAACAGAAAAAATTAAGTTTGTTATTTGCACTTAGTGTACTCAAATATGAATCAATTACAGTTTTTTTTCTCGTTCAGTGCATGTAAAAATCAGAGGGCAGCTCACAATCTTACAATTAAGTACACATGGTAAGTGAACCTTTACACCACAACCAACCTTTAAATAACTGGGTTGGTATTTAAATTTTAAACCACAATTAATGAAAAAATAATTATTTGAACAAAGATAAAATTACGAAAATAAACAATTTGTGTGTGTGTGTGTGTGTGTGGGGGGGGGGGGGGCGATTTTGCAGCACGCAGTAAATTTCCTTGCTGCCTAAATATATAAAATGAATTTCTAGGGGCATTTTTTAAAAATGCATTCACGTATGTGAGCACAGGTTGTTTAAAGGTCAAGTAAACATGTTAAGCAAACCTTGTACCAAGATCAGTTATTATAAAGTTCTCCTGTTCTTCTCTTTACTTAATGAGACAGGAAGTTTTCACTCTGAATAAACAGAAGTAGTTTGCTTGTTGGAATAATGAAATGAGATTCCAAATGACCATCACGCCTTAGGGGTTCATGCACACATTTCATTCTGCACAAACTTACCCAACATCTCAAAACAAATGGCATCACCTACACTCACTACAACAGCCATGCTGACCCAGCTGACCACCATGAGAAGAAAGAAGAGCCAGAACTGGTAGAAATCTGTGACGTTTATATCTTTCACAGCAGCATTCCTGAATACCTGCAAACATCAGCAAAAGCAGATCAGAATTACAATAAATAAAGTAAATAGACCCACCAAATAAGGCAGCCTAAAGTACAGTTTATTTAGTTATTTGCTTATGTTTTAATTAACAATGCCACAATAGCCCACACAACGTAAGATGGAATGGCAGGTGATTAATGTTTACTGTCTGGGAACAGCGGACTTTAAATCTTTCTGTATTTATGAAATGATTGAATTATTTGTACCAACAAATGCATTAAGACAGTTTTTTTTCAGTTTTCTTTATTATAAGGATGCCCCAATTGTTGGTACAAATAATTCAATTATAAAAAGATGCACGGTGAATATAAAGTGAAGTTTATGAAATGATGTTGAACAGTAAATCTGAATATTAATAATATTTGATGTAAATATTAAATAATACAAGGAACAGTATCTTACATGTCATGTGATGGTACGTCCAGACATCTTCATTGAAGTGTTGTGTAATAAGGAATAGAAACAACTTTATAGGATGTGAGATTTTGGGGTTTCTACGCCGTTAACGTTGAGGATTCAGGTCTTCTGGGATGTTATGCTAAGTAGCAGGGTTATTGATTCCCAGTGTTTTGAAGCACTGTGCCGCCTTGATCTTTAGGAGTTGTAGAGTTCTAGACGAATGCCAGAAATGGGAGAACGGTGGAAATATACAGGACTGGTTGTCTGATCAGTTAAGACAGGAAAGATTGGCAACCCAATCAGAGGAAGATGTGGGCAGGGTCTGGTGCGACTGTAAGGGCCATGAAATGGGATGTAACTGGATGTGCAATTAAGAAATTTGGCTAAGACCTGAATCCTCAACTTTACATGACAATTCAACACTGCTGCTGTCTTACTACTACCTGTCACTTACTTAACAGTATTTGGTGTCAGTTTAACTGCCTGTAAGCTAAATGTACACACACAATGCATTTTAGGCTCCATAAAACAGAATCAGTTTAGATGCCCATCAGTCAAACATACAATACCGTGCATTTTTCGAGTCTACAAAATAGAATCAATTTGAAATCTTTGCTCTTCTGGGGTGTTATGTGGCATAGATGGGTAGTTATTTACGGAAGTTTCAGGACAACTTATCGGTCCCATCTTCAAGGGTAAAGATGGGACCAATAGGGTGTCCCAAAACGTCGGTAAATAACTACTAATCTATAGTGCGTAACATCCCAGAAGAGCAAAGATCTCATTTACACTGTGGCGGAAGCCTGAACTCATGCATCTGAATCAATTTACTTTACTCTCAGCAACACACACATGTACAGTAGTTTTAGGCTCTATACAACTAAATCAGTTTGTCTGGCAGTGACGGACACATACTTTGAACTACAGTACAATCCTCTTAGAAATCGTTGGAATATTAAAAAATTCAGTTTATTAAGCAGGAAGGCATCTCAAAAGGGTAATCTTAATATTTGACATCCCCGTTGGGATGTACATGCACAGTATAGTTCACTCTTGTTCAGTAATTAAAGTCACAACCTACATATATATTTTCAACACATTAGGCTACCGGTTTCAGCTATATAGAGTCATCATCAGGCCTATACAATAACTATGAAAATCAAACTCTATACATTTTGTAAAAGAAATCCCCTCAGTTTGTACAGTTATATGTTTATATATATATATATATATATATAATTGTACAAACGAAGCGGATTATGCCTATCCCAGTGGCCGTGCAGTCTAAGGCGTGGGTCTGCGGCTGCTCGCTTACTAGGATTGTGGGTTCGAATCCTGCCTGGGGCATGGATGTCTGTCTCTTGTGAGTGTTGTGTGTTGTCAGGTAGAGGCCTCTGCGATTGGCTGGTCCCTCGTCCAGAGGAGTCCTACCGCGTGTGGTGTGTCTAAAGTGTGATTGTGAAGCCTTGAAAAATGAGGTGGCCTAGGCCCCCAAGGGGCTGTCAAGCCATTGGGGGAGGAAAAAAAAACGATTATATGTTTTTATACATATAATTGTACAAACTGAGGAGATTTCTTTTACAAAATGTATAGACTCTGATTTTCATAGTTATTGTATAGGCTTGATAATGACTCCATAGAGCTGAAACCGGTAGCCTAATGTGTCGAAAATATATATGTTGGTTGGGACTGTAATTACTGAACAAGAATGAAATACACTGTGTCAAAAGGGTAAGCCTGAAAGCATTATTTTGTAATTCTCTATTGAAACTGATATCCATTTTATTAGATTATTATTCCATGTAAATTCTAGATTAAATTATTAATTTTCAACATTCAACCACATTTTAAGTCTTGCCTTCCTTAGGAAGTTTAACACATTCTTAAACACAAAGCTTTTGCTCAAGCACAACTGGTAAATAAAGAACCCATCTTTGCTGGAACTATTCCATAAATACCAATTCTACATTACTATCTTTTGCTGCTTTCACCTCTCTTCAGGCTCAGCTCCTCACTCACATGAACAGCATACTGTGTTCCATATTTCCAGCTGACACAATAATACCAAGTTCTTCAATGAGTTTCTTTTGTGAGGAACATTTTGGGTACACTTGAATTTGTTTATAATGTCTGGCAGTTCTTGAACCGAAGGCACCACACATTCTATGCCAATTTTTTATGTAGTAGCCACACTGATCATGTGTTTTTCATCAATTAATGCCTCTACAGCAGCGGTCGCCAACCGGTGATCTGCGGACCACTGATGGTCCGCGAGAAAATTTTGGTGGTCCGTGGAGAAATGTGGACATTATTTGCAATTTTTATGTTTATTATACTGTTTCATTATATTCATTATATATTAATATCACACTAATAATTTTGTTACAATTAAACAAGCGCATTTCATATTAATAAAATGGAACTTTTATGATCATTATTTTATAGACGTTTGTACCTTTTTAAAAAAATTCATGTTAGTGGTCCGCGGGATTCAAAATTGTGAGTTTAGTGGTCCGTGAGGTCCGAATGGTTGGCGACCGCTGCTCTACGGGATGAAAACCACACACATACAGAATATGAAGTGAACACAGAATGTACATAAATTTTGCACAGACTACTTCAAATTACTGAAACTGAAGTACAACAGTTACAGTCACAGCCCATTAAAAACCCATGCTTATTCATGTTGTAAATTACACACATGCCATGACACTGTGAAATGCACGTGTAGAAATCGATGGCATGTTTTCAAAGATTAACGCTGAATTGGTTATATGTACCTCAGATCCATGGTGGAAACGACCTTGGAAGTTGATCTTTATGAACTGAGAGCATAAATTTCATCATTGTGTTCAATGTTTAAAAAACCAACACATTAATCAACACATATTAAAGTGAAAGTGCATTCTGTTGGTATTTTACACATTGAATCGTAAAATGCAAGGTGAGACTAACATAAAATTCATCGTTGTATGTTAGAAACAAATTGAATAAATGGGAAACTGTTTAAGATTTTGATGTGAAAACATATTAAATAGGTGAAAAACTTGTGTTGTAAAACTTTCGCACTTTTTAGGCAGGAAATAATTTCATATGAAAACATATTACAAGGGCAACATGTATGTTAATCATATAGGAAAATATCAGTACTGAATTATTCTGACTTCTTAGGCAGGAAAACTTGTTAAGCAGGGATGCCTTACGCAGATTGAACTGTAATTCAGTTCAGCTCCTAGGAAAACAATAGGATTTAGCCTGAACATCCAGCGCCTTCTGACTACTCAAGTCAAAGCAGCAGTCTTTGAGTGCTTACAGCAAAGACCTCTGAATACTCTGAATTACGCTCATTGAGCACATTACTCACTACAGTACGTCCTTGTCTAAAATTGGGGTTACACTCCTGAAAATTGCAAGGTACAGCAAAAGAACCTAGAACAGACAGTTTTTCCCTCACACAAATTAATTAAATAAGAACTAATTAAAATACCCACGAAAACAACATTAATTCAAGTCCAGGTAGTATTCGTTAAATCTTTGGTACCCAAAGTAAAGCGAAACAATGTTGTTTGGACCAACATTCAAAGAGGACTGCCTGTACAATTTTTCCCAACAACAGATAAATCACCTCATTGATGGCAGGATGTCCGCACTCCACTCTGCATTGGGCCATGTTCAGCTTCCTACAGTATGGTACATAAGACGAAGCTCCAATCAAAACACGGTGCACTCTGAAATGCAGGCACGAACCACTCTGTTGGGAAACAATGAGACCTATAGAATATGCATAGGAAATTCTAGCTACACATTTGGGTATTACATATGTGTCAGAGATGTTCATGGCTGTAGACACCAGAGCAGAAGCACTGAATGTCTGCAGCCCCTGATTCCTGCAATGTGCAGAAACAAATAAAAATTTCTTTAAAAATGCTGTAACTCCTCCCCTGAATCACAAATACCTGGAAAAGGTAAATGATTTGAAGATGTGAAAACTATCAAATTTAACATGACACAGAAACTTTTAGATATACCCAAAACAGAGTAAGAGAGGTGCATCAAGCAGTGGAACAGCTACTGGAGTAAGCACATCCAAGCAGAAGGGGCCTACTTCAAAGGGGATGAGTCCAACATCAACGTAACTTTTGTATTGTTAATTTCACACCATCAGACTGAATACTTTTTAATTAGGACTCATAATCTTGGTAACTGACAGCCACATTACATAACACATCTAAACACAGTAATGCACATTCTTCTTGCAAGGTTAACTCCACGTATGAATCAAATTCTTGTTGGCCATCAACCCACATTCTAACACCATAAATCAGCTACTCTTATGATCTTCTGAAGTCACATATTACAGAAAAACTTCAAACAAAATGGTACAGTATATCTGCTACACATAAACTTCAAACAAAATGGTACAGTATATCTGCTACACATAAACTTCAAACAAAATGGTACAGTATATCTGCTACACATAAACTTCAAACAAAATGGTACAGTATATCTGCTACACATAAACTTCAAACAAAATGGTACAGTATATCTGCTACACATAAACTTCAAACAAAATGGTACAGTATATCTGCTACACATAAACTTCAAACAAAATGGTACAGTATATCTGCTACACATAAACTTAAAAAAATGTAAAAGTCAGGAGGAAATAATTTTACATCTGCAATGAATTTTGTACATACAGCAAACAAGTTGGGCTAATTAACATAACTAACCAACCAACTTCATGCAGAAAAGCCCTCCTTGATATACTAATAGATCCTCAGCTAAAAGAGAAATCCCACCTCTTATGGAAACTGAAGCTTCATTAATGCATTCATACCAGCCTGACAATTGTCTCTTATCCTGAGCTTCATGAATCCCTTCCTGTCCTCCCATTTCCTTCATTACAGTCCATTTCAATACTCTTCTCCTGTCTACGCCTAGACTTCCACATGGTCTCTTTCCTGAAGTTTTCCCAACCAATATCCTGTACGCATTTCTCTTCTCTCCCATGCCCCACACATTTGATCGAGCTAATTAATACATGATTAAATTAAACCTACTCTATAGTTTGTATGTGTAAATATCTGGCTGTGCAAGATTTAACATACTCGTGGTGGTGACTGTCGGGGTCAGTGACGAGCAGCATGCGGGCCACACATGACCCACCAGACTGACATCTGGGGGCTGCAAGAGCATTCATGCACAATGTATGCTTCCCATCAGAATGACAGAAAATTTACTGAGTGACTTACTGAGCTTCAAACACACATACTTAACCCTTATCTTACCACCATCCTATATATATGACACAAGTACGATTACACCCCAAGACAGTCATTTTATACATTTAGGCAGCAAGCATATGCACTGCATTTTTAAAGACACGCAGCAAATCTGTTTTATTTCCTAAAAAAAATGCTGTGTATTTCACAATTTAATCTTCTTTTGTTCACATAATATTCCCCTTTGACATAAAGAGTGTGCTACAATTTAAATGTCCAACCCCCATCAGTAAAAGGTTAAATTTAATAAACCATATTTAAATTGTAATGGGCATCATGAATATTGCATGGGAACATCCCACGTTGGGAACATTCCAGCATATGACAGGGGAAGGAGTGAAAACAATAGAGTGGTAAGGTACAACATCCCCCTTACTCTTTCAGTTTTAAGTACATTCTAATAATCAGTGTGTTACTGCAGTCATATTTTTAAAGAATGAAGTCCGTGTATTTCTCAAAGAAATTATCACTTAGAAGAAAACGATGCCAAGCTTCTCACTGACATTCTCCCATTCTTTCCAAAAATCATTAGCCTAGAAATTAAATCACAATTAATTACTATATTCATATTTATTGCAAAAATACTAAAAACAGTAATTTTTGTCCCTCTATCACTTAATATAAAATACGTTTTCCTTGAAAACATAAGATTGTTACTGTTACAAACTGTGTGACAGTCACCACAGGGTTCGAAGATTTCCAAATCGCCCTCGTGTAAATAAAAGGTTGTTCTACGACTGATCAAGTTCTTGCCTTCTGGAATGTGACACTCTGCACTTTGGTAGATGACTAAGCCCATATTTTCCTACTGTAATGATGGAGGAAGAAACAAAACCAAAGTGCATAGTGTCATATATTAAAAACATCAATTTTCATCTGCCTTACTGATTTACTACTTAGAGAGGCCTCAAACAAAGGCATTCTCGATGACATTGCTTTTCAGCTGCTTTACAGCACACCACAATACACCATTAACAAAGTCCACATACATCAGGAGTGATGAGAACAGAATGAAACACATCAACCACTAGACTTTGTGAACGTGGTGATACAGATAAAGGATGCATAAAAGCACTAAATTTCTCGACCAGCTGAACAACTATCAACCTTGCATGGAAGATCCCGAATAGTGACCTTGGGCGTTAGATAGCCACAAATTATATCCCCAACAAAATGCATGTTAAATTGAACCCATTTAATTCAAATTCCAGACTTCTCAACCTCGAGACGCCGTGCAGCATATTTGCGCAGTTCAAACGGCTAAGCATTGCAGTTGGCAATACTAATACAGTAAGTCCCTGACTTAATGCAACTTCAAGTTATGTAGATCCATAGACACATAATCACATTAGCAGTTTTCTTGTTTAAACAGTTTAGGCACCTCCACTTCTGTGTACATTAGTACTGCATACACAGTGTGTGTATATATATATATATATATATATATATATATAGTGTAGTACTGTACATTACAATGGGTACCGGGTCAATCCCGGCGCTAAAGCGGCCGGGACGTGGCGTTGACCACCCACCCCCACCTAGCGCCGAGGTTAAAGAAAGAGTACAGCTATACCTCTACTCCCCCTCTGGGCCTTCATGGCCTGTTCTAGGGTGAACTTTACGTTTACCTTAGTACATTATCATACAATGTGTTATGACAGATTTTTATTGTACTTATATTTACGTTATATTTTGTATTTACATTGAAATTCCTTTCCATACAATTTTCATAATTTTTCACTACCTGTTTTTAGCTTTATCTATCCACTGAAACAAAAATATATATAAAATATATATTATATTTCAGCACTATCTGACACATGTTTATATTTGTTCTATGTATAATGTGTTCATAGAATATAAATTACTAATAAGTGAGACAGCTCTGCACATGCATTTAAATAACTGTAATCCCACTGCTGTTACACAAAGGGTATCAATCTGTGAAGGTGGGTTAGAGGTAATCGTGGCCTGTGGCTAACCTAAAAACAGCCATGGCAACTTGCCTTGGTAGGTTAGGTACAATGGTGAGATATTCCTGTCATTTGCCTGTGCTGACCTGCTTGCAGTGCACTTGAAGGCTCTTCTTTGTAACAGTGTCAGTGTCACTTTTGGCAAAAGTGTCACAGTGACTTCTGAGTATGGCTTGTTTGTTCCCATCTTTGCCAGGATGTCAGCCTTCTCAGTGCCTCATACTCCATGCAGGATTGCAAGTTCATAGGTGACACAACTGTCAATCATTTGGTTTGTTAATAAAAGAAACCAAAAGCATAAGTGCACTCCAGAGTAAACACATTTGTAAATGCTACATTTTGATAGTTTTAGTTCAATTTCGTACATCACTAAGGAAGTATATTTGAGTTACATTTATAAATACACTTCTATTATCAGTTTTGAAGGACAACATTTTTATAGTATTAAATACTTGGGCCAGCAACTCATTATGGGTCAGTAAATGGATTTAATTTCATCATTTTTATAGTCTTCTTGTTCTTGTTCCAGAAAGGTAAGTTGGAATAGCATAGTCTGTACAGTTACTAGGTTAGGGAATGGACAACTGTGGAATTACAGTTTGATTCCTGGCAGGAACAAGAGCTTTTTCTTTTCTCCAAAGCATCCATACTAACTCTGGGGCTACCCAGCCTTCTACTCAGTGCATACTGGAAACTCTTTTTCCTATGGGTTGAGCTGACCACACACCTTCATCTAGTGCTGAAGGCAAGAATGAGTGGAGCTATACTTCCGATACCCCACACGCTTTCATGGTGTATGTAGGGACAACTTTACTTTACTGTACTGTTCTAATAGAAGTACATCGACTTTCAGTTTGCCTGCCTGTATAATCTAAACACTCGCCTGTATGCACTTTGACCCTGAAGATGAAAGACACATACTCCTAGAAAATGCTGGCAACACAATTGACTTGCACAAAATGCAAAAACTTCCAAACAGGATCAACATTAATAATAAGTCTCCATAAAAAATGAAAATCAGTTATTGTACAAAGCTGTATCAACAAAATGATGTGGTACTTTCACTTGTCAGTCCTTCTTACTGTATGAACATATTACACATATAAAAAATTTAAATATGTGTGGGTTTTTAAATGTTTGAGTAAAAAAAAAATAAAAAAAAACACACACAGGATCATACACAGGACACCACCATTACAAACCCACTGCTTTAGCCTGGCCGTCAACAATTAATGTGTCCTTTCAAGGAGAATAATTTGAAAGTCTACAGTTTTGAAAACTGAGACCCATCAGAGAATACGGTGGCACACGTCTCTTAATTTTCAGTCTACTTTCCATTAATTTCAATGAACTCCCTGACACAATTCTGATCAGAATTCTGGTCAGAACACAAAAAAGACATACCTCTGATTCTGTTTGTGCTGTATGAATCATGGGCACTTCGGCATCTAAATGCAGCACAGTATTGTCACTAGTTATCCCACAATATGATGGAACATTCCAGACTTCACACACCTCCTTCACAAATGAAGCATTTGCTGCACATTCAAGCTGTAACAAGATAGTTGTCATAACCTCTTCACAGAACCTCGATGCCCTTATCATAGGCAACAGACTTATAGCAGCAGAACTTTCCATATCATTTTAATACAGTAAAACCTCGTTAATTTGAAATCAGTCAGTTAGAAATACCATGAAATTTGAAGCACATCACACATAGGAATCTGTGTACATTTTAATGCTGTTAATTCAAAATACAGTTCATTTGGTGCATTTGCAAAATTGCAAAAAGCGACTATTAGCTTTGTCATGTCTGTCTGTCTGTCCACGTGGAACAACTCCGCCCCCAATGGACAGATTTTCATAAAATTTGATATTTGTTTTTCAAAAATCTGTCAAGAAAATTCAAGTTACATTAAAATCTGACAAGAATAACGGGTACTTTACATAAAGACCTATGTATATTTATGACAGCATCTTGCTGAATTCTTCTTAGAATGAGAAATGCTTCACCCAAAAGTTGTAGAATCAAGACACACATTTTATGTTCAATAACTTTTTCCCTAAAATTCTGCTGTTTATGAGATAATGCGGAAAAATATGGTATAGCCTGACAGGCCACAGATGACAATACAGCGCATGCGCTTTGCATGCTAGATAACTAAGGCTACAGACACTCAGAATATGTAATACTTATTGCTTTTCAACGGCAACAATGGTTACGTGACTGCACGTCAATGTTACGTTTATACGTGCACTGCTTGCCTTGTTTGTAATCTGAAGCTATATATGCCCTTTAATTAATAAAAGCTGAATATTCAAAACATTATTTTCTGAACAATTCTTGTAAACATTTGCAAAAGTCACTATTCTTACACCATGGCAGCAAGACTGTCCAACACTGATAGCTCAGCCAGGTTACTCCACACTCCAGCATGACCTTCAGAGGCAACCAAAATTCAGCTGTATGTGCACGTGCACTGAATCTATACCTAACTAAATTGTAGTTCTCTCTGAGATGGTCACACTGGCATGTGTAGTCTACTGTTTCCTGTCACTGCCTGCAGAGAGGATAAGCTACTGTGGTATGTGCAAGTCATTCTGAAAGTGAACTGATATACAAGGGTTATCCAGAAAGTAAAGATACAAGAGCAATAAAATTTTTTAAAAATATTTATTAACAAAATCGAGTGAAAAAAACTCTTTAACACATACTTTTAGCTATTTTTCAACATAATCACCACCTTTGTCAAGGCATTTGTTTAGCCTGGGTATGAGGTTTTGTATTCCGATGTCATAGAACTACGCCGCCTGTGCACACAACCACGTAGTGATTTCGCTTTTCACCTCTTCGTCTTCGTAAAACTTCTGGCCGGCCAGATGTTTCTTTAAATGCAAAAACAAATGGAAATTGCTGGGAGCGAGGTCTGGGCTGTGAGCGGGATGGTCTGAGGTGATTTCCCTTCCCCTCACGCCCGTGTTGTAGCTTTACTTTCTGGATAACCCTCGTACTATGTAGTATCAGCTACACCTGACACCTAATTTTTTGGCCAGTACAGTAGGGGAGGTTCCACTGGCAAACTGCGAAACTGTACACAAATAGAGACTGTTCCAATTAACCGGGCCTGCTTATTAGCACACGTACTATACAATATCACGCGGCAGTGGGCCGGTCCCTCACTGCCGCAAATGCACAAAGACCTCGTAACCTTGGAAAGAGGAGGCCCAAGCCCATATAGGGCTGTCAAGCCATGGTTATTATTATTATTATTATATTACTATACAATATCATCACTATAATACTATGTTATTTTTAGTTATGGTTAATTTAGACACTGTCAGTAGCTCAGATTTTAAGGTACGGGATAAAAGCTGATTAGTGAGAAATGAAATAATGATGAAGGAAGTGGCTGTGGCCTGCTTTGAAGCACTACCTGGCTGAGGATTCAGTTCTTTTCCAATATGATGCTCTGTCATTGTGTGTACTGTTGCCAATGGTCAAAAATATCATGATCACCTTCAATGTCTAGCACTCCGAGATGAAGGCACCACTACCCCGCAAAGTGTCTGAATAGTCCCCTAGCCAAGATTAAAACCTGGCACCTTACAAATAAAGCATTACCACATTCAGTAATACAAATTCTGACACCAAAATGTTAGCATGTATGTGTTATTTAATGACACTGTCAATTGCTAAAACCATACAGCACCCATGACAGATGAATAAATATGGAGTATACGAGGAATAATACTACTAGGAGAAAATTGGAGTACTCAGAAAAAAAACCTGTCCCACTGCCACTTTGTCCACCACATTAAATGGAAATAAGGGAAGTGATGTGAAGTGTTTTGGTTTCGAAGTGAAGTGAATTAAGTTCTTGGGGATAAAAGTATCATGTACTTTGGTCTGACTTTATACTGAGGATACTGTAATGTATTGAGAGTATTTAAAGTGTGGGTGTTTCTGTAATGTGCGTGTTTTCTTTTTATATTATGTGTGGGTGATTTTGTAAGGTTTGGATGTTTTTGTTAAGGTTTGGCTGTTTTTGTTAAGGTGTGGATGTTTTTGTTAAGGAGTGGATGGTTTTGTTAAGGTGTGGATGTTTTTGTTAAGGAGTGGATGGTTTTGTTAAGGTGTGGATGTTTTTGTAATGTGTGTACGGTGTTCTAATGTGTGTACTTGTATTTACTGTATGTATTTTGTTTTGTAATTGTGTATAGTTTGTTTTGTAATTGTTACTTTTATGTATATTATATTTCCAATTGTATTGTGTGTACTAGTGTAAGGACTACTGCCACCGGGTGAAAACATTTGTATTGTGTGTACTAGTGTAAGGACTACTGCCACCGGGTGAAAACATTTGTATTGTGTGTACTAGTGTAAGGACTACTGCCACCGGGTGAAAACATTTGTATTGTGTGTACTAGTGTAAGGACTACTGCCACCGGGTGAAAACATTTGTATTGTGTGTACTGGTGTAAGGACTACTGCCACCGGGTGAAAACATTTGTATTGTGTGTACTTGTGTAAAGACTACTGCCACCGGGTGAAAACATTTGTATTGTGTGTACTAGTGTAAGGACTACTGCCACCGGGTGAAAACATTTGTATTGTGTGTACTAGTGTAAGGACTACTGCCACCGGGTGAAAACATGTATTGTGTGTACTGGTGTAAGGACTACTGCCACTGGGTGAAAACATTTGTATTGTGTGTACTAGTGTAAGGACTACTGCCACCGGGTGAAAACATTTGTATTGTGTGTACTGGTGTAAGGACTACTGCCACCGAGTGGAAACATTTGTATTGTGTGTACTAGTGTAAGGACTACTGCCACCGGGTGAAAACATGTATTGTGTGTACTGGTGTAAGGACTACTGCCACTGGGTGAAAACATTTGTATTGTGTGTACTAGTGTAAGGACTACTGTCACCGAGTGAAAACATGTATTGTGTGTACTGGTGTAAGGACTACTGCCACTGGGTGAAAACAATTGTATTGTGTGTACTAGTGTAAGGACTACTGTCACCGAGTGAAAACATGTATTGTGTGTACTGGTGTAAGGACTACTGCCACTGGGTGAAAACATTTGTATTGTGTGTACTAGTGTAAGGACTACTGCCACCGGGTGAAAAAATTTGTATTGTGTGTACTAGTGTAAGGACTGCTGCCACTGGGTGAAAACATTTGTATTGTGTGTACTAGTGTAAGGACTACTGCCACCGGGTGAAAACATGTATTGTGTGTACTAGTGTAAGGACTACTGCCACCGGGTGAAAACATTTGTACTGTGTGTACTAGTGTAAGGACTACTGCCACCGGGTGAAAACATGTATTGTGTGTACTAGTGTAAGGACTACTGCTACCGGGTGAAAACATTTGTATTGTGTGTACTAGTGTAAGGACTACTGTCACCGGGTGAAAACATGTATTGTGTGTACTAGTGTAAGGACTACTGCCACCGGGTGAAAACATTTGTATTGTGTGTACTAGTGTAAGGACTACTGTCACCGGGTGAAAACATGTATTGTGTGTACTAGTGTAAGGATTACTGCCACCGGGTGAAAACATTTGTATTGTGTGTACTACTGTAAGGACTACTGCCACCGGGTGAAAACATTTGTATTGTGTGTACTAGTGTAAGGACTACTGTCACCGGGTGAAAACATGTATTGTGTGTACTAGTGTAAGGACTACTGCCACCGGGTGAAAACATTTGTACTGTGTGTACTAGTGTAAGGACTACTGTCACCGGGTGAAAACATGTATTGTGTGTACTAGTGTAAGGATTACTGCCACCGGGTGAAAACATTTGTATTGTGTGTACTAGTGTAAGGACTACTGCCACCGGGTGAAAACATTTGTATTGTGTGTACTAGTGTAAGGACTACTGCCACCGGGTGAAAACATTTGTATTGTGTGTACCAGTGTAAGGACTACTGCCACTGGGTGAAAACATTTGTATTATGTGTACTAGTGTAAGGACTACTGCCACCAGGTGAAAACATTTGTATTGTGTGTACCAGTGTAAGGACTACTGCCACCGGGTGAAAACATTTGTATTGTGTGTACTAGTGTAAGGACTACTGCCACCGGGTGAAAACATTTGTATTGTGTGTACTAGTGTAAGGACTACTGCCACCGGGTGAAAACATTTGTATTGTGTGTACTAGTGTAAGGACTACTGCCACCGGGTGAAAACATTTGTATTGTGTGTACTAGTGTAAGGACTACTGCCACCGGGTGAAAAAATTTGTATTGTGTGTACTAGTGTAAGGACTACTGCCACCGGGTGAAAACACAGTTGCAGTAAATAATAACAATAATAATAACAATAATAATAATAATAATAATAATAATAATAATAATAAATCCCACATGGACTTGACCGGGACCAAACCAGGCCACCACGATGAGAGGCTGGTGACTAACCGCATGAGCCATGGCACACTTGAGACCTAAAAATACAAGTGGTGCATGCACATAACATACAGACCTCACATAATATGGTAACATTGCTTGATGTTTCAGCCATTAAGCGAGCTTTTGCGCAACTGTCAATGTCATTACTACACAGCTTGAAGTAGGTGAGAGCATCACAGTCCAACATTGCCAAAGGGGCTGTACTGTCAGTCTGAATCTCTGGAATAAACTGGATCACAAAGAAGCTAACTGCTGTGACAATCTGGAAAGCCAGAAAGAGTGTCTTCTGAAGCTGATAGCGATCAGCTATTGCACCAAATATTGGTTTGGCCAACATTCCTGTGATTGGCAGCACTGTGTAGATTATCCCAACAATCACGCTGGAAAACCCAAGCTGTCGGGCATAAATGGGCAAGAATGGGACAACGGGTGCTGTGCCTGAAATATAAAATATGTGCATCATCACAATCGGTAGTTTGGGCCATAATCAAGTAATGACAGTACTTCTTCCACAAACATTAATATTATTAATTTTATATTGCTGTCACCGTGCATTTTTCACTAATTCAATTTATTTTACACCAACCCCCTGACAATGATCCGAGGATCGAAACACGTGTAGGGGTACATTTTACAATAAAAACTACAAAAAAGTGGTTTTACGTGTGCATTAGTTGGTGTAAAATAAATTGAATTAATATTATTAGATGTTACATATATATATATATATATATACACACACACACACGATATATTCCATCATCTCATTTGGGTACAAAAACACGTTTCAGTAACTGTGTGTCAGGGGGAGGGGGAGAGACATCAGCAGCAAGGGCTACATACATCTGTCTGAAGACCATTAAGATGTAAAAAACAAGACCAGTAGGATTACAATAAACCAAGTGACAATTCAATTCTAAGATGCAAGGAAAAATTACCATGTTATTTAAAAGTACAAAACATCATGTATAAAAGAGGCTACAAGATGGCAGGTGGCATGTCCCCACATGTCGAGTATTTGTATAAACATCAGAATACCAAAATGTTAGGTAACACTGCCATGCTCTTTAAAAGTATATAAAGCAATACAAGAGCACGGGTTCAACAGGGACCTGTCACCACAGTCGTAATATTCTTACAGATAAAACAGCAATGAAAACACAGACATTTCAGTTGCATAGAAGTTGAAATGTTAAAATTCAAAGAACTCATAAAATGTTCAAATCAGTGTTGCTAGGCAAATACTGGTCATGAATGCCAGAACTTTCAAAATGTTGCCATGATTATGCACAAGAATATCACATAATGAACTGTGACTATGGTATGCACAGTGGTATTAGTTGCAATAATGGCATTCAACTGGAACGTGAGAAATGTTAGAAGCTGCACTGCAGTGTCGGATCTCCACTTATCAAAGGTCAATGTGAATTTCAGTACGTGGTGCTGCTTGTGTCATCAGGTACAGTATGAAACCTGCTCTTTTGGGCCAGTTAGATGTACGTAAACTATATCTGGGAAGACATGAGCTCCATGTACATGCAACAAGCCCAACATATGACAGCAGAGCCAACTTCTGAAACATTTGGTTCCGTGACCAAAATTAACCAACATAAAATTCCCAATATACATGTCAATTTAATAAGACAACTGTGTACTTCATTAATATCATGCACAGTAAGATCATAAAGCCATTGACACATTTTCTACCCATTTTGGACATATCCATTCTGCCTGACTTAAGGCATACTCAAAAACTCCTGTCATGAACACACTTGGCTGTTCAAAATATTTTCCAACAGCATTTATGTAAGAACACTGTGCTGACAGCTACATAGGTCTGTCTTGCAAACACTGAGACATATATATGAAGAAGAAGAATCAACCAGTAAAGTTCCTTAGGTCCTAAAAGTAAATGAAAAACCAATACAACACTAAACATCACTCATTTATTTCACAAATGCCTCACTATTCTTCAGCACAACCTGTGAGCACAGGTTTAAAAATTCCAGTGTGGTAGAAGTTGGGCTCTTGCAATCACAACCACCCACAAACAGCCAGTTACACTTCTTCAATATTGTACAATATATGGCCTTCCAGGTATTGCTTCAGTTGCCCAAACAAATGACCTGCCGTTACGTGCGATCCTTCAGCACAATGCGACCGCACACAGCACCTTTCAGACAGAGTTGTTGCAGTCGTTTCACAGGGAACTGCTGGACCATCCACCCTACTGCTTGGGCTTCTCAAGCAGCACTTGGAATGTCGTTAATTCCATGATAATGAGAACTGGATACGGCTGTTTGTGAATGGCTGCAAATGTCAAAGCCCAATTCCTATCATGTTGGAATTTTTAAACTCATGACTAGATGGAACAAATGCCATCAATGTGCTCTCGGATGTGTTGAAAAACATAGACATTTCATTGATTTCAGGCTTCCACCGCGATGTTGATGAAATCTGCGGTCTTCTGGGTTATTACGTGACGTCATGTGGTAATTGTTTACTGACGTTTCGGGAAAACGTATCGGTCCCATCCTCACGGGTCAATAGTCTGAGTAGGAAAGAAAGCCAGCCTGTAACGTAGATTCTGGAAAGTACGGCGGGGTAGCAAAATGTGTGATGTGATGACAGCCAATAGGGTACAACCAGGGTGAGAGAGGGGTGGATACAAACAACGTAACGCTGCTGGGGGTACCGACTCAAACTATTGACCCACAAGGATGGGACCAATATGTTGTCCCGAAACGTCGGTAAACAATTACCACACGACGCCGCATAATAACCCAGAAGACTGGAGATTTCATAGACGTTTCATTCCAATAGATGAGATATAGTTCCTACTGTAATAATGTCTCATTTAATTAATAAGACCTAGAGAACTTTACCTATTGAATATCCCTTGTGGTTGTACCAGTACATGGTATAGATGTTTAAAAGGATTGTTTTCATTGGGGACATTCTGTATAAGATGGCTGGCTGGAAAGGACTGAACTGCATTGGGTTAAATTATGGATTATCAGTTCTTCCACGTTAAAATCTAATTAACATTGAGAAGCAGCACTCACCAGCACTCCACAAGAAGTATTGACCTTTCAATGGTAAGAGGTCCAAATTGACGTTCAGTTTAACCATTTTGCAAAGAAACTGTGTGTATATATACGTAAGTGATCAGTCTTCTAAATTACGTAAGTTCTTTGTCATGTCAACACTGGACTAGAATCTGGGGGTAAAAAAAAAGGTATGTTAACACAAACAGAAATATGTCACTTGGAGGTCTCACATTTTAACTTGCATAAATTTTTATTATATAAAATACATTTCATACCATTTCAGTTTACAAAAAAAAAAAAAAAACCTTCTTTTGTTGATAGAGTTCAACAGCACTTTATAATTTCCAACACTAAATATTCACACATTTTTTAACTTCAACTGTTACAAGATAGTACCAAAACATATTTGTGTTGTCACTGTCAAACATTAAATAAATTAAGAGAAATATGTAGTACTGCTGGTTCCATAATTTAAAGGGCTAACATTATATCTTCTGAATTATTTCTACTCTCCAATGTCCCAGTCTTTTACAAGATCTGGCAATAAGAAACCAACCTTACAGCATGTTTCCTACCTCATTTCATATACACCAGGTGTCTGCTAACAAGTACACTTTACGCAGCTATTCTGTTGTACTGTAACAAGTTCAGTGATTGTTTCAATTCTTTCTGTTCCTGCATTCCATTCAGAAGTTCCTGCAACAAATGAAAAATGTACACTAGAATTGTTGTGAAGTATCAACATTGATCAGAGTGTACATAAATCAGTATGTCATAAAGAGAGGCATGTCTGCCAGTTAATTCTGAATTATGCCAGATGTGACTGTATTCCCATTATTTTTTTGTCCACCCGTGTTCCATAACTAACTTCATGGTGCAGTGTCTTCAAAATTTTATAGTTAGTCAGATAGTCAAGAATTCCCAACTTCTAAGATATCTGTAGTTTCATTACCATATTCACAAAAGCTTCCACTGGTCTCTGTCTTGACATTCAATTCAGGCTATACCATCACACCCTCCATATACCCCTCACATGCACTTCAACATCATTCTCTCACTAATGCTGCATCTCCAACGAGGGTTGTTTTTTTTAGGTCAACAAAGCCAAAATTTTAAAGCTTACTGATGCCCAGACACATGCTACATACTCAACCCATCTCATACTTTGATTTAACTGCCCTAATATTTGGTAAAAATTAAGTTATAAAGCTCTTCACTGTCTAATTTTTCTCCATTCTCCTGCTATTTCTCTTTTATGTTCATACATTTTCCTTGGGACCCAGCTTCCAAACACAATCTATGTCCTTCCATTCGGAGTGAGAGACAATATTACATAACCAAACAAATCAACATGGAAAATTATAAAGATGACGGCCTTCTGGAATGTGATGCAGTGTGGCAGACAGGTACCAGGACCACAGTTTTGGAGAAACCTGCTTCTTCCAAAATGTTGGCACCTAATCTACAAAATGATAGTATCACATCCCAGAGGACAGTCATTTTCATAGTCAACTCTGTCAGAATCTGTAATCTCACAACTTAAATTACAGTTTTGTATAATAATATTTAGGTTATACTGGTCATTGGAAGATAAAAGAATCAGGTGAAGGCAAGCACTTCCCATATTTAAGCTTCCCCTAAATGCACTAGGAATAAAATTCTGATTTGTTGCTGAATCCAGATACTTAACTTTGCCAGTTTTATACAATATTTATCAGCTATCCCAATATTATGATTTTGTCTTGAAATTCATTCATTCTGTAGTCTGTCTTACGACAGGTCCGTAGCCTCTTCCAAAGCGAGTTCTCCACAGGGTGCGATCTAGTGCTTCCTCTTTCAATTTCCAGTATCTTTTCTTTTCCTTAAAGTCATCCAGTAGCTGCTTACGTCTTCTCCCTCGTCGTCCCGTCATTTCTATCCTTCCTTCTAACTTTCCTTCAATCACGTGTTTCAGAAGGCAGTTTCTACGCAAGATGTGACCAATCCAGTTAGCCTTTCTTCTTTTTATTGTATGTAGGATGTTCCTCTCCTCCTTGACTCTGTGTAATACTTCTTCATTTCTCACACGATCGGTCCAACTGATCTTCTCCATTCTTCTCCAGCACCACATTTCAAAACTTTCCAGATACTTCTGATCTACTTTCCGAAGTGTCCACGTTTCAGCACCATACAAAGCTATGCTCCAAATGTAGCACTTTACTAGTTTCTTCCTTAAATTTAAGTCCAGAAATATATAAAAAAAATTATTGTGACAGGACATAACCTAAATAATGCTTGATTTCGTTAATACTTTATGCCTCTTTGGATATTTCATTCCGCCCCAAATTTCATGGAAATAAAACCATAAAGTAACATTTAAACCAAACACACAAATTTAATTTGCAACATAAATGTTTATATTGTATTTCTCCCACATCCTACCTGCTGGAGCCTATGAGATGGACACAATCTCTACAGATGAAACATGTCTACTTTTATTTTCTCAGTCCTGACTGTGGTATAATTACAAATACTAGCAACATATATACTAAACTGATTCGCTAAAAGCTAACATCACTTTTGGCAGACGACAAGTCTTACTTTACACATGCTGGTTTATTTTGTAACCTCAGTATTGCGCAGGGTGCCTGCTGTTAAGAAAATATGTATGTCTGTGTGAAGTGAAGAACAACGGATTTGTTGAGATAAGGCATGTACCGACCACGGCTATTTTGTACGAGGTTGTAAAGTAAGAGGATTGAACGGTTAGTCTGTTGGTTAACCATTCACTGTTCACATCGGCGCCATAGTTACCATTCACTCGATACACGAAATCGAACATCATGAGACATCAAATTCCTGAAAAGTCTTACCCCAGCTAGCTTCTAATTTCCTTCGTTCCTCCTAACCTCGTGCACCAACAGTTTTCTTTTGTATGTACCACCTGTACGGTTGACCTACCTGTTTTCAGCATAGATAACAGTTATCAGCACTGATAAGCACGGATTACAAGTACAATAAATTCTGATCCATGGTACCGCAAGTTATTCACTCTCGCTCGAAAGGGTAGGAGAGAATCGATTTTCAGAAAGTTCGATTCCTATTGAACAGTTAGCTCCTGTTACCTTTTATTTTCTTTTAACTGTACTAGTGTATGCATGTACTGTGTGTATATCATATGGATATTTTGTCCTACCACTGAAGAATATCCTGAAACTAATACTTCACGTTAATTTCACTGCGTCGTTTACACCGTGCATTTTATTGAATGATTAACTAGGAAGTACCAACAGTAATGCACAAATTTTATATATGACACAAAGTCTTTAGAGGATCACTTTAGCTCCGACATGTTTCGGTGGTACATATTCACCACTACCAGGGAGAGAAATCACACCGAAAGCTGGAACACCGCTGGTAAGTCCGTCTTGCTATGTACACATTGCCAGAGTTACTTCACAGGAATTCACGCCCATTGAGCACGGCAGGCACTGTATACGCGGTGCGAAATTCTACGTCACACTGTTCATCCAGGTAGGGCCTTGTAGCCGATGGGGTTTCCCGGACATGCCCTCTTTTTCAGGCTTCAGAATTGTGTCCGGGGGGATTTTTTAATTTTACAAAAATGTCCGGGTTTTTGGTCTTTGTCAATAGTCGCACTCAATTTTTCGGTGGTCGTTACGTATGTTATAGTCCGTAGTTCTCATAGGCAAAGTTTCAACTTCAGAACTTATTTTCACAGTCACTTCCGGTGGATCCGAACGCATTTTGAATTGTGTGCCGTGCGGTGGAGGGCGTGTTGTGCGCTGTTTAGTTCGTGTGTCGTTTTTATCGCGTTCTAACAGTGGGGTAAAGAAAATGTAAATTCACGGACGAAATACAAAGCGAGTATTCGTGCGTTTGCTTTTCATACCGTGAAATATCATAGTAGTTACAAGAAAAATTGACTGCACGCCTGTTCTATTCTGTTCTGCTACCACATACTAGCAGTTGCCTGTTTTGAAAACTTCCTCTCCGTAGATGCCTTATCTTTCCATAACTGAAAATGTTATTGATTTTTATGTAATTTTTGCTCGTTATTAAAATTATTTTAGTATCACTGTATTAATAGTAGTTGTAGTAATAAATCGGAAACCAAAATTTTGATACTTGTTTATATTTCGATGTGTGTATGTCACACACTATTCAAATGGTGCCGTACCTCCTCTTTTTTCGACCAAAACTTGGAAACCCTCTTTGCCGCTGATATGTTTTCTTTTTTATGGTCGATAAGTGGGAAATGTCCTATTTTCCTGTGATTGATATATGGTAGCCGTATTAAAACTACTAAATACAGTATTATTAATGGTAATAAAACAAATACTGTCTTAAAATAAAACCTGAGGTTTCCACAGCGGTGATTATGAAATTGTTTGTTTGTAAGATGTACAGTCGTGCAGATTGGTATTTTAGATGAAAGTGTTGTATTCATGTTTTTTTTCCGACGATGAAGGCAACATGAATTTCCGAAACGTTAATAAAATATTGAAGTACAGCAATTCTGAAAATTATTTTTAGCTTCGAAAGCTGCTTCTCTTGTTCTGAAATTTAATCAACACTGGAATAACGAAACATGTCGTCTAGCGCGAAATACATAAAATAATTTCAAACTATATGTTTTGTTTCTAAAATGGATGTGGACTTCAGTGTATTGGTTCAGGATAGGCGATACAATAGTGAATCGGTAGAATTAACAAAAACCAGGAAATTTCTTAAGGATAACTGACGTCTGGATGATTATAAATTACATGACAAGTTATAGGGTTATCGAAACAATTTTTAATTTTTTATTTCATGGCGCAACAGCCCCCGGTGGGAAAGGGCCCCGCAACAGCCCCTCGTGGGCCAGGCCCTCCTCACTATCGAGGCTTCACGATCACACTCAGCTAGACACACCACACTCGGTAGGACTCCTCTGGATGAGTGATCAGCCCGACACAAAAGACCTCTACCTGACAACACACAACACTCATAACAGACAGACATCCATGCCCCCGGCGGGATTCGAACCAACAGTCCCAGCAAACGAACAACCGCAGACCGACGCCTTAGACCGCACGGCCACTGGGATCGGCCCTATTTTTAAATTAGTTATAAATATTAAATGTGTTGTCTTAGTGACACATAATGCACTCTTAACCTTTAACGCCTAGTGGCTACCTCAAGTAGCACCAGTTCTAACATAAAAAATTCCACGTTCTGCCCACACAGTGTACGAGTATTTATGTGTTTTGTAAGGATCCCAAAACAGACAGCAGTTATTTCCTTATACAACCTTAACTCAAGGGTTTTTTAACCCAGAGAGAGTGTGTCTACTGCGCGGTACGAACTGAATTTTCACATGTCAGGTTGATCTGGAGACCCGGGTTCGATCTCAGGCCAGTCCATATGAGATTTATGGTGGACTTTGGTTTTCCCCTGTCAGTATCGTTCCACCAATGCTCCATACTCATTTTCATCTTTATGCTGCTCTCACCAGGACAAGCGGGCAAAGCGTAGGAACTTTCCAAACAGGAACACTCATTTTTGGAAGCCGGAGGAGAATTGGGTCGAAAAGTATTTTCACTTAGTCTTTACACTTGTTGATTCATGTTGAAGTTTTTGGTTTATTTTGGATGGATTCTAAGTGTGCAGTGGAGGATTGGAATTGTGGTTGTGGTTAGTGATATTTCATTGATGTGTAGGTTTTTCGTGTAATGGGAAATGTGCAGACGTTAACAACAATATCACGGGCCTGCGGCCGCTATGCTGGCAAGTGGTACCATGCTCGATCGCAGTATGTCGCTGCCGTCAGCTTCCCAAACTCTTCGCCTGATTGTGTATACACCCGACAATGGAAAGTAACCCTTGAACCTATTGCTCGTATACCGAGGAGTTTATTTATTTCGTAGAATTAATTTTACACACAAGCATTATTTTCATACTCGTAAGCAACTTTGATTAGTTAGGAGTTGTAATCGGGCGTAGTTTATTTAATATAATGTAGGAACTGAGTTTTATATGTGATTTAGCCGAAACTCAGCCACCTCGATGCCGTTTTTCTTCGGTTCCAAGATGCTACTCCGTGCTTTCA
This sequence comes from Reticulitermes speratus, assembly GCA_021186555.1. Classification (NCBI taxonomy): domain Eukaryota; kingdom Metazoa; phylum Arthropoda; class Insecta; order Blattodea; family Rhinotermitidae; genus Reticulitermes; species Reticulitermes speratus. The sequence continues at coordinate 40,171,132 of JAJKFL010000014.1, read as the reverse complement.
TGTAGCTCTATGCATTTTAATCCATTCAAATTAGTCCCCTTGCACTGATAGCAATGTGGGCTTCATGCCCGTTAATTGAGGGAGCAGCAACAACATTGCAGTCGTAAACACGAGGACTAGCGTATCGCGGTATGAAAACTGACACAAGAAGACAAATAATTATGCAGCAAGAAGCAAGGACTCGAGCGGTAGACCTGTGAGGTAAGTCAAGATTTGAAGAGAATCTTAAAGAGAGAGAGGATGCGAGGAATAAATATGAATAGGTAAAGGTAAAGTTTACCCTGTAACTTGCCATGAAGGCACAGAGGAGGAGTAGAGGTTTAGGTCTTCTCTTTCTTTAACCTCGGCGCTAAATGGGGTGGGTAATTGACGCCAAGCCCCGGCCGCTTTACTCCCGGGAATGACCCGGTACCCTATGTATAGAAGGCTGGGTGGGCCCAGGTCCGGTCTAGACGGTTGCTGACAATCTCGCCTCCACCGGGATTCGATCCCCGGACCATCCATCCCGTAGCGAGTCGCTATAGTGTCTACGCTATCCCGACCCCAATAATATAGGAATCCTTAACAGACCTCAGCAGATAACCTATACGTATCAACAGGGTTTGTGAAGTGCAAGTTAATGAAAGGACGTGATAATTAGAGCGTGGTAGGCGTGAAAAGTCAGGGTTTATGGGAAAATTGTTTTACTGCAATGAGAAATAAAATACGTTTAGTTATAGAGGGTAGCTGTGAGTATACAATATGCTATATGTAAGAGTATGCAAAATTAATCAGATTTGACACTGTGGTTCAGTAATAATTACGGAATAGTTTATTGTGTTGATAAATAAAGGCGTTTTTTTCAGTCCGGTCTCTTCTACCTACGAATCGTAGGTGTAGAGGGTGATTATTACACTTAATCACACTCAATGACACACACACAAGGTACGGCTCCCCTGGATAAGGGATCGGACCGTCGCAGAGATCTCTACTTGTACAACACACAACATTTACAAGAGACAGACATCCATGCCCCCGGCGGGATTCGAAACCGCAATCCCAGCAACCGAGCGGCCACAGACTACGCCTTAGACAACACGGTCACCGGGTTCGGCAAATAGGGGTGTTATTGGGTTAAATGTATCAGGAAACATTGTGGGGTCCGGAAGTAAGATTATCATAGAACTGCTTCTGCTGTAAATGTGTGTTTATGTCGGCGGTAGATAACTTGGCTTTTGCAACAGAGCTGCCGTCAAGACCAGTCTGTTAACAGCAAGTAAAGCTGAGACACTGCAAATGCTTTATCAAACCATGCAAATATTTGCTCTTGCATCCCGAGACGTGATGAGGCTAATGGATTTTCGGCTTAAAGAAAGCCATTATCAGGCCAATTACAAAAAAAAAACATGCAGAGGATTATGTTCTAACACAACGCGACATCTCACATCAGATATCTAAATCCTGTAGGTCAGACTGACTCGCGAGATTATCACATTCAATGACCTGACTTCGACGCACCGTCTGGTGTTTGGACCGAGTGGAAAATCCCACATGATTAGTTATAACTGCCTAACAGCTCTCAAGTGTGGGCCGGGATAGCGTAGTCGGGCTGGACGTTTCGGGGATCGAATCCTGCTAAGGCTGAGATTTGCCGAACTTGTAATGACCTGTCCTGGTGCCCACCATCATCACAATGGGTACCGGGTCATTCCCGGGGGTAAAGCGGCCAGGGCGTCGCGTTAACCACCCATCCCCATCTAGCTAAAGCTATCCCTATACAGGTCTGGACAGGCCTCAAGGTTTCCAGGAGGTTGAGGCTCCCAGATTTCCAGATAATCGGCACATGAAAGTGGAAATGATGTTAGCCCTACGCAGCGGCCGTCTTCAACCCCCAGGAAGTATTCATTTCTGTTAGAGGCTGAGTCGACTCCAGGGCCATAGTGTGGCCAGAAGTATGATCAATGACTCCATCAGGAATCGAACCCGCGAACTTCCGGCTCGTAGCTCAGGGCCTCAACCAACTGTGCCACCGCATACCGCATCGCCATCTAATAACTAACTAACTAACTAACTCCCTGGAGCAGAGTCCTTCTTGAGAAGCTAACAGGTCCTTAGCTAGTCAAGAAATTCCCCGCGTTTTATGGTACCCCGAAGGTTCATTACCGCATTCACAAGAGCACGCCACCTATCCATATCCTGAGTCATATCAATCCAGTCTATGCCCCCCACCCCACTTCTTGAAGATCCATTTTAATATTATCCTCCCATCTACGCCTGGGTCTTCCAAGTGGTCTCCTTCCCTCAGGTCTCCCCACCAAAATCCTCTATACACCTCTCCCCTCACCCATACGTGCTACATGCCCCGCCCACCTCATTCTTCTTGATTTGATCACCCGAATAATAGTTGGTGATGAGTACAGATCATTAAGTTCCTCGTTATGTAGTCTTCTCCACTCCCCTGTTACCTCGTCCCTCTGAGGCCCAAATATCCTCCTCAGCACCCTATTCTCGAACACCCTCAGCCTATGTTCCTCCCTCAGTGTGAGAGACCAAGTCTCACACCCATACGAAACAACAGGCAAAATTATACTTCTGTATATCTTAATGTTTGTATTTTTGGATAGCAAACTGGAAGACAGAAGATCCTGCACCGAATGATAACAAACATTCCCCGAATTCAATCTGCTCTTAATTTTCTTCCTGAATGGAATTTCGATTTGTTAGCGTTGTTCCCAAATATTTGAACTGTTCCACCCTTTCAAAGGATTTATTATCTAACTTTATGTTGTGATTTTGTCCTGCATTCTGATTGCGAGATATGACCATGTACTTAGTTTTCTCAGCATTTACTTCTAGACCAGTCTCCTTACTAGCGACTAATAAAGCTTCTGTGTTTTTCTTTATAGCATGTACACTTCCGCCCAATATATTTCCATCATCAGCATAAATCAGAAGCTGATGTGTACCATTTAATTTCAAGCTCTCCTGGTTTGTCTGAACCCTCCTAATGGCATATTCCAAAGCAAAGTTGAAAATCAATGCCGATAAAGCATCTCCTTGTTTCAAACCATTCTTAACAGTAAATGTGTCAGACAAATGTTTGCCTACCTGGACTCTGCTACAGGTTTCATTTAGACACATTTTTACTAGCCTTACTAGTTTCGTAGGAATACCAAATTCAATGAGAATAGTATACAAAACCTCCCTCCTAATTGAATCATAGGCTTTCTTAAAGTCTATAAATAGCTGATGCACTGTCTCATTGTATTCCCATTTTTTCTCAAATATTTGACGAATGCAGAATATATGATCAGTAGTCGACCTGTTACGTCTAAATCCACACTGATGATACACAAAAATTTCCTCTGCATATGGAGTTAACCTTGACAGAAGGATGTTGGATAGAATTCTGTATGTGGTTGACAAAAGTGATATGCCTCGATAATTACTGCTATCTGTTTAATTACCCTTCTTATAAATAGGTACAATGATTGACTCCTTCCACTGCTCAGACAATTCCTCTTTATTCCAAATAGAATTAATAAGTTTATGGATCTCAGAACGAATTGTCCTACCTCCTGCTTTAATCAGTTCTGCTGGAATTTGATCAATGCCTGGTGATTTGTGCATTTTTAACTTTTCAATAGCCATCTCAACCTCAGTCACTGGGCTCAGGCACTAGTGGCTCTGCTGTCTGTATTTCAGTCTGCCTAACATCATTAACCCCATGTACATTCAACAGCTGAAAGAAATGATTCCTCCACCTAGCCAAAATACTGTGACAGTCTGCAACCAGATCACCCTTCTCATCCTTTACTACATGAGTTCTAGGCTGGTAACACTTCTTAAAGTCACTGATGCCCCTTTAGAAGTATCTGATATTCTTGTTCTTACTGTTTGTTTCAAGCTCATTAATTTTAGCTTTCAGATATTCCTTCTTTTTGTTCCTGAAATGTCTACTAGCTTCACGTCTTACTTTGTTCAGATTATCTACATTATTTTGGTTTGGATTCTGTAAACACTGCATTTTAGCCTGCTTCCATTGATCTAAAAATTTTGAACATTCTTCGTCAAAACATGGTTTATGCTGCTTCCTTTCATACAGCCCTAGACTCTCTTTAGCTGAGATTTTGATACTCTCTTTAATGTTTTCCCAAGCCCTATTTATGCCCTCACTAACATTTAAGGTCGCCAAAGCTGCAAACCTGTTTGAGATCTTTATCTAATACTGTTTCCTAACGTCTAGTTCACTTAGCTTCTTGAGATTAAATCTCTCTGCATGAAACTTCTGTGCTGCTTATTTAATTACCGCCAGTCTTTCCCTAACTTTTGCAACCACCAGATAGTGATCAGCATCACAGTCAGCTCCCCTGAAAGATCGCACATCGAGTATACTTGAATGCCATCTCCTATCTATCAATACGTGATCAATCTGATTATGAGTCTTCCCATCAGGATAGGTCCAGGTGTATTTATGAATATTTCGGCGTGGTAACATCGTGCTCTTAACAATCAGATTTCTTGATGTAGCAAAGTTTACAACTCTAAAACCATTATCATTACTATCCTCATGTAAACTCTCATTCCCGATCGTCGGTTTGAAAGTATCCTCCCTCCCCAATTTTGCATTAAAATCTCCTAACAGAACTTTTGTATGGTACTTTGAAAAATAATCGAAAATCTGTTCCAATTCCTCATAGAAACTGTCCTTTGAGTCATCACTTTTCTCCTCAGTTGGTGCATGCACATTCAGAACAATGATATTACACCAGCGACCACTCAGCACCATATATGACATCCTGTCACTAACAAACTCTACTCTCTTAATACCTGATACTATTCTCTGATGTACAAAAAACCTGTTCCTAGTTGGTGACTTTCATTTCCTTTTCCATAGAAAAAAGTATAATTCTCAGCTCTTACTGTGCCTCCTTTATCCCACCTAACCTCCTGCACACCCACTAAATACAATTTGTACCTCGCTAATTCCCTGGCCACTGTCATATGTGACCCTGACCTATACAGGCTCCTCACGTTCCATGTTCCAAATCTCATGTTCCTTTTCCGTTGCTTAAGTTGTACCAAAGAATCAGTCCAGGTCCGAGGCTTTGTAATCTGTTTTGTAACAAGGTAATTTTTTTACGGTGAGGAGTTGTTAGCACATCGCCCAACCCCCAAGCTTGAAGACCACCCCTTGTCGGCTGTCCACGACTGCTTATTCAGCTTATTCGCAGCTACCCTCCATATCCTGAGGCCGTTCCTCCACCCACAACTTGAGGACGCGCCATGCCGTGGTGACAGGGACACACTTATCATGGCATCGCCATCTAATGCCGAGGTTAAAGAAAGAGTAGAGTTATACTTGTACTCCTCCTCTGTTCATTCACGGCAGGTTATAGGGTGAAGGATTTTACCTCAATAGCTGTCAAGCAGCGAAGCTCTGACGTCCTGTAATGCCGAAACCAAACTGCCCAAATGGCTTCCATGAATGTGAGAATTCTGAGACAAGACCTTTATGATAAACCGCTCTACTGCTACCTTGGAAGGGTTCGCCTTTGAAAATAAACTTTGTGGCGCGTCTCAGAGACACAAGTCTGATCCATAAGACTGAATGCCACGTAGAATATTCTATTATGCATTATGTTAGGGTTGCATGCCTGGGATTCAAACTGGGACTTGCTGCACTACATCAAGTCAAGTGTCCAGGGCAAGGCTTCTAAAATAATTAGGGATTTTAATAGTTATGGCAGTGGCGGGGAATATTTCAAAATATGTATATGAATAAATATGATTTTGTTCAACGGGGCACGAGAAAAGGGGGGAAAAATATTAAGCATTTGCAAATAAACGTTGCAAGAATGTGCCCACTAGTTTGTCTTTCTGTTTGTCCATTTGTTCATTCGTAAGAAGGGAGAAACTTTGGAGTGATTGCTATGAAATTATGTATTAGGGAGTTGGTACTAAAATTTGTCCACATATTTCAGTTTTGGTTAAAATAGGAGAAGGGTAACTGAACTGACATTGGACAAGAAAATGCACACGAATTTCGTGCACGTTTTTGGCGCTTAATCGTTAAGAACTCGTCAGAGATAAAACTATTTCGCACAGAAACTCTTGAGAAAGTGACACGTATGTTTTATATTCCATATGTTTTCCCACAAGTCATGCAGTTTCCGAAATTATTAAACACAATAAATGTAATAATGGAAGACATAAGCATTCCCAAGTTAGGTATGATTACCTGAAGAACGCCATAAGAAACGTACTTACCAAGAAAAAGATTGAAACATCAAACCCCATGAAAACGGAACGAGCTTTGATTGCTACTTTTGATGCTGTCATAGAGGTCTTCTGGGATGTGATGATGCGTCACTCTGTATGTGTTACCCGACGTTTCGAAGGAAAGTGTCATCTTCATTGTCTCCAGGGTTTAAAGGTCGATGAAGAATTCTTCATGATCCTTGGACGCTTATAGATGAAGGCGACACTTTTTTTTTTCGAAACGTCGGGAAGTATTTACCCAGCGACACAGCGGCACATCCTATGAGACAGGAATTCCCAAGCTAGGATTGGCTTATAGGCCTGTCTTGTGCTCCTGATGATGGCGAAGATGAAAGAAAACACGCCAGAATCCTTACGATATGCTTAAGTTATGTAGACTTTCTAATATACACGTAGACCCGGTTGGGATTTAAATTTCCTATTCGGTTTCGGTACGCAGTATGGCAGTGGAACCTTCTCTGGATTCGTTGCCAAAGTGTTAGGAGTCGAAAGTCCATTATTTTTATGTAACATACAATTATACATTCCAGGTTATTTTACTGTGCCTTTTAAGTCTCATAAACAGGGAAGTGATCGCCTTAATGTGCGGTAGTTCACAATTGAAGTTCGTGGGATTTGAGGTTCCCACCATATAGGTCGGCGGGTCGCTATAAGCGAAAAAGCCGCCATCTAGGGCATCGATTTAATTGGTTAAATAATTATGTTTTACTTACGTGTTAACGAAACGAAAGAGAAAATAGTTTGAAAATATTTTCTTGTTTTTAAAAATCATCAGGTATGATTTGTCTTCTTTTATTGGGGGGGGGGGGGGGGGGTTGTGCATGATTTTTCTAGTGTGCCAGTTTAGGGCCGCTCCTGCTCACAGCAGCGACTATGAAGATTGCTGTCTCTAGACCATTGGTTGTCAACGTGGGCCATACCAATTTTGTAAACGGCCACAGGAAAATAACGGATAATCAGGGGGCCAGAGTGACTTTTGAGTGGGCCACAGAAACTTCACTGCCTGATTAAAATATTTAAAATTTCGAACTGAATCAAAGGCTCCCTTCTCCCCTTCATCCCTCGCAGCACAGAAGGCAAAGTTGTATTTTATTGTTTTTTCCCACATCTTGTCTGGTTAAATGTTGTCATTTGGGTGATTTATTTGCTGTCAAAGTACGTAACGGCCTGGATGTTACCACTTACCACACTGCAACCGGACATTCAGAAACTTGCAAGTGTTTTTCAGGCCCACGGAACACATTGGTTATAATGCCAGTTATTAACAGAATATTTATACATGTACAAGTAAACAGTGTGTTATACATAAACAAAATATTTAAAACTAATACAACATTGTAAATCAAAGTAATATAAATATATTCTAATATATATATCAACAATGTGGAAGTAAAGTAACTTCATTTCATAAGTAACAGTGTCTACGAAGCATGGGAGCGGGGGGCACACAGATAAATCAACCTAAAAGGGGGGCCACAAGTAAAAAGAGGTTGAGAAACACTGCTCTTCAAGATATAAATTTTCATTTACTAACTTGATCTTCCTGTCTTCAATTGTTGCATTATTTCCATTGTACCTCCTGCAAGGCATAAACACCTCGGAAACTGGAACTACTGGGACATTCTATGCAGATATTGGCAATGCATTAATGTACAAATGTACTTGTAAGGAGCAGGCTGACTTAAGGCAATAGTGTCTAAGTCATTTGTTGTTTGTTTTACACTTTTTCCCTTATGATTGCCCAGTCTGGCCGAAACATGCAGCAGCATGACCAGACAGACCACGCAGACACGAAGGAAGGAGGTCCTACCTAACAGCAAAACACACAGATAACTGAAATACACACCGGAAAATAGGACCACGCTGCCACTAATTAATTAATACAGTACACTACAGCAAGTAGTTTATATATATACCACTCGATTTTACTGTTAATTTTAATAACTTTTAGCAACTCAACAATACCACTAATTATACAAAATTTATATGAAGTGGTAAGAACAAATATTGACTCACTGTTATGACGTAACTTAAGAATTGGTCTATGTAACAACTCACTTAAAAAAAACCCCTGATGATGGCAATATAATTGCCGAAATGCGAATTGGGACATTCTTTTAATAAAGATAATAGTGACAATCTTGTCCTGGTGCATTTGTTGGTAGAAATAATCAATTATGCAGCAGCATATTAAACTAACCTTTGTTTGCATAACATGTTGTATATTGTATTGGTGTTTATTTCATAATGATCTGTCTATTCTACGAACTGAGATAAAACTTAAAGCTTTTAAACACTAATTATAGAGATTACTTATCTTGGAAAAAAGTTGCAGTATTTTGTAATCATTACTGCGATAACCTTTAACGTATCTGTCAACATACTAACATCTAGCTGTGGTCATTACGTCAAGAAGAAGCAAACGCGATACTTGCCATGGCAACAGTTGCTTTCCTGTTAGTCCTGGTTGTAATAGGACCTGTCTACTGTACTGTGTCCACTCCCAATTCGACATGGTGGCCCTGCACATCACTCAGTCCGCATCAAAATCTGCAGCTGGAACAGGTGATTTTATATGTGGTTATATACTTATATGTGGTTATATACTTTATATGTGGTTATATACTTTATATGTGGTTATATACTTTATATGTGGTTATATACTTTATATGTGGTTACATACTTTATATGTGGTTATATACTTTATATGTGGTTATATACTTTATATGTGGTTATATACTTTATATGTGGTTATATACTTTATATGTGGTTATATACTTTATATGTGGTTATATACTTTATATGTGGTTATATACTTTATATGTGGTTATATACTTTATATGTGGTTATATACTTTATATGTGGTTACATACTTTATATGTGGTTATATACTTTATATGTGGTTATATACTTTATATGTGGTTATATACTTTATATGTGGTTATGGTCGTATAACTATCAGGGAATATCAACTCACGTGCTGTTACGAAATATGATCTTCTGATAGAAATGAATATTAACATTCCGGGATTGTGAGATGAGACGCATTGTTGTGTGGTTAAATGGCTTCCTCCATCTTCAGTGTAGAAGATGGCGGTAGCAAGCTCCTCTGAAACCCTGGAGCGTCTGACAAACTACACGGCGTCACACAGCAGAGAACCATATTTTTCAGTTTCGCTATTTTATATATAAATTCTTAATTATATATATATTTATATATTTTGTATCTCTAGGTGTGAACAGAAATGAGTACTAGAAATATTTTCTGGGAGTAAAGGCGGCCGGTGCGTAGGGCTGACAACCTTACCACCTTCATGTGCCGATTGTCTAGAAAATTCTGGAAGCCTCAAGGTCCTGGAGCCCTAAGGGTCTGTCTAGGCCTGTAATGGGATTGCTTTACCTTTGACCTCTAGATGTGTTTCATTAAAAAATTAACTCGTATTAAGTGAATTGTGTCTGTCAATTATGATTACAGCTACTACTACTACTACTACTACTACTACTACTACTACTACTACTACTACTACTACTACTACTACTACTACTACTACTACTACTACTACTACTACTACTACTACTACTACTACTACTACTACTACCACCAGACACGGCACCGTCATATGAACGGACAACACAATATTCAAGGACTAACCAACCCCCTCTATCACCTGCTCTCTTAATGCACTGTTCCTACTTTATTTAGCATACATCGTGGGTCTTTACACAAACCGTCTCGCCACATGTCAGGCAGCGTAGCGCACGCCGCTAAGTCAATTTGCCGTTAGTGTTCCCTTTAGATCAGTGATATTCAACCTTTTTTGTTCGCTTACCCCCAGATATAATTTCTCTTCGACTTTGTACCCCCAAAGTTGCTGGTGCATAATTCAAGTTATACATAAACTATAATCTACATCTAAAATAAGTTAAATAAATTACATCCAAAATAATGTATTAAATAATAAGTTTTAAATGAGAAAAAGGAGAGTCAAGCTATTAAATAACAAATATATTATATGCACTATGTGGAATAAAATGAAACTAGCCTCCCAGATAAGAATCGCATAAAGGAGAGAGAGAGGAAAAAATGGCGCTCCCAAATCGCATGTCCTTACGTTCGGTCTCTTGTGGCTAACCCTAAATCTGGCCCTGATTATTCAGTGTTTATCATGAAATAATATATATATATATATTTTTAATTTTACGTACCCCCTGGGGTACGCGTACCCCAGGTTGAATACCACTGCTCTAGATCAATGTATGACGTTTAATGTTACTGATGCAATCATCGTTTGTAAAGAAGGCGATACAAAGTTCAGTTCAATGCATTGCAAATAATAATAGGTTTTTACTCGCCATACCTAAGAAGGTGATGGAATTGTATTTTTTGATCGCAGACACTCGTTATACGTTGTTTATCTCGCGTTGAATGTCTGCTGGCGCAACTCAAACTTAACATGCGCCACAAATAAATATCGTACAGGTTCAGATCTATCGATCGTGGAGGCCACAATCCCCTATTTATTATTCTGTCACAAGAGACACTCTGTAGAAAAAGCATAGAGTTTAATTAAAAATCATATTACCAAAACACAAACTGTGTCACAATGTGTGTAATCTCAGAAAATATATGAGGCATGTAACCTTAATGCAGTTTTTTTACGGTAAATTTTAAGGTGTATAATAATAATCCTCGCGGTGAAGAAGATATGAAATAAAGCATTTAGTATTACATGTTTTTCTATGATGATATGATTTTAATTAAATCGTGGATTGTATTATGACTGTATTAAATTTTATTAAATGCAAGTTTAGCGCGCGGTAAATAAGGAATGCATTCAAAGGTGCTGTGAGCTGATTCACTGTAATGTTGAAACGACGCATAACTTCTCAAGTAGTTGAATAGGTGTTCAAAACTTATTGTCAGAATAGATGTAGTATATCGGTGTGAATTTGTGGTCATAGAAGAAAAATGTTCTCGATAATCCTAGCTGCACTCATAGCACACCAGACACCAAATTTAACATAATATAATGGCACTTTGTGTATTGATATCGGAAAAGTATTACTCTGAGGCTTCACATATCTACTGAGAACATCACAAAGACCCTTCTGTGGGTGTCCACCCTGATATATTTGTAAGGACGGACAGACAGGTAGACAACACGAAGCTTATAGACGCTTTTTACTTGCGAAAGCACGTAAAAGTTTTTTAATCCAACGGGGTGCTTTTCATGTATAGGCTATGAGACACACTTGGAGGAAGTAAAGGTCAAGATCAAGGTCAAGTTGTCATTGTGTGCACGATGAAGGCGTGTGGGACAATTAGTTGTAGTGAAGCCTACAACTACTTATTACGTCGGCGCTAGATGAGGGGCAGTAATCAGCTTCCCTCTCCGGCTGATTGATCTCTGTAGAACTTACTCCTGGCGCCCAAAAAAGTATCAAACATACAGACCAAGTGTTCTAATTGTTATTCGCAAGCTGTGTAAGTTAAATTGACTAATAAAGGCAAAGATATCCCATTACAGGCCTGGACAGGCTTTAGGGCTCCAGGAGGTTGAGGCTTCCAGAATTTTCTAGACAATCGGCACAGGAAGGTGGTAAGGTTGTGAGCCCTAAGCACCGGCCGCCTTTACCCCCCAGGAAATATTCCTGGTACTCATTTCTGTTAGAGACTGAGTCGACCTAGGGCCATAGTGCAGCCGGAAGGATTATGTCAATGAAAAATCTCAATGATCCCATCGAACCCGCGGCCTTCCGGTTTACAGCGCAGTGCCTCAACCAATTGCAGCACCGCTTACACCCAAAATTGACTAATAGGCTAACCAATTACTGCAATTTAGTTCTCGACCAATTCTACGTTTTGCAGCTTCTTACTGAGTTAACATACAATTGGTTTAGAAATAAAATTCTTAATTTCTGCATATTGGCATAAGTTTTTGTCTTTACTAAGAAACTTTTATTTTATGGACGCAACTTCGTTAATTAATTTTGTCTCATTTAAATCCTTGTTGCTATAACTCCTTGTGTCTGATACAACTGCGCCCACCTCTTCCGTCTCAACTCCGTTTTTGGGTCCCATGTACATCCCCTTTCTCCTTCAGGGAAATTCCGCACCATATTACGATCTTTTGGATTGTGACGCCGTGGAGGTAGGTTACTGATATTTCGTGGGAAACTGCTACATTCAGATTCAGAATAGAAGATGGGATCGTCAGCTTCTTCCAAATGGTCGTTACGTAGCTACCAATCTACACGGCGTCACATCACAGAAGACCGTAATACTGGTAGTATACACCATCGTAAGAAATTCAAATGTCAAACTTTCAACTGCTATACAAACGTGTTGCCCCGTGTCATTATGACTGCCTGCAGGTCCTGGGACAGTGGCACCTGGTGGAGGTGATATCGTCTCTTCCCAGTCGCTCAGACATGTGCGCCGGTATAAAACTTATCCGTGGAAATGATCTTTCCTGGGACGACCTAATTATGGTTGGCCAAGAATCTCCTGATAAAAGGTCTATTTCCTATGAAAACCATACCATTATCATACCTGACGCCGTGAACAGCCCAAGCCTGTGGGAACAACCAGGTATCATGAAGTACTTTAACTTTAACTTCAAATGCGCAAAATTTGCGAAAATTTGTACGAAGTAATGTCAGTGAAAATACTGTGAGGGTTTATGCCAAGAACGTTACGTTGCGATTACTAAATAGGCTAAATAGACATGGTCTTTAGAACAGGGTGGTGAGGAGAAATTTTGTAGCTGAGAGAAAGAAAGTAAGGGGAAGGTGGAAAAAAATTGCGTAATGAGGTACGCAATAATTTGTATTATTTATATAAAGTGCCTGAGCCCTGCTTAGACACGTTCATACAATAAGCCAAGATTTGCACTCCTACCACTCTTTAACAAGTAGTACAGAATGTGACCAGAAGGTTGCAGCAGTAGAGTATATGTGTCGGTATTACAGTCTTCACCTTTGCCAAACGTTTTTGTAGAATCTTGCATTACATATTTTTATTCTGTGACGTCTACATGTTGTTATAAATATATGTCGTCTTCCCAGAAGTCACAGGTTTATAGACTTTAAGCAACACATCGAAACAGTTTTGTAGCAGTAAAGATCCAAACTGTGTTAGGGATGAAACCCGTTTGAATATCGCATAACACAACAACATTGTGTCTGATAAATTTTATAATTCCCACGAAATACACACAGTACACAGTACACTTCGCTAACCACGCGAAAACATTTCACATGCTTATAATACCACAATACCACAAGCCAGCAGTTCCGCATTTCTAACATCTACAGTGTTTTTATAATTTTATAACTTTTTAACAAATCTTTTTACAAGATTTTAACATATGTTTTATAGTGCCAATGGAATATTTTAAACCATGTGATTGAAGTGACGTAGCCTTTAGCAAAAAACCCCCTGACGATGATCCTAGGATCGAAATACGTGTAGGGGTACAATTTTAACATTTTTAATAAAGCTACTTAAAAAGTCCTTAAAAAGTGCATCAGTTGGTCTATAACTTAATTTAATATGACGAAGATGCACGGTGGCAACAGTGTGAAATTTATATTACTTTAACCGTGCATTTTCACTTACTATTTAGTTCACCAACAAATGCACAAACATAAACTACTTTTAGATATATAGATAGAATATTTTCTAACTACATATAATTTTATTCACATTACAGCTAATAACCAACAACAAACACAATACCAACATTCTGTGCATCAAGTGACAACGCTGCTATTTTAAATATTGACTTTAACTTATATGATAAAATTATAAGTTTTACAGTTTTACATAATTTTAAAAATTCAAATGTTTTATAAACTATTACTGAGACAAGTGTGCTGTTTGGGCCCTTTTAACATGCGATGTGAAGTGTAGTAGCTTGTTACCCCCTGAAGATGGTCTACGGACCGAAACACGTGTAGGGGAATACATCGATATTAATAAAACTATAAAGTAGTTTGTGTTTGTGCATTTGTTGGTGAACTTAATAATTGTGTCTGATAGTTTACATGGCATTTCTCAGCCCTTCAAAAAACGCGGAGATGTTTTTACTAGGCCACGCCCACTTCTATCCAAATACATTCCAATTTATCGTTCACCAATCATCATACCAGTGACGTTTTACGGACAGTGTTACCAACAGCGTCGTGAAATATACCACAGTAACTGGAGATTTGTAGTTCGCACATCAGCCTTGCTCCGGATGTGACTAAATGTATTTGGGTGAGTGGTTCCCGACGTTTCGAAGGAATGTAATTACATCATTTTAAGGGCAAAAACCCCATAGAAGAACAGCTATTGCTCTTCGATTGCTTTACCCTTGAAAATGATGGCATAATGTTGCATCGGAACGAATGTAACCACTCACTCAATTACACAGAGGAACACTCCACAAGGCATGGCTCAGGCAGTCAGTCGCCGGCCTCTCACCGCGGAGGCCCGGGTTCGATCCCGGGTCGGTCCATGTGGGATTTGTGGTAGACAAAATGGCACTGAGACAGGTTTCTCTCCGAGTACTTCGGTTTTCCCCTGTCAATTTCATTCCACCGGTGCTAAATTAAAATAGAAAAGCAGAAAAAACCTCACCATCTTCATCACAGAGTTGCACAAGAAGCCTTCAGGCTGCGGTGCGTCCGTAGCATCTGCTGCGGGGCCCTTCAATAAAAGAACTCTCCAGAAGACATGAATCCTCCATCAATAAAAGAGAAAATTACAGTCATAAATTCAGGAAGTCGATCACGAGTACACACACTGCGCCGGTACTAGCTCCCTGCTATATAATTAATTGCTGCACGGGTTTTATGGTTACGTATGGGGAAATTCTCATGAGACTTGAAGCTCGTTTTTCAAAGCTTCATATTTGAATTTTTAGGCGCCTTCGCAAAACTAAACTGCGAAAGCGATTATTAGCTTCGTCATATCCCTACTGTTCGTCTGTCCGCATGAGAGAAATTGGTTCCCATTGGACGGATTTTCATGAAATTTGGTTTTTGAATATTTCTCGAAAATCTGTAGAGAAAATTCAAGTGTCAGCAAAGTGTGACATGAATAACGGGTACTTTACGTCGAGAACTACTTACATTTATGATAATATCTCGCTGAATTCTTCTTAGAATGAGAAATGATTCAGACAGAGTTGTAGAGAAAATCAAAACACACATTTTATGTTCAATAACTTTTTTCCGAAAATCGTGCCGTTTATGAGATAATGTGGAAAAATATGGTACAGCCAGACAGGCCACAGATGACGATATAATACGGCGCATGCGCTTTGCTTGCTGGGTAAATAAGAGTACACACACATACTCAGAACATGTAATATTATTGCTTTTCCACTGCAACAATGGTTACACGAACGCGCCTCAATGTTACGTTATACGTAATTGCCTGTCTTGTTCTCTTTATTCTTACACATTTTATTAAACCTGTGTTCCCGAAGTAGTAGGAATCGCCATTATATTTATGAACAGTTTGCATATTTGATGATACTTACCTGAAGATGACTGTAATAGTCGAAATGCATAGCAAGTGAGAATAATAAAGATATAATAATAATATAATAAGAAAAATATAATATAATAAGAATAATAAAGATGGCATAATTAAAGGTCTTTCCTGTATTGCCAGTTTCATCATTCCTCAGTCTGCCTTACGACAGGTCCATAGCCTCTTCCAAAGCGAGTTCTCCACAGGGTGCGATCTAGTGCTTCCTCTTTCAATTTCCAGTATCTTCTCTTTTTCTTAAGGTCATCCAGTAGCTGCTTACGACTTCTCCCTCTTCTTCCCATCATTTCTATCCTTATAACTTTCCTTCAATCACGTGTTTTAGAAGGTAGTTTCTACGCAAGATGTGACTGACAGCCAGTTTAGCTGGCCGCATTTACCTATGAACGTCATAAAACGTTCTGATTTCCAGACATCGGTGCTGCTGTCATGGTGACTGATGTTGGTCTCGCCAACGATACCTTGACCCTTACCACCTGCCATCGCTTACTGGAGTATGACTGGACCGGCGTCTTCAGCCGGTACACGAACATCAACCCCACTGATTTGGGCCCCTTGAACGAGCGGCTAATTGCCGCTGGGCTTCAGAACGTCGACTCTGCAACGATTCTCAACGTGACGGCGTGTCCGACCCCAAATTATTCGCCATAAGCGAGGGCTGTGCACAAGGCCACCTTGCAACACGAAGTGCTATCAATTTTATGCCTTTGAGGGTTTCTGATCTATGAATATTTGTCTTGTAATGCTGCATATTTACCGGGCACAATATATTCTATCGTTAAATTAAAAACCAACTCGACATTTGAAATACCCATCTCTTTTATCGTATCTCCAACATGTTTCGGCACATCTGGGACAATATGGAGATAAATATGAAATAAGTGGAAGTTTACATATATGTAGTAGGAAACCATTCTAAAGTTTTCATAGGTGTTTGAAGACAACATACAAATATGTCAGACTGACATAATAGGTCAGGGACTGAATTTTTTTTTTCACATTACTGGAACTCTTTATGTAAATTCATTTAACGCTGTTCTGCTTTGGAAAGAGCAAATAATTTTAGCAACGCATTGTTAAAGACATAATATACAGTTAGCTTTTACGCGCTTTCGCAAATTTGCAAAAAAGCGACTATTAGCTTCGTCATGTCTGTCCGTCCGCACGGAACAACTCGGCTCTCACTTGATGGATTTTCATGAAATTTGATATTTAGGTATTTTTCGAAAATCTGTCGAGGAAAGTCTCATTAAAACATGAGACGAATAACGGGTACTTTACATGAAGACCTACGTATATTTGAGATAATATCTCGCCGAATTCTTAGAATGAGAAAATTTTCAGGCAAAGTTATAGGGAAAATCAAAATACATATTCTATGTTCAATATTGCTTTTCGACGGCAAAAATGGTTACGCGAACGCGTTATGCCTACATTACCCCTCTTGTTTAACTACGAATTCCTTAACTTTATCATACATGTTTTTATTATATGCACAAATGTATCTACAACCATTTACATAACCTTCGGTATTTATACTTGTTGTAAAACGAACTACTTTACGATTGCCTAGATGGGCCGACATATGTAGCAGAAACATGATAAAAACATTTCGCGAGACCCTCTGCGTACATCTTTGGTTTCAATTTAACTATGTGAATATTTTTATTGTTGCTTTATGGGTCATGACGCTGTGTAGTCTGGTAGGTTTAGGATATTGATACTCTCTTCGCTACACATTGCCTTCGTCTGAAGGCGGGCATGTAACTTGCTGGCCCACCTAGCAGAATATATTACGTTATAAACCAGAAAACCAGAATATAAAGTCAAATTTGAATTGCATGTATTGGCTTCTCAAATTAACTGTCGTTTCTAAGGCTCGGTGAAATGAAAATATTTCACTTGAATGTAGCTGAGAATGTATAGTGCAACTAATGTATAGTGCAACTAATGTATAGTGCAACTAATGTATAGTGCAACTAATGTACAGTGCAACTAATGTACAGTGCAACTAATGTATAGTGCAACTAATGTATAGTGCAACTAATGTATAGTGCAACTAATGTATAGTGCAACTAATGTATAGTGCAACTAATGTATAGTGCAACTAATGTATAGTGCAACTAATTTCCTAATAAAATTATGTGCAATTGGATATACGACAGTTAACAATTAACGAATTATTATATTTTTAATTTCTTATTATTTTCAGTATATATATATATATATATATACACCCTTGTCAAGAATTTCTACTAAAATATTTTTTTACATTTGAGCAGCCAAAATAATACCACGAAAAGGGGAGCAATACTTTTATTGTAAACAATGAAAATTTTTAAATACATATTTATGTTTATGGAAAACTTACAACATATTTAATTATTGCCAATAAACATGAAAAGAAGCATAAAGCAGAGTATTCCAGCCACTTTTAACAACCTCTTACACTTCTCTGATTTTGGTGAAGATTTAGGCGACACAATTGAGTGCGGAGATAAGATTCCAAACATTCCACACTTGTATCAATTCTGAGTCCATATACAAACACTAAGATAAAATCACCTTACAATTAATACGTAAAATACACTTCAGAATAATTAGAGAAGGTGAAACCTCACTATGAAGAAATTCGCTACATTTGTTAACAGTTCATACGATCACGTGACAGTATTACACCTCCCTGATTGGGTGGTGTGGAGATCGAGGGTTTCCTTCTAACATGAAACCGTAGATAACTCACTTCCTTATAAAAAAGTTAAACAATCCCATTACAGGCCTGGACAGGCCCTTAGTGTTCCAGGAGGTTGAGGCTCCCATATTTCTAGACAATCGGCACATGAAGGTGGTAAGGTTGTCATGTACGCACCGGCCGCCTTTACCCCCCAGGAAAGATTCCTGGTTCTCATTTCTGTTAGAGGCTGAGTGCAACCGAAACGATTATGGCAATGAAAAATTCCAGTGACACCATCGGTGATCAAACCCGCGACGTTCCGGTTTGTAGCGCAGTGCCTCGACCAACTGCGCCACCGCGTGCCCCCACTTTCTTATGACAACTGATTTTAATCCCCTAGAGAATGCAAAGATTTTATTTTTCGCTTTGATAACAATCAAATATACAGCCTTGTAGAAATTTCTGCGCAGAATCCAATATCGTACATAAGTCAGTTTAGCTCACTAATGCAAGACCTTATATACTTGATGCAGCAACAGATGTTCCCTAAAATTAATTTAATAATTTTACGAATAGCCAATTCATTTTCAATTTATATTTCTATTACAATTAATATGTTTTTCTGGAATTTATGTATTTGCTAACATCTTCATGTGCCGGGATAGCTCAGTCGGTATGGCTACTCGCTGCGGGATGGAAGGTCCAGGGATCGAAGCCCGTTGGGTCGAGATTTTCCGCACCCGGTCAGACCAGCCCTGGAGTCCACCCAGCCTACTGTACAATGTGTACCGCCTCATTCCTGGGAGTAAAGCAGCCGGGGCGTAGCTTTAACCACCCCATCTAGATCCGAGGTTAAAGAAAGAGTAGTGCTATACCTCTACTCCCGCTCCGTGCCTTCATGGCAGGTTATAAGGTGAACTTTACTTTACTTAATATTTCCTCGTGTAATTCGCTATTTTTCTTGTAAAATGTCTTAAGAATCAATGTTATTTTATTCTATTTAAGGAAACTATAATATCCATTTCTCCTACCTCCATTACAAATAAATTTATGTGCCGTAACAACTTGAAAACATTAAATACATTCTTAAATAAAAGTCAGTCAATTCCACACACACTGGGAACAAGAAATACGGGAACATTTTTGAAATTATATGAGATAAGGGAGATATTGTTGTCACCAGCAAACTGGACTCACATTTAAGGAAGAAACTAGTAAAGTGCTACATTTGGAGCGTAGCTTTGTGTGGTGCTGAAACGTGGACACTTGGGAAAGTGGATCAGAAGTATCTGGAAAGTTTTGATATGTGGTGCTGGAGAAGAATGGAGAAGATCAGTTGGACCGATCGTGTGAGAAATGAAGAAGTATTACATAGAGTGAAGGAGGAGAGGAATATCGTACATACAATAAAAAGAAGAAAGGCTAACTGGATTGGTCACATCTTGCGTAGAAACTGCCTTCTGAAACATGTGATTGAAGGAAAGTTAGAGGGAAGGATAGAAATGACGGGACGACGAGGGAGAAGACGTAAGCAGCTACTGGATGACCTTAAGGAAAAGAAAATATACTGGAAATTGAAAGAGGAAGTACTAGATCGCACTCTGTGGAGAACTCGCTTTGGAAGAGGCTACGGACCTGTCGTAAGACAGACTAAAGAATGAATGGTATAACACTAAATGAAACGTAACTATCTTAATGTACCACTAATAATTTTTGTATATAAATAGAAGAGTAGAATGTGGGAAGACTGGCTAACAGTGGGGATAGGCCGTGCCATGGCTCAGGCGGTTAGTCGCCTGCTTCTTACCGTGGAGGCCTGGGTTTAAACCCGGGTCAGTCCATGTGGGATTTGTGGTGGTCAAAGTGGCACTGGGACAGGTTTCCCCCCCCCCCCCCGAGTACTTCTATTTTCCTCTGTCAATTTCATTCCACCGGTGCTCCATTACACAGAAAAACGAAAAAAAATTAATCATCTTCATCACAGGGTTGTACAATAAGACTCAAGTCTGTGGTGCGTCCGTAGCATCTGCTGCGGGGGCCTTCACCACAAAAAAAACAGTGGGATTGATAAATGTTATATTACCTTCACCGTACATTTTTTAACAACTCACAAATTACACACCAACAAAATGCACTATATTTTCACTTTTTTGTTCTTTATTCTTCAACCCCTACACATGTTTCAACCCTTATAGGGTCATCTTCAGGGGGCTCGTAGTCTACATTTACTTTACATCCATTGTTGTCTGCTATTATGTTATATATCACATGTAGTCAAGTTTCATTATCATTTATATTACAGTTATTTACAATTTTGTCTTTAATTATATAAAACACAGATGAAACATATGTAGGAGTTGAAGAATAAAAAACGTGAGAAAAAATATAGTGCATTTCGTTGGTGTGTAACTTGTGAGTGGGGATGAGTTACATAGTGTTGCCAGCAATGATGAACGTTAGCAAATACGTGGCTTGTGTTACATAGTGTTGCCAGCAATGATGAACGTTAGTAAATACGTGGCTTGTGTTACATAGTGTTGCCAGCAATGATGAACGTTAGCAAATACGTGGCTTGTGTTACATAGTGTTGCCAGCAATGATGAACGTTAGCAAATACGTGGCTTGTGTTACATAGTGTTGCCAGCAATGATGAACGTTAGCAAATACGTGGCTTGTGTTACATAGTGTTGCCAGCAATGATGAACGTTAGCAAATACGTGGCTTGTGTTACATAGTGTTGCCAGCAATGATGAACGTTAGCAAATACGTGGCTTGTGTTACATAGTGTTGCCAGCAATGATGAGCGTTAGCAAATACGTGGCTTGTGTTACATAGTGTTGCCAGCAATGATGAGCTTTAGCAAATACGTGGCTTGTGTTACATAGTGTTGTCAGCAATGATGAGCGTTAGCAAATACGTGGCTTGTGTTACATAGTGTTGCCAGCAATGATGAGCGTTAGCAAATACGTGGCTTGTGTTACATAGTGTTGCCAGCAATGATGAGCGTTAGCAAATACGTGGCTTGTGTTACATAGTGTTGCCAGCAATGATGAGCGTTAGCAAATACGTGGCTTGTGTTACATAGTGTTGCCAGCAATGATGAGCGTTAGCAAATACGTGGCTTGTGTTACATAGTGTTGCCAGTAATAATGAGCGTTAGCAAATACGTGGCTTGTGTTACATAGTGTTGCCAGCAATAATGAGCGTTAGTAAATACGTGGCTTGTGTTACATAGTGTTGCCAGCAATAATGAGCGTTAGCAAATACGTGGCTTGTGTTACATAGTGTTGCCAGCAATAATGAGCGTTAGCAAATACGTGGCTAGTGTTACATAGTGTTGCCAGCAATGATGAACGTTAGCAAATACGTGGCTTGTGTTACATAGTGTTGCCAGCAATGATGAGCGTTAGCAAATACGTGGCTTGTGTTACATAGTGTTGCCAGCAATGATGAGCGTTAGCAAATACGTGGCTAGTGTTACATAGTGTTGCCAGCAATGATGAGCGTTAGCAAATACGTGGCTTGTGTTACATAGTGTTGCCAGCAATGATGAGCGTTAGCAAATACGTGGCTAGTGTTACATAGTGTTGCCAGCAATGATGGGCGTTAGCAAATACGTGGCTTGTGTTACATAGTGTTGCCAGCAATGATGAGAGTTAGCAAATACGTGGCTAGTGTTACATAGTGTTGCCAGCAATGATGAGCGTTAGCAAATACGTGGCTAGTGTTACATAGTGTTGCCAGCAATGATGAGCGTTAGCAAATACGTGGCTAGTGTTACATAGTGTTGCCAGCAATGATGGGCGTTAGCAAATACGTGGCTTGTGTTTTATTCGTTTTGTAAAATTTTTATCCTTTTGTATATTTCGATTTTTTTAATTAAGGTCACGAACCGTTAATCGTTGGCTGGCTTACCACTAATGGTACGCGTGTCACAGTTTGAGAAAACGTGCTATAAAAGAATACCTTGCGGGCTCACGGCCGTAGAAAGTAATTATACGCTGAATGCTGACGAACATTGAGCACTTAGTTCTTTGTGTGTGGTTTATTCTAAACAAACAGGTTGGACTCTAAAAGGTTCCGACGACCGTATATATATAACATTGAGAACCAATTGTCTTTTGGACTTTGTGCATCGTCCTGGATAAAATATAAAATATAAAAATGTATACAAATATAAAATCACGACGTTTCGGAAGATGACTCTTCTTCCGTCTTCAGATGATGGGAGGGGAGACACCTACTCGGATGGGTCCCTTAGATCAGTCTAATCCCAATCACCCCATCATCTGAAGACGGAAGAAGAGCCATCTTCCGAAACGTCGTGGTTTTATATTTTTATATATTTTTATATTTTATATTTTATCCAGGACGATGGACAAAGTCCAAAAGTCAATTGGTTCTCAAACAGGTTGGAATAACATATTAAAATCGGCCACGGCCACTTCATCGCTCAAAAGCTCACAGTCATATTGTGCATCACTCCAAGATCTAAATGCATAGAAAAGATACGTTAAAATAAACAACTAAAAAAATTTGTTTTGAGATTCTTACGGCGCTGATATACGAGGATTACTGTCGTATGGTATATGACGCCGTGTAGTTTGTTAGATAGGTACCAACTTTTAGGAGAAACATGCTGTCTTCTTCTTCAAGGTAAAAGAACTTACTTCATCTGCACTGAATATGGAGAAAGCAAGTTCCTCGGAAACCCCCGTACTTCGGGATCAAGTCACATGATGTCACATCCCAAAGACCGGGTGATCTTTAGGTGTTGGTCACGCTGCAATTATTGGTACTGGTATTCCAAGAGAAGAGGCAAGTAACAGTGCAGTAAGAGGGTTGACACCCTGTGCTAACCGCAGACCTGTCAGACCTGATAACGTCTCAGGATACTGGCCGTACGCACCATGAAAATTTGGCAAAATACCGACGTTCCCTTGAACTTGTGTCGGAGCAGTCTGGTACATCAATGTCACCCTAGGCGCCGGGGGTTTAATGTCTTTGTTGTTGAGATGTCCCTGTGGTCTCTGATAGCTTGACACACCACCAGGTTCTGGAACACCAACTGCATCTTCTAGCAGTTCTGTTGGTTTCCCGCGGTATATTTGATGTACCTGAAGATTCGCTTTTCTTGTAGATAAAGTTGAGCTTGGCAGCCCCAGGTGTCCGCTGTTCGGTTGCTGAGACGCGGTTTGTTCTACGTTACTGCCTGGGTCATCAGGTTCCTCATAAATCTCGTATCCGTTTTTTTGGTAAGGCCTGTACCCAGATGAATCACTGACAGTGTATTGTGGTCCATTAAGGGGGTTATGTTTTTGGTGAGACCTGTACCCAGATGAATCACTGACAGTGTATTGTGGTCCATTAAGGTGGTTATGTTTTTGGTGAGACCTGTACCCATGACTTGGCACATTGCTTTGTGGTATGTGGGGCGTGGTGGGAGAATAGCTGTCTTGCAGAAGCAGAATATCTTGGATGCTCTTTACTTTGGCCTCGGATAGGTAGCTCCGTGACCTTTGTCCTCGCAGGTCAGGGTTCCATCCAGTAAGGCTCGCGGTGTGGAGAAGTGTGTAGAAGAGAAGCAGACACAGAGTATGGGACAGCATTGTCTGTGGGACAGTAGAGCAATGCAGTCAGCCAAACTGTAATCTACAGATAATACAAATCATTAGCCCTCGGTAGGAAAGACTTAACTGAAACATTTTCTGTCTTTACTTCTTGCAAATAAGTGTACAAAGTTCTTTCTCTTTCTTCCCTCTTGTGGTTTGTTTTACGACGCTTTATTGTTGCCCTCAAAAAGCAATAAGTATTACATATTGTGACTGTGTGTCTGTAGCCTTATTTATCCAGCATGCAAAGCGCATGCGTCATATTATATTATCATCTATGGCCTGTCTGGCTCTACCATATTTTTCCACACTATTTCATAAACGGCACGATTTTAGGGAGAAAAATTATTGAATACAAAATGTGTGTTTTGATTTTCTCTACAAATTTTGTCTGAAAAATTTCTCATTCTAAGAAGAATTCAGCAAGATATTATCATACACGCACATAGATGTTCATGTAAAGTACCGTTATTGTTGTCAGATTTTAATGAAACTTGAATCTTCTCGACTGATTTTAAAAAATACTCAAATATCAAATTTCATGAAAATCCGTTCAGTGGGAGCCGAATTGTTCCATACGGAGGGACATGACAGACAGCCAGACAGACATGATGAAGCTAATAGTCGCTTTTCTCAATTTTGCGAACGCTCCTAATAAAGGAACCACTGGGCTTTAAACGTTTACATAACCAAAGATTAACGTTTCATAACCAAAGATTAACGTTTCATAACCAAAGATTAACGTTTCATAACCCTATGATGCAAAGCACGGACATAATTGTGTCGGCACAGGCAGGCATACTCTGTATCTACATTCGTGCACTACTGTACCAATGGCAAATTATTTTCACTGTTTTTAAAGTTTTATGTCTGCACGCGGTGACGCAGTTGGTTGAGGCACTACGCTACAAGCCGGAACGTCGCGGGTTCGATTCCCGATGTTGTCACTGGAATTTTTCATTGACATAATCGTTTCGGTCGCACTATGGCCCTGGGGTCGACTCAGCCTCTAACAGAAATGAGTACCAGGAATCTTTTCTCGGGGGTAAAGGCGGCCGGTGCGTAAGGCTGACAACCTTACCACCTTCATGTACCGATTGTCTATAAATCTGGGAGCCTCAACCTCCTAGAGCCCTAAGGGCCTTCCAGGCCTGTAATGGGATTGCTTTTTTGTAAGAAAAGTACGTTATTCCCTGTACCGATTTTCACGAAACTCACAAATCATCAAAAGAAGTATGTGCGGATCTCTTATATCAAATTTTATCGAATTTCTACAATACACGTGGAAAGTATACATAGAAAATCACTTTAGGCGCGCTGGATAAAGTAAGGTGTTAAACGCACCGATTTTCAGGAAACCCACTGTCGCTCAAACGAGCTTTATGGAAGTCCCCTATAGCGAATTTTATCTAAGTAAAATGTCATGTAGAATATAGGACAAAATTTGAAATAATTTCATACATTAAAGCATGGATTTCACTGCAATGCGTTTTTACGAATCTCGCCGGCATTACGTGGAAATCTCCTGTACCAAAATGCACCCACATCGATAACTAAACACGGACAGCAAGAGCAGACTTTATTTAATACATAAAGATAAGCATAAATGTCACTAAGCATTATTTTCACGAAAATGATGCTTTCTCTACAACTTTTGAACAGACATTCTACTCCGAATTTCATCTAGGTCACAGACGGACGCGCGGACGTTTTCTCCATACAAATTTTTCCTTTCGCACTTAGCAAAGATTACCTAAAATGAGCTAAATATAATCAGCATACAATTAACTTGCGTGAGACTTTTGTCGTTGTCAGATGAACAGATCTCTTACCTGTATCTTACAGCTGTTCAGTGGTCGTGACGTGAAGCGCTTGGAGCAAAATGTGACATCAATTTGTTTATTATACGTATATATATATATGTATGTATATGCGTACCTTTTACGAGCCCGCATGCGTGAAATCACTCTCTCTGAACAAATGAGGGCTTATGCTTCTTTGACTTCGACATGATGGTAAGAGTTCATTGTCAGGGATCAGCAGAAAGCGAACATAAAGCCAACATTTCTTTTTTTTTCCTGAAAATATCTTCCGAAATAACTGGACACAATTTATTTTCGTATAATTCCTATAATATGTGGTAACTTAAGCACAAGTTATTACCGAAAGTGTTGCTATGTGCTGAAATGCTTAGTATTTTTTTTGTTAGACACTAGAAGGAAAAAAGTGCGGAAGCAGCAGATTCTTCCGAAACGTCACTAACCATCCACAATATTACACGCAGGAGAAACAATTAAAAAAGGAATTTAAGCTTATTAGGTAAAATTACACCGGAGCTTAAATAAATATTACGTCATGAAGACGTATGGGGAAATGGAGGTTCAGCGCCACACATTACGAGCCTCGGCAGTTTATGGACGTTAGAGGGCAGCAAGTATCAAGGACAGCCCTACTGTTCGTGTACATTGTGTTAGGAGTTCTTTACGAAGTAAAGGGGGCATGCGGTGGCGCAGTTGGTTGAGGCACTGCGCTACAAGCCGGAAGGTCGCGGTTTCGGTTTCCGAAGGGAACATTGGGTTTTTTTATTGACTTAATCCTTCCGGCCGCACTATGGCGCTGGGGTCGATTCAACCTGTAATAGAAATGTGTACTAGGAATATTTCTTGGGGGTAAAGGCGGCCGGTGCTTAGGACTGAAAACCTTACCACTTTCATATGCCGATTATCTAGAAATTTTGGAAGTCTCAACCTCCTGAAAACCTCAGGGCCTGTACAGGGATTGCTTGCTTTACCAAGTAAAGAAAACCTGTTTATGCGGAGAGAGCGTCCGTCCGTCTGTCTGTAGCCTAGAACCAGTGGCTACATTGCATCGGATTTTTATAAAATTCGGTATAAGTGTTATTTTAAAAATTGCAGAGAAGTGTGAGTTTCGTGAAAGTTCGGTATAAGAGGTATATACAAAATCGCAGAGAAGTGCAAATTTCGTGAAAATTCGGTATAAGAGTTATTTACAAAATTGCAGAGAAGTGTGAATTTCGTAAAAGTTCGGTATAAGAGGTATATACAAAATCGCAGAGAAGTGCAAATTTCGTGAAAATTCGGTATAAGAGTTATTTACAAAATTGCAGAGAAGTGTGAATTTCGTGAAAGTTCGGTATAAGAGGTATATACAAAATCGCAGAGAAGTGCAAATTTCGTGAAAATTCGGTATAAGTGTTATTTACAAAATTGCAGAGAAGTGTGAGTTTCGCGAAAATTCGGTATAAGAGTTATATACAAAAATGCAGAGAAGTGTGAGTTTCGTGAAAATCTATCCGTACTTTCTACATTTCTTAACTAATGTGAGTGAAATTCGGTACAGTTATTTCTCACATTATAGCTTTAAAAATTTTTAAGTTTCGTAAAAGCCAGGGCAGTGGAATCCACTTGTTAATTTAAGGACACAAATAAAATTTTCATATATTACACATTTTTGTGTCTGATTTGAATAAAAACCTGTACAGGAGATGTCCACAAATATATTTCGAGTGACTCTTAGTTTCCTGAAAAGCTGTAGAGGGTAGGTCATACATTTATGGGTGTAAATGAAATCAGATTTAGGCATGTAGAAAAATCTTATGATATTTTTAAATGAAAGAACGCCTTCATAAAGTCATCTGAAAATCATTTGCAATATTGTTATTAAAGGCAACAAATATACATAGTGTTCATGTATTTGAACTATAAACATTATTTCTGGGATAGCAAATGTGAGAAGATAAATTTGCCACGAAGACTTATAGGGGGGGAACAGACATAAAATTCCACTCATTCTTAAACTGGACATTAGATGAATAGGAGTGGTCAGATTCACGAACCGACCGCTTTACCCCCGCTAAAGAAACCCTCGGTACGTGTTGAGTACGAGTTTGGGTGTGTCCCTGAGGAGATCTGAATGTTGCGGGGAAGAGAAACATCTCTTGCCCCTACCAGGAATCGAAACCCGGATCGTCCAGTTAGTAGAGTGTTCATTGCACCGATTACGGTATCCCGGCTTCTCTGTTCTGAGCTGTAACACTGTGAAGTCTGATAGACAGTAACCTGCGTTTTGGATGAACCTACTCTCTCATTTGTCACTCGTCTACCCAGAAGACAATGATCTTCGTAAGCACAGTCGTGCGAACACAAAGTCTCGCAATTCTGAACCTGGTTCACACAACTTAGTTACCGTACAAAGATGCACAGAAAACCTTTCCCTTTTGTTTCATCACTGCTGGCTGTATTGGAGCTTGATATCTGCCTGACACGGTATAGAGGAGCAGCCTCTCCAATTGAAACCTTCTGTGCCAGATATTCCTGCGATCTCCTTCATATCCTCGGCAGCTTTCTAGTGTTCCACCTGCTTGAAGACCATCAGGTGTACTAACCACATCACATTAACTAACAAAGACCATCAGGTGTACTAACCACATCACCTTAACTAACAAAGACCATCAGGTGTACTAACAACATCACCTTAACTAACAAAGACCATCAGGTGTACTAACCACATCACCTTAAATAACAAAGACCATCAGGTGTACTAACCACATCACCTTAACTAACAAAGACCATCAGGTGTACTAACCACATCACCTTAACTAACAAAGACCATCAGGTGTACTAACCACATCACCTTAAATAACAAAGACCATCAGGTGTACTAACCACATCCCCTTTAAAACTAACAAAGACCATCAGGTGTACTAACCACATCACCTTAACTAACAAAGACCATCAGGTGTACTAACAACATCACCTTAAATAACAAAGACCATCAGGTGTACTAACCACATCACCTTAACTAACAAAGACCATCAGGTGTACTAACCACATCACCTTAACTAACAAAGACCATCAGGTGTACTAACCACATCACCTTAACTAACAAAGACCATCAGGTGTACTAACCACACATCACCTTAAATAACAAAGACCATCAGGTGTACTAACAACATCACCTTAACTAACAAAGACCATCAGGTGTACTAACCACATCACCTTAACTAACAAAGACCATCAGGTGTACTAACCACATCACATTAACTAACAAAGACCATCAGGTGTACTAACCACATCACATTAACTAACAAAGACCATCAGGTTTACTAACCACATCACTCTAACTAACAAAGACCATCAGGTGTACTAACCACATCACTCTAACTAACAAAGATCATCAGGTGTACTAACCACATCACCTTAACTAACAAATCGACCAACCAAATAAGTACCTTAATTTAATGATAAATTTACATTTTGAGAAAGAAATATTCACTAAGGGGTCAAAAAATTCCCTGCATAATTTGAAACTCGAATGATCATTACCTTTGCAGAGAACACGTCATTGGGGAGTAGCCTGATTGAGACGAATCCACACAAAAGAAACTCTCAAATTATTTTCTTAAAATTCAATTCATTTTTAACATTTTACCTGCTCATAATTTAAAAAATTACTTCACCAATTTTAACGCGGATCTAATCACAAACTACGGGCCATACGCTCCGTCCGTTTTACCATCCATTATGACATTAATATTTAGTGAAAAGTGTTTTAAGTTAATTCGGTTTTTAGGCGCCTTCTCAAAATTGCGAAAAGCGGCAATTAGCTTCGTCATGTCTGTCTGTCCGTCCGTCCGATGGAACAACTTGGCTCCCTGTAAACGGATTTTCATGAAATTTTTTATTTATGTATTTTTAAAAAAATCTGTCGAGAAAATTCAAGTTCCATTAAAATCTGACAAAAATAACGGTACTTTACATAGGGACCAACGTACAGTTATGGTAATATCTGACTGAATTCTTCTTAGAATGAGAAATGTTTCAGGCAAAAGTTGTAGAGAAATTCACAACACAAGTTTTAGGTTCAATAACTTTTTTATTTAAGTGAGACATCCCCATCGTGCTTCAGCCACCATCGTGCACAACACACTTTACAAATCTTCAGTGTACTAGTTTCGGCTTGTCAATTAAGCTATCATCAGACCTGTTCGTTATCAACAGCCATACAAAAAGACATACCTGCATGTGGAACTGAGATCTCGTTCCCTTACAATACACGTAACAAACTATTTTCCCCCACAAATCGTTCTGTTTATAAAATATTGTGAAAAAATATGGTAGAGCCAGACAGATCACAGATGGCAATATAATATGGCGCATGCGCTTTGCATGCTGGTAACTAAGGCTACAGACACACACTGACAATATGTAATACTTATTGCTTTTCTACAGCAGCAATGGTTACGCGAACGCGCTTTGCTGTTACTTTTATGTCTTGGTCTCATTGGCTTCTTTAACGACACTTTCTCAACTCTATAGGATATGCGAGTATACTTTCGAATGGGTGGAGGTCTGTGAGATTTCAGTTTTCAGAATGACGTGGAAGTGGCCGTGTTCTATTTTAAGTATCGCCCCTATGCCAATACTTGCTTAAAGAATCTGACGTAAATATCTGTGTTTGCCATAACACACACACACACACATATATATATATATATATATATATATATATAATATACAGTGGACCCTCGAACTTCGAACGGTTTGATGTTCGAACAACTTGAAACTCGAACAAAAAATTCGAGGAAAATCCGGTTTTGAAACTCGAACAAAAACTCGAAGGTTGAACAAAGAATCACGTGATCGTCAGGTGGTCGCCTTCTCTCTCTGCTTGGTCCAGATGAAAGAAGGGTAATTCACCTTCCAGTGAACAGTAATATCCCTCCTACTATTATATATTGATTGATTATTATACAATATTTTTATGTATGTACTATTATAAATAAAAATTTTCAATTATTGAAATTAAATATACTTGTTTTATCATTATGATCTTTTGAAATAGGCTCTTAAAATGTTTTATATTGGGTAAATTTTGGGGGTCTGGAACGGATTAATTCAATTTACATTATTTTTATGGGGAAATTTAACTCGAAAGTCGAACAACTTGAAAGTCGAACCGTCTCCTGGAACGGATTGTTTTCGAAGTTCGAGGTTCCACTGTATATATACACTGCAGTATATTTGGACATTACAATAAGCATCCGGTATGTTCTGTACTGATATTCACTGTCATATCTCTGTGGGCCCTACGAAGTCCTGAAATGTGAGCTTCGCACTAAACTAGAAGTTTTGAAATATTCTGGTGCTGCGAACAGCTTACAACGTGTCACTAATTCTGCAGACTCCCTTTTCAAAATTACCTCAACTCGCGTAAACCTTAGGCATATTTAGAGGCAACATTTAAAGGTTTGGATATTTAAAAATAAAAAAAAAAAAAAAACTTCAGCTCTTATAAATTTTACCAATATAAAGTTAGTGTAAATATTTGCGAAAAAGACTATGATTTTCCTGGCAATAATGACAACAAAACTAAGATTAGGGCAAAATTATGTCCTAGTGAGCAGAATCTGCTTAAATCACATGGAACCCAGAGACAAAACTTGGGCACCCCTGGTTGAGATACAGTGTGTTTTGTCTTTATTCAGGGAAAAACAGTTTGTGAAACATTAGAAATATACAATAAAATATTTTTTTATAACTGACAATAGGACGACAAAATTATCTTCTCGTCACTCTGACCAGGCCTTGAAGACCTCTAGGGGCCCGCGGAGCATATTTTGATAGGCAATGCCTTCAACGACAAACAACGTACGCGATGTTTGCACTGGGATATCCTTGTCATTGACGTAAACTAAAAGATAATTTCAGAATAAATAAACATTAAATTTGTAATATTCTTAGGATTCGTCTTAAACGTAATACATTCTGATAATAAAGTTTTACTCGTTTGGCAATAATACGCGACAATGGAAAGCTTTTATTTCACATTAGTTTTATATTCGTATTTTTTATTACTTGTCTGACGACATTAGAGTGACTTATAAACCGATTAATCATCTCTAACCCCTAAATCCACCGCCACACGAATCCCACCAGTCTACAAAGCACATGCGAACATTATTACGTCACAAAACTTGGCATTGTTACGCGCCTTGTAAGTCTACCGGCCGACAGACCGGTTCCACAACCCCTTGCTTTTACTTTTCTAGAGCATTG
The DNA here is from genome assembly GCA_021186555.1 of Reticulitermes speratus. NCBI lineage: Eukaryota > Metazoa > Arthropoda > Insecta > Blattodea > Rhinotermitidae > Reticulitermes > Reticulitermes speratus. The sequence goes on along the minus strand of JAJKFL010000014.1, from coordinate 40,138,963 downwards.
CCCCACCCAACTCGAATTCCTCGCTCCGTTTCCTTCCCTCCTCTCAATCCCAAAATTTCCTTCTCATCAACTTCTACGTGTGACGTCACCTGAGCTCCCTATAAGAAGGCGACCGCTATGCTTCGCCTCATTGTCATCTCGCTGCGTCAGCTGGTAAACAGGAGCCATGGGATTTAAGGTAGGAACAGTGCTGGTGTGGTCACGGTGCACTAGAATGTAGTGTTAGTGCGATCTGATTAGTGTTCCTCACGTCCGCACATTGAAATGTTTTGACCATAGCATTCAGTCGTGTGTTATTGCAGAGTTACGAACTGTTACATGCATACGTATGGCGTTTGTGTTCTGAAATATGGCCGTGGCTGATGTTAACACATTGAAGACGAAAATTATTATGTGCTTTAAGTGTTCTTAATTAAGTAAAAAAAAATCAGGCCTTGCGTGGAGACAACGTCAGCTGTCTGTCGGCAACGTGGCATCACTGGTCAAACGGTTTGGCGGGTTTCAATGAAATTTAGTATAAGAGTTCTTTACAGCAAGTCGAACAATCGTGAGTTTTGTGAAAAACAGCGCAGTGAGATTCGCACTTACTTTAGAGGCATAAATTAGTTAGTAGCGGTACAATTTCCAAATGTTTTGACCCATCTGGATAAAATTCGGTACAGGGAATCGCCTCATATTGTAATTGAGAGTTTGTGAGTTTTTTGTAAAAATCGATAAAGTGAGAGACGTAAATGGAATTTTTGATAATATTATTTGTATTCTCTCCCCCCCCCCCCCGCCCCCATTTGAATAAAATTCGATATATAATATCTCGGTGCAATGCTGTTGAGCAGTTGTGAGTTTCGTAAGAAATGATTTGTGAAATTATTCGTTTACTTTGGAGCGTAAATAATATTTTACTCATATTTTATACATTGTTTATCGTATTTGAATAAAATTCGGTAAAGTAGAGATCCATAAAAATTTGTGACGGACTAGTTTCATGATAAAGAGCTCAGTCCAAGCCGTACTTTACATAGGGACTTAAAAGTTTTTTCCTTTTTCACCTATTTCTCATCTAATTTGGGTACACTTTAGGACAGCACACGCCCGAAAACTATAATAAGCGATTATGAGTTTCATTAATTTCAGCATAATGATAGCCATGTACAGTATTCCCCCCGTATCCGCGGGTGTTACTTTCCAAGACCTACCGCGGATGCCCGAAACCGCGGATAGTAACGAATTCTATATATAAAAGAGCAAACTTTAGATCGACTAAAGTCGACGCTGACAAATTAAAACGTAATACTTAAATCGACCATGGTCGACTTTGGCAGTGAATGTGTTAATATTTTCGGGCCGCGGTAAACCGCGGATAAGGGGGTTCTACTGTATTAGGCTACTTGTAGCAGTAACGGAATTTCCATATCTGTTTTCCACATTTGTTGTCCGATTTAGACAGGATTCGGTGTAAGATACTGCACATTGTGCTGTTTTGTGAACATCTTTAAGAGGAAGGCCGTAATTTTCTTATGGGCTTAAACTAAATTACGTTTACGCCTGTACGATGAAGACGCACGACATTTTGAAAACAAAAAAAAAAACATTTTGGTAATGTCTATGAACTTCGTCACGGAGTGCACCATTTGCAGTTTCGTATATAAAGATTTAGTTCGTACCTCACAGAGAACACAATTAGTGTCCGCCGAAGCAGCACGCAGGGAAATATCGCTGTTTGTGGTGAGAGTCATATAAAAAGCATACACTCAGAGAGCAATATGCGGGGCTTCTTATTGTGAAGTAGGTGGTAAGCATAGTTACCACCAGGCTTTAGAGTGTTAAGTTTGTACTGTGTTACACTGGTATTCATGTTAGGGTTTTAATATGGTGTTGCAGTGTGACTGGGTACTTCTACGGCGCAAAAAAATTTAATAATATACTTTTTGATTTACGTAATTCATTTAAGCGCATTGGATAAAGTACGACTTACAAAGCGCCGATTTTCAAGAAAATCACAACCACTCAAAAGAGGTTTGTGGAAGTCCCCTGTATAGAATTTTATCCAAGAAAATAAAGTCAAATAGAATATAGGACAAAATTTCAAATAATTTCTTTCATTAAAGTATGGCTTTCACTGTACTGGATTTTTACGAAATTCGCCGACATTGCGTGGAAATCTCCCGTACCAAAATTCACCCACATCGTTAAATAAATATGGACAGCAAGAGCAGACATTAATTTACGACATAAAGAGAAGCATAAATGTCACTAAGCGAATTTTTCACGATAATGATGCTTTCTCTACAACATTTGAACAGACCGTCTACTCCGAATTTCAAAAAACATCCCTGATACTAGGTGACAGACGGACATAAGGACGCGCGGACATTTCTCCATACAAGGTGTTCTCTGTTTAATTCGTAAAGAACGTCTCCGTGAAGTAGTCACGTGATTGACACACGTGTAACTGTGAACCTGAGCAGATTAACTCCATTGTTAGTCTTTTGGATATTTCATTGTCACGGGGATGACTTTCCAATTTTTCAAAGGATCTATTGCCTCCTGTTTCAGAGTGATCCTGCAAAGTAGCCACGTATTATGCCTGACGGAATGTGGAATACTTTTGTCTTTTTTTTACATGTTGCAACTCTCAAAAAAAAAAAACCAAATGGATATATTTATATAAATTCTAAAAGTTTCTGTCAGCGGTACGTAACACTAAGAACTAATGGGTTTCTGGACTTTGTACATCGTCCGAAAATCTAAAATAACTCGATAACACGACGTTTCGGGAAATTGGATCTGCTTCAGTCCTCAGGTTCCCCTCCCCTTTCACCTGAGGACGGAAGCAGATCCAGTTTCCCGAAACGTCGTGCTATCTAGTTATTATAGATTTCCGGACGATGGACAAAGTCCAGAAACGCATTAGTTCTCGGATATATTTATATTGTTCAGTCATAGTTATATGATTAAGATTTTACTCATAATAGATAAAAATTACCCAATTTCTATTTCTAAGTGGAAGGATTGTGTCTTTGTGTCCTTATGCTGATAGAAATGCGTTTGAAAGTACGCAAAGCAGTAGTGAGAGCCGCGGTATGGCACTGAGTGCAGTGACCAGGCTAATGGGGCTACATTCTAGCCAGGGACTTAGATATTTCTTTTGTCGAGAACGCCAGGGCTGGGTGTGGGCTGTATGGAGGAGTGAAGATATACCTCCACGCATTGTTTATCTTGGCACTAGATAGAGTTGAGTGGTCAGTTTCACCCCTCTGCCGTTTTAACCTCGAAAGTAGCGCTTCGGTACCCATTGTGTGGAAAGGTGTAGGACTTCAGGGCCGGTCTTCTTGCTGCCCCTTCCGGGAATCGAAATCCGATTTCCAGGTCGTCCAGCTCACAGCCTTTTCCATGGTAGTAATGAAGGCATAAGAGCCACTCACCTTCAAAGGTCTGAGCATAGCGTGAACTTAATTGTTAATACACGTAGGAATTTTCCCACGAAGCTCTACGCCTTCAAGACTGAAGGCGAAGGTTGACCAGTGATATTTAACACGTTAAATGCAACACGATTCATACAATCCGTTCCTCTCTCTTCGTGACATTTTGCTGCCTGTGAAACAATAGATAAATTTTTATTGAATACATAAAAAAAAATTCCACGCGAAAAGAAAAGAAGGGAGGAAAAGAAACACGCATCTTATGGAGGTGCATAAATCGAAGAAAATGGTTACAAGTATTTAACCTCTCGTAACGTGAAAAGAAGCTAGTAAAGTGCTACATTTGGAGCATAGCTTTGTGTGGTGCTGAAACGTGGACACTTGGGAAAGTGGATCAGAAGTATCTGGAAAGTTTTGAAATGTGGTGCTGGAGAAGAATGGAGAAGATCAGTTGGACTGATCGTGTGAGAAATGAAGAAGTATTACACAGAGTGAAGGAGGAGAGGAATATCGTACATACAATAAAAAGAAGGAAGGCTAACTGGATTGGTCACATCTGGCGTAGGAACTGGCTTCTGAAACACGTGATTGAAGGAAAGTTAGAGGGAAGGACAGAAATGACGAGAAGACGAGGGAGAAGGCGTAAGTAACTGCTGGATGACCTTAAGGAAAAGAAAATATACTGGAAATTGAAAGAGGAAGCACTAGATCGCACCCTGTGGAGAACTCACTTTGGAAGAGGCTACGGACCTGTCGTAAGACAGACTACAGAATGAAGAGGCTACGGACCTGTCGTAAGACAGACTACAGAATGAAGAGGCTACGGACCTGTCGTAAGACAGACTGCAGAATGAAGAGGCTACGGACCTGTCGTAAGACAGACTGCAGAATGAAGAGGCTACGGACCTGTCGTAAGACAGACTGCAGAATGAAGAGGCTACGGACCTGTCGTAAGACAGACTGCAGAATGAAGAGGCTACGGACCTGTCGTAAGACAGACTGCAGAATGAAGAGGCTACGGACCTGTCGTAAGACAGACTGCAGAATGAAGAGGCTACGGACCTGTCGTAAGACAGACTGCAGAATGAAGAGGCTACGGACCTGTCGTAAGACAGACTGCAGAATGAAGAGGCTACGGACCTGTCGTAAGACAGACTGCAGAATGAAGAGGCTACGGACCTGTCGTAAGACAGACTGCAGAATGAAGAGGCTACGGACCTGTCGTAAGACAGACTGCAGAATGAAGAGGCTACGGACCTGTCGTAAGACAGACTGCAGAATGAAGAGGCTACGGACCTGTCGTAAGACAGACTGCAGAATGAAGAGGCTACGGACCTGTCGTAAGACAGACTGCAGAATGAAGAGGCTACGGACCTGTCGTAAGACAGACTGCAGAATGAAGAGGCTACGGACCTGTCGTAAGACAGACTGCAGAATGAAGAGGCTACGGACCTGTCGTAAGACAGACTGCAGAATGAAGAGGCTACGGACCTGTCGTAAGACAGACTGCAGAATGAAGAGGCTACGGACCTGTCGTAAGACAGACTGCAGAATGAAGAGGCTACGGACCTGTCGTAAGACAGACTGCAGAATGAAGAGGCTACGGACCTGTCGTAAGACAGACTGCAGAATGAAGAGGCTACGGACCTGTCGTAAGACAGACTGCAGAATGAAGAGGCTACGGACCTGTCGTAAGACAGACTGCAGAATGAAGAGGCTACGGACCTGTCGTAAGACAGACTGCAGAATGAAGAGGCTACGGACCTGTCGTAAGACAGACTGCAGAATGAAGAGGCTACGGACCTGTCGTAAGACAGACTGCAGAATGAAGAGGCTACGGACCTGTCGTAAGACAGACTGCAGAATGAAGAGGCTACGGACCTGTCGTAAGACAGACTGCAGAATGAAGAGGCTACGGACCTGTCGTAAGACAGACTGCAGAATGAAGAGGCTACGGACCTGTCGTAAGACAGACTGCAGAATGAAGAGGCTACGGACCTGTCGTAAGACAGACTGCAGAATGAAGAGGCTACGGACCTGTCGTAAGACAGACTGCAGAATGAAGAGGCTACGGACCTGTCGTAAGACAGACTGCAGAATGAAGAGGCTACGGACCTGTCGTAAGACAGACTGCAGAATGAAGAGGCTACGGACCTGTCGTAAGACAGACTGCAGAATGAAGAGGCTACGGACCTGTCGTAAGACAGACTGCAGAATGAAGAGGCTACGGACCTGTCGTAAGACAGACTGCAGAATGAAGAGGCTACGGACCTGTCGTAAGACAGACTACAGAATGAAGAGGCTACGGACCTGTCGTAAGACAGACTGCATAATGAATGAACGTGAAAATATAAATTCATGCAACTAGCATTTCAATTTCTTTTATGAAAAAAGGAAAAATGAGTACACCGAGTTTCAAGCAACTACGCTTTCTTTACTCTATGTATTGTTATACTGTCGCATCATCACTGTGTATTGTTATACTGTTGCATCATCACTGTGTATTGTTATACTGCCGCATCATCACTGTGTATTGTTATACTGTCGCATCATCACTGTGTATTGTTATACTGTCGCATCATCACTGTGTATTGTTATACTGTCGCATCATCACTGTGTATTGTTATACTGTCGCATCATCACTGTGTATTGTTATACTGTCGCATCATCACTGTGTATTGTTATACTGTCGCATCATCACTGTGTATTGTTATACTGTCGCATCATCACTGTGTATTGTTATACTGTCGCATCATCACTGTGTATTGTTATACTGTTGCATCATCACTGTGTATTGTTATACTGCCGCATCATCACTGTGTATTGTTATACTGTCGCATCATCACTGTGTATTGTTATACTGTCGCATCATCACTGTGTATTGTTATACTGTCGCATCATCACTGTGTATTGTTATACTGTCGCATCATCACTGTGTATTGTTTATACTGTCGCATCATCACTGTGTATTGTTATACTGTCGCATCATCACTGTGTATTGTTATACTGTCGCATCATCACTGTGTATTGTTATACTGTCGCATCATCACTGTGTATTGTTATACTGTTGCATCATCACTGTGTATTGTTATACTGCCGCATCATCACTGTGTATTGTTATACTGTCGCATCATCACTGTGTATTGTTATACTGTCGCATCATCACTGTGTATTGTTATACTGTCGCATCATCACTGTGTATTGTTATACTGTCGCATCATCACTGTGTATTGTTATACTGTCGCATCATCACTGTGTATTGTTATACTGTCGCATCATCACTGTGTATTGTTATACTGTTGCATCATCACTGTGTATTGTTATACTGCCGCATCATCACTGTGTATTGTTATACTGTCGCATCATCACTGTGTATTGTTATACTGTCGCATCATCACTGTGTATTGTTATACTGTCGCATCATCACTGTGTATTGTTATACTGTCGCATCATCACTGTGTATTGTTATACTGTCGCATCATCACTGTGTATTGTTATACTGTCGCATCATCACTGTGTATTGTTATACTGTCGCATCATCACTGTGTATTGTTATACTGTCGCATCATCACTGTGTATTGTTATAATGTCGCATCATCACTGTGTATTGTTATACTGTCGCATCATCACTGTGTATTGTTATACTGTCGCATCATCACTGTGTATTGTTAAAAATTATACTTGATATAGAAAAAATCAACACATTACATATAATAAAATAAATTTAAAACAAACCAACAAATACATGGACGCTCAAAATTTTTCTTTTTAATTGTGTGTAACAAGTCACATCATTTAACTGCTTTATAGCTGTAATAACTTCCACCAATAATAATTTTTCTGCCCAAATGTGGACCATTAGGACCAAAAAGTTTAAAACTTCACCAAAATCCTTTCGGTGGAGTCGCATTTTTCGGGGCAGAATGACAGGCCTAAAGGGGCAAAGAGTCGCCATTCAGTCAGCGAAACCCCCCGCACCCATAAAGCTCAAACACAAAATATTACTTTAAACATAATCGTTCCGTGCATTTTTTTAGAAAAATGTATTCAATTTACAGTACCAACTAAATGTACATTATAATTTACATATGAGTGTTAAACATGTCGGAGCTGCATGACTAACACTCATATGTAGCTAATAATGTGCATTTATATAAAATCGTGTTCCGAAAAATGTATACTCTTTATTATCTATTATTTAATACAGTTTATATTAAAAATAGTCCAACATGTTTCGAACTATGTTAGTTCATTTTCAGGGACTCAATTGCTTATTACACCAGCTATAGACGTACGGTACTCATTAAAGTATATAAAATTAGGTAGATAAAATGTCGCCAACTGTGTTCAGTTTGTGGTCACTGTATCTGTTGCTTTGTGTTCACCGTTTGTTTGTTAGTGGTGGACTTTTGTCGAAACACGATTTTATATAATCAAGATAATGTACGGTACAAATAACATAAATGTACGGTACAAATAACATAAATGTACGGTACAAATAACATAAATGTACGGTACAAATATCATAAATGTACGGTACAAATAACATAAATGTACGGTACAAATATCATAAATGTACGGTACAAATAACATAAATGTACGGTACAAATAACATAAATGTACGGTACAAATAACATAAATGTACGGTACAAATATCATAAATGTACGGTACAAATAACATAAATGTACGGTACAAATATCAAAAATATACGGTACAAATAACATAAATGTACGGTACAAATAACATAAATGTACGGTACAAATAACATAAATGTACGGTACAAATAACATAAATGTACGGTACAAATAACATAAATGCAAGGTACAAATAACATAAATGTACGGTACAAATAATATAAATGTACGGTACAAATAACATAAATGTACGGTACAAATAACATAAATGTACGGTACAAATAACAAATGTACGGTACAAATAACATAAATGCAAGGTACAAATAACATAAATGTACGGTACAAATAACATAAATGTACGGTACAAATAACATAAATGTACGGTACAAATATCATAAATGTACGGTACAAATAACATAAATGTACGGTACAAATATCATAAATGTACGGTACAAATAACATAAATGTACGGTACAAATAACATAAATGTACGGTACAAATAACATAAATGTACGGTACAAATAACATAAATGTACGGTACAAATAACATAAATGCAAGGTACAAATAACATAAATGTACGGTACAAATAATATAAATGTACGGTACAAATAACATAAATGTACGGTACAAATAACATAAATGTACGGTACAAATAACAAATGTACGGTACAAATAACATAAATGCAAGGTACAAATAACATAAATGTACGGTACAAATAACATAAATGTACGGTACAAATAACATAAATGTACGGTACAAATAACATAAAAATGTGCATTTAGTTAGTACAATAAATTGAATACCTTGACAAAATATTACATTCATGTTTTCATTCCGCTCAGTAAAAGCTAATATATTTCTTCAAACCTAACCACTAACTATCCAACTTTCTTGTGATTGGGGTAACCAGTATTCAGAGAAATAGACATGACGTCATATTTTAATCAAAACACACCAACAACGTAAAACTATTATTGTTAAATGTTATAATAAAATGGGTATTAATGTAAACAGGATATGATAATGTGGACTGGATATGTGTGGGTCAGGGTAGCGACAAGTGGTGGGCTTTTGTGTGCACGGCAATGAACAGTCGGTTTCCATAAAATGCGAGTTTCTAAACCAATTGAGAAATGATTAAGTTCTAAAGGATTACTCCGCTCCAAAGAGTTAATTATTTATCCTGTCGTTAAAGAAGTGATATAGCTATAATGAATGTAAGAGTATAGGTAAATGATAAGTGATATAGGTAATGAAGTGATGTATGTAAAGAAGTGATATAGGTAAGTGAATGGTAATGAAGTGTATAGTAATGAAGTGGTATAGGTAAGAAGTGATATAGGTAAAGAAGTAGAATTATAGGTAATGAAGTGATATAGGTAAAGAAGTGATATAGGTAAAAAGAAGTGATATAGGTAAAGAAGTGATATAGGTAAAGAAGTGATATAGGTAATGAAGTGATGTATGTAAAGAAGTGATATAGGTGAAGAAGTGATATAGTAATGAAGTGATATAGGTAATGAAGTGGTATAGGTAATGAAGTGATATAGGTAATGAAGTGGTATAGGTAATGAAGTGATATAGGTAAAGAAGTGATATAGGTAATGAAGTGATATAGGTAAAGAAGTGATATAGGTAAAGAAGTGTATAGGTAAAGAAGTGATATAGGTAAGATGATATAGATAATGAAGTTCAGATTCCATAGAAGGCCGGATACTAGATTCGGAATTATGGCTTTCTTTTGCAGTTACTTGCTTACAGCTGTTAAGTACATGCGGCTGTTTTAGTTATACATTTGTATTTCTTATTAGATCCACTTACATGTTTATTAATAGTCAAGTCTAACAAACCTGATCATAGTCCGTACCGTCTTAGAACTGCAGTGAGCTGTTCAAGAAATAGGTTAGGGAAGAAGTGGATTGGATTGATCTGGCTCAGGATAGGGATAAGTGGCGGGCTCTTTTAAAAGCGGTAATGAACATTCAGGTTTCATAAAATATATGGAGTTTGCTGACTATGTGAGAAAATATTAACTTCTCAAGAAGGGTTCTGCTCGATGGAGTTAGTTAGTTAGTTAGTTAGTTAGTTAGTTAGTTTCAGTATATTCCCCTCACGGTTCTGCTACACCTGACCAGATACTGCCTTAATCAAAGAATTTTCCGTTGGGGACATGAACCCTTGTTCCCTTCGTGACCAAGAGATATTCCATAAGACACACAAATGTGTTGATCGTGTCACAAGGTGGTCCGGCCACAGCGAACCGTATGTTACAATAACAACTGCACCTTAAAAAGCGCATCCGCAAAATTTGTTGCAAGTTTCAAATGCAATTAAGATATCTCAGGAGTTGGTTTTATTTTACTTCAATTTTCCATTTTCCAAATAACCTTTCCATTTCATGTGTAGAAACGAACAAAACTTGTCAGTGTTGTAGCCTAACTTAAATCACGGCACTGATATATTCGCTGATTATGAAGAAGAAACAGAGATTAAAATCAAAATTCAATTCAATTCAATTCAGGTTATTAATGTGCCGAGTCAACAGCCAGATGCAATTACAGAAACAGCACAACATACAGATACAAGTGACAATGGACAGGAACAGGACAAAATAGACAAACACAACAAACAAATAAATAAGCAAACAATGACTTACTGAAAAAATCAATAAGAACACCTTAAAATAAAGTAATAAAAGTATCACATCTGACTAAGTGTAACAAATTCCTTCTAAAAACATCCATATTGTTACAAATAGAATTAGCCGCAATAAACAAATGATAGCAACAATAATATCCCAGTGTAAGGAACGACATTGGTCTGTCGAGATATGTAGTCGGATATAAAACACTTTTACAAGTTTTTAAATTAAAATTATTTGTGTAAAGGGATTCTATGTTTTCATTTATTTTGAAAGCGTGCAATGCTTCATGTAAAGTACAGACGAACCCGGTTATAACGACACCGGTTTATGCGACATTTCATCTATAACGTAAGATATTCTGCGGTACAAATTAATACCTCACTGTTAAACATAACATTATAGTCCTCGGTTGTAACGACGCAATATATTGTCCCTTTCATGACGTTATAACCGGGTTTGACTGTATTTTTGCCCAGTTTCAGTAAATATTGAAAGAGTTGGACAAATTTTATTCCACTGTTATGAAAATTCCGTCACGTGTCTTTAATTATTACGTGCAGACACACAAATCGAACGGGAGGGCGAACAAAAGTACTTCTTTCAAATGTATTCTCCGAACGCTTCAAATACTGATGTTATACCACAATTTAAAGTCATGAGTACATTGTGCAAGGCTTTATATGTGGATACCAACCTGGGGATGACATCGGGTAACCTACAAGTTGAAACATGGTGGCAATATGATGATAACTCCAGACAGCAGAGTCCTTCTTGAGAAACTAATAATTTCTCAGCTAGTAAATAATTCCCAATATGTTACGGAACCTGAAAGTTCATTATCATATTCATAACAAAATTTGCACAAGACCGTTGAAATATAAACCGAAAATTGTTGGAAAAAAAAAACTTCGTCAAATATACTTAACCTCATTTCCTTGAAAAGATTTTGAAACCATCTGCTTTAGTGATTACTACATTTGATATTTCAACGAAATGCTAAAAAGCGGTGTTGCCGTGTATAATATATTTTTTCTAAAGTGTACACTGTAATGCTGACTCAGCATAACTTTCACTACTACCAAATTCTGATTCCCTTCCGAAACACCTGCTAACATACAGAATGATATAAGAGTAAGCCATATCCGTCAAAATTTTGTAATTACAGTGGATCCTCGAACTTCGAACGGTTTAATGTTCGAACAACTTGAAACTCGAACAAAAAGATCGAGGAATATCCGGTTTTGAAACTCGAACAAAAACTCAAAAATCGAACAAAGAATCACGTGGTCGCCTTCTCTCTCTGCTTGGTCCAGATGAAAGAAGGGTAATTCACCTTCCAGTGAACAGTAATATCCCTCCTACTATTATTATTGATTGATTATTATACAATATTTTTTATGTATGTACTATTTTAAATAAAAATTTTCAATTATTGAAATTAAATATACTTGTTTTATCATTATGATATTTTGAAATAGGCACTTAAAGTGTTTTATATTGGATAAATTTTGGGGGTCTGGAACGGATTAATTGAATTTACATTATTTCTTATGGGGAAATTTAACTCGAAAGTCGAACAACTTGAAAATCGAATCGTCTCCTGAAATGGATTGTGTTCGAAGTTCGAGGTTCCACTGTACTCCGCCAATATGTCTATAGAGACAGCCACACAATTTGTAGCCTATTGGTGACAGTGAAAACACTGTGGTCATTCAACAGGTTTTAGCGGAAGTACTGGTGATCGTGGCGGCTGTTGCTTCATATCCCGTGACATATGTACAGACTACTCCACAGCAAGGCCAGCAGACAGTGTCTCCCCAGCAGTACAGATTACTGCTGCAGCAACCTCAAGCCCAGATCGGAGCAACTCTCTATCAACAGGAGCCTCAGACTCAGACTCAAACGCTGATCTATCAACAACCGCAACAATTACAAGCTCAACCTCAGTCGCAGGTTCAGCCTCAGACTCAAACGCTGATCTATCAACAACAACCGCAACAATTACGAGCTCAACCTCAGTCGCAGGTTCAGCCTCATGCTCAAACCCTGATCTATCAACAGCAACCCCAGCAGATACCTCAAACGCAGCCTCAAGTCTACGCAGCTCAGCGACTTAAGGCACGTCCCCTCCCTCCTCAACAGTCGGGGGCGCAGCCCCTCGAGGTTCCTGAGGACTATGATGTGAGTAGCACTAAAACATTTACGGCTATACTGTACAATGTCAATAATTGACACTACAGTCCACTATACATCTTACTATTTACTGTTCTCGACTGACGGAAACAGCTTTGACCTTGACACTGTGGATATGGTCCCTTATCCTGGGGCTAAACTTGCGGAGAAAACATATAGGACCTCAAATTAAAACACATACAAGGCTCTGTCACTGCATCTATTACTTTCCACTGGTTAGCATCTGTTAGGTGTTAAGTTTACAAGCCTAAATTAAATTTGTGCGGTGGCCTAAGCAAACAGAACGAAAGAGAGCATAGTATTAACTCGCACATAAAAGGCACAGCTGCACTTCAGTTGAATGTGCTTTAACTGGAATACTTCAGTTAGTAGTCATAAACATCTAACGGTCTGAATTTCCTCTTTGCCACCTGCCAAGGTCAATACTGTTTCCGTGAGTCGACAACAGTACCTCGATCTTAATGTGGAGATATAGTTCCAGTACTTCTTGACATTAGGCGACAGATGGAAGACAGTGGTTAGATTCATGCCATACATTCTTCATCTCCGAAGAAGTTACACAAGTGGCTGGGTGTTTTCCAGAACTAGTCTGGAAAAGTGAGGCGCCTTCGCGAATTCAGCCCCAGCTCTCTAGTCTTTGAACCCCAAATCTCTAGTTTATCAGCCCAAACTCTCTAGTTTAAAACCCCAAATCTCTAGTTTATTAGCCCCAACTCTCTAGTTTTTCAACCCAAATCTTTAGTTCATCAGCCCTAACTATCTAGTTTTTCAACCCAAATCTCTGTTTTTCAGCCTCCAGTTTTAAACCCATAAATCTCTAGTTTATCACCCCAACTCTCTAGTTTATTCAGCCCAATCTCTAGTTTTTCATCAACCAAAAAATCTCTAGTTTATCAGCCCCAACTCTCTAGTTTATCAGCCCCAACTCTCTAGTTTTTCAATCCCAAATCTCTAGTTTTTCAGCCTCAACTCTTTAGTTTTTCAACCCAACTCTCTAGTTTATCAGCCCCAACTCTACTAGTTTTTTCAATCCCAAATCTCTAGTTTTTCAGCCTCAACTCTTTAGTTTTTCAGTCCCAACTCTCTAGTTTATCAGCCCCAACTCTCTAGTTTTTCAATCCCAAATCTCTAGTTTTTCAGCCTCAACTCTTTAGTTTTTCAGTCCCAACTCTCTAGTTTATCAGCCCCAACTCTCTAGTTTTTCAATCCCAAATCTCTAGTTTTTCATCCCGTAGTCTAGTCACTATACTGTTTGAGCTAACAATGTCTACTGTTGGTCGACATCCCTACCACGAAGCGCTGCGTGACGCAAAGCATTTTGTCGTGAAAGGTCACTAGTGTGCAAGTAAATCATCGTACTTTGCCTTTTAAGCTACAAAGAGGAAATACGTGACTAAGACACCGTGCAGTTGTCAAGATATTACAAAGTCTGTGTGTTTAACCTCAAGGAAATCTCAGTAGCGTTCATAGTAGGATGGCTTCCTTTCCTTCTGCAACAAAATAAAATATGCCTCAGTTCATACCATCTTGTTACTTGCAAGAAATTCAAAAAAATAAACTCATAACAAGACGTCGTGTGTGTTACTATCCAGACAAGTGTTTTATTACAAACATTGCTCGACTTTTATTCGGGGTTTTTACGAAACACTGTAGGGCAATTTTATTTTGGTTTCCTATTATTAAAAACCAAATACCTGCACTTACAAAGCATATACAATTAATATTATACAATCTTCACTCCTACATGTTTCGGCGGTCGACCGCCATCTTCCGGGAGCAACACCTAAAATATGTTAAATTTAAAAACTAATGGAGCCAGTTCTCATTTATGCAAGTAAAATAGGATCACTGGTTCTTATAATGTAGAATACATCAGTTCACGACACGTGTCATTAAAATACGTACAGTAGTTGTTACGTGGTTAGAAGATCCCCAAAACATTTAGTACGTGATTTATTATAAGCGTAATTTGGTTTTTGATTTCGGTTAGTAGAGGTTTGTTACGACTCCTACGCTACATGAAAATCAAAATGAACGTTACAGATTTTCTCAAAATGTGCGCGTTTTAAGTTCTATTGTAATTTTCGGGATTAAAATTAATTAAGCATCTTCTTGGTCAGTCTATATTTTGGCAAACTTTCGTGAGAGTTTCATGGTCCTTTGGGGGGCGAGGCGAATTTTACACTGGAAAACGCTGGAATAGTCTTATGAAAGGAATATTCGACACTTCTGTATCCATAGAGATTATTTTAAGCCGAAAATTTATTTTTAAAATTATTTGTAGGCTACGTGGTGGACTTTCGAGGAATCGTGGTTAGATTCTGGCACGGGCAATTTTTTCTGCTTACGAAAAGACCAGACGGACTCTGGGGCCTAACCAACCTCCTAGACAATATATACGGGGGGGAATTTTATTCTGGTAAATCCTACATCCTGCGTACATAAAATAAAAAGGAAGGCAGACTAATAGGATTGTTTATATTTGCGCAAGAACTGCCTTATAAAACACATTAATAAAGACATATAGAAGAGAGGGAAAGACGAGGAAGAAGACGTAAGCTGCTACTTGATGACCTTAAGGAAACGAGAAGATTTGAAGGGGGAAGCACTAGATTGTACTCTCTGGAGAATTCTCTTTGGAAGGGGCTTTGGACCTGTCGCAAGACAGTGTACGTGATGATGGTAAAGTAGCTGGGACGTGGAGCTGCCGAGGTTAAAAATTAGTGGAGCTATACGTTTAGTCGCCCCATACGCCTTTAAGGCGTGTACAGGGACAACTTCTCATTTACCTTCCCCTTATTAGATATGATTAAGGTTAATTGCTAATTACCTTTTAGGTTTGGTCAATCGCATTTTAAGTAGTCACGTCTTACAGAACGGCCTCATGCTTTTTAGCTCGCATCGGAGTGGGCTCAGATGAATAGTGTTCTGGAACATGAGCAGGAGGATGGATAAAGTCCATGAACCTAGTAATCGCAAGAGTAATAGGCCTGTACGAGGTCTGAAAATTTTAAAATTAAATTGTTGTTAGCCTTTTCTTGTTGAATATTTTCCGACTTTATAAAAAATTGTCATAAAAAGTTTTGAAATGTGGTGCTGGAGAAGAATGGAGAAGATCAGTCGGACCGATCGTGTGAGAAATGGAGAAGTATTACATAGAGTGAAGGAGGAGAGGAATATCGTACATACAATAAAAAGAAGAAAGGCTAACTGGATTGGTCACATCTTGCGTAGGAACTGCCTTCTGAAACATGTGATTGAAGGAAATGTAGAGGGAAGGATAGAAGTGACGGGAAGATGAGGGAGAAGACGTAAGCAGCTACTGGAAGATCTTAAAGAAAGGACAGGTTACTGTAAATTGAAAGAGGAAGCACTAGATCGCACCATGTGGAGAACTTGCTTTGGAAGAGGCTACGGACCTGTCGTAAGGCAGACTACAGAATGAATGAACGAATGAAAACAAATTAGTGTGGGACAGAGACAGCTGCTATTTGTATGCAAATTTTTGTTCCCGTATAAAAGCCCAGTGTGTGTATAAGGGGACATTTCATTAAAGCTTGTCAACAGCTAGTGCCAACTTTACCTTTAAGCGATGCACATCATGTTCACAAATGAGGTCCTGCTGACGGTGACGTGGTAGTAAATATTGTGTGATATGAAGATCTGCCAATATAAATGGGTAAAGGTAAAGGTAAAATAGGTGAAGGTGTCCCTGGCCACACCATGAAGGCATATAGCGGGACTGGACACATAGCTGCACTCAGTCTTACTCTCGGCAATAGATGGAGTTGAGTGGTCATCATCACCGGCCGCTTCATCCCCGGGGAAGAACATACGGTGTCAATGTTGTGGGAGGTCGGGTGGACCTCAGAGACAGTATGGACATTTTTTAAGAAGAAAGAATCTTCCAGGAATAAAACTCCAGACTATAGTGACTATAGTGACTGAGTTATCCCAGCTTGCAGTACAAGCAAGTACATCAGGTTACTTAAGATTTTCTGACTGCATGGAATACAGTCCATCCTGAATATTACCATTTGCTGGGACGTTAAGCCTTATACAATAATAGAAATTTTCTGAATTTTTGGAGTCAACATTTCCTCTCAAGATGGAGGCAGCAGGTTTCGCCGAAATATGGGCAAGATTCTACCAGTCTATATGGCGTCACGTCTCAGTCATCGCCGTGAGAATCTGAAATCTTCTACAGAATCTACCTTACTGGGCTAAGCAATGAAATTGCGTGTTCCATAGAATCAGGAAATTTCTTGAGGTATTGAGTAGCCATCACCTCATTAGCACGTTAAAGACTAGAAATAAAGGTAAAGCTAAATTTCTTCCTATAACAGGCCATGAAGGCCCAGAGGGGGAGTAGAGGTATAGCTCTACTCTTCCTTTAACCTCGGCACTAGATGGGAGTGGGTGGTCAACTCCACGCCCCGGCCGCTTTACCCCCGGGAAAGAGACCCGGTACTCATTGTATAGGAGGCTGGGTGGACCCCAGGGCCGGTCTGGACGGCTGCGGAAAATCTCGCCCCCACCGGGATTCGATCCCCGGACCGTCCAGCCCGTAGCGAGTCGCTATACCGACTGAGCTATCCCGGCCCACGACTAGAAATAAACTGAATTATATTCACAGAAACGGTTCGTACCGCGCAGTAAACACACTACCTATCGGTTATATAAACCAGTCATTTAAAGCCGTATACAGAAAAAAAATCACTTTTTCTTCTCTCATACACATAAAACACACAAAACGCACTGTTTGGGCAGAACGTAGAGTTTTAGGCGCTTTCGAAAAATTGTGAAAAGCGACTATTATCTTCGTCACGTCTGTCTTCCTGTCCTTCAGTCCGCATGGAAAACCTCGACTCCCACTGGACGGATTTTCATGAACTTGATATTGGTGTGTTTTTTTGAAGATCTCTCGAGAAAATTCAAGTTTCATTATAATCTGATAAAAATAACGGGAATTTTTCATAAAGGCCTATGTACATTTATGATAATATCTCCCTCAATTCTTCTTAGAATGAGAAATGTTTCAAGTACAAGTTGTAGAGAAAATCAAAACACACATTTTATGTTCAATAATATTTTTCTGAAAATCGTGCTGTTTATGACATAATGTGGGAAAATATAGTACAGCCAGACAGGCCACATACGACAATATAATACGGCGCATGCGCTTTGCGTGCTGGATGACTAAGGCTATAGACACACACTCACAATATGTAATACTGATTGCTTTTCCACGGGAAAATTGGTTACACAAAAGAGCTTCAATGCTAAGTTTATAGTACATTACATGTCTTTATGTTAAACCTGGTGGTACATAGAGTAACCACCACACTTTAAAGGTTTACGGAAGAGTACGGTGTTTTACATTTTTGAACATACGTAATGTGTGTTCTTATAAATCATGACTAAGGGACAGAGCCTCGTATTTACGTAACAAGTAGAGGAATGTTCCTTCTGGGAAATTCGCACCGCGCAGCCGTCTGCTGAGTAACGAGGAGAAATTTATTTAATTGGCGTGAAAGGAAGTACGTTGGGCACATGTTACTAAGAGGTGCAAAGCTTTTGATTGTTAGAGGTAGGTTATTTAGCGATGCTGTGTCAACTGAAGCTACACTTCTGCGAAAGATATGGAAGGATAGCCGCCAGATTGGAAGGTGTAAGGATCTGGAAGGACGTGACGTACTTAAGTCTACAGAATTAGCGGTACACCTTGCGGTCTGTTCCATATCGTTTTGGTAGGCGCTTTTCGCAAAACTGCGAAAAGCGACTATTAGCTTCGTCATGTCTCTGTGTCCATCAGTCTGTCCCTCTCTCTTTACGCACGAAACAACTCGTCTCCCACTGGACGGACTTTTATTACATTTGATATTTGAGGATTTTTCGAAAATCTCTGGAGAAAATTCAAGTTTCAATAAAGGGTCCTTTATACAAATACCTATGTAAATTTATGGTATTATTTTGCTGAATTCTTCCCTAGAATGAGAAATGTTTCAGAAAAAGTTGTAGAGAAAATCAAAACACACGTTTTACGTTCAGCAACTTTTCCGAAATTTGTACCGTTTATGAGATAATGTGGAAGAATGTGGTAGAGCCAGACAGGCCACAGATGACAATATAATACGGCGCATGCGCTTTGCATGTCATGATAACTAAGACAAGGATATAGACACTCACTCATAATATTTAAAACTTATTGCTTTCCCACTGCAACGATGGTTACGTGAACGCGCCTCAATATTACGTTATACGCACACTGCCTGTCTGGTTTTGCTTGCAGACGTTGTCTG
Source organism: Reticulitermes speratus (assembly GCA_021186555.1). Lineage (NCBI taxonomy): Eukaryota > Metazoa > Arthropoda > Insecta > Blattodea > Rhinotermitidae > Reticulitermes > Reticulitermes speratus. The sequence continues at coordinate 40,119,768 of JAJKFL010000014.1, read as the reverse complement.
GAAGTCGAGCTGTGTTCAGTGCTTTTGATCTTAGTTCGCTCAAGTGATAGCGTAATCTAAACCTCAGTCCTCTCGAGAGATAAGATAACAAATACCTCTTAACGACTCATAGTCTTTAATTCAAACCATACTTAACTCCAGCTGTCAATTAGTAACCTAAGTTCCGTTTGCCAGTTTCACCACTTTCCAAAGCAACTTTCTCAAATATTAACATAAACATGGAACGAAGACCATTGATTTGAAAGTTTATTTTACACTTACTGACCCGAACAGCCGGAGACCTTAATTCTACTAGTCTTATCCGTTTAACTCTTCGAAGCATAAATTTATTTTCAGCAGTAGATAAAAAAAGTAAGTTACTACCTCACATTAAACGTACCGCGTCTCTACTACGAAGATAAATGTGTTAATGCTGTATAGTGAAATAATCGCTGTTTGTTCTGAGATCCACACAAAACACATAAATACAGTCCGTACCGCGCAGTAAACACACTCCGTCTCAGTTATACAAACCAGTCAGTTAATGCTGTATAGTGAAATAATCGCTCTTTGTTCTGAGATCCACACAAAACACATAAATACAGTCCGTACCGCGCAGTAAACACTCTCCGTCTCAGTTATACAAACCAGTCAGTTAATGTTGTACAGTGAAATAATCGCTGTTTGTTCTGAGATCCACACAAAACACATAAATACAGTCCGTACCGCGCAGTAAACACTCTCCGTCTCAGTTATACAAACCAGTCAGTTAATGCTGTACAGTGAAATAATCGCTGTTTGTTCTGAGATCCACACAAAACACATAAATACAGTCCGTACCGCGCAGTAAACACTCTCCGTCTCAGTTATACAAACCAGTCAGTTAATGTTGTACAGTGAAATAATCGCTGTTTGTTCTGAGATCCACACAAAACACATAAATACAGTCCGTACCGCGCAGTAAAACACTCTCCGTCTCAGTTATACAAACCAGTCAGTTAATGTTGTACAGTGAAATAATCACTGTATGTTCTGAGATCCACACAAAACACATAAATACACTGTGTGGGCAGAACGTAGAATTTGTGAATGTTAAACGTATTGATATATAAATATTCTCGTACCGCGCAGTAAACACACTACCTCTTAGTTATACAAACCAATCAGTCAATGTTGTGTAGGTAAATAATCGCTGTTTGTTCTCAGAATCATACTCGACATATAAATACACTGTGTGGTCAAATTCAGTGCTTTGTGATAAAGCAAGCTGTACATATTGTTGCTACTGTGCTGTACTCTCTTAAAGAATAGTGGTTAGTATGTGTACCACGAGTTTGAGCACTCAAAAATTCTTTCAGCCCACGCAGTGTGTTTCTATGTTTCCTATGGTTTCAGAAAACAGAGAGATGTTTTTCCTCTAACACATTAACGACTTAATAGTTTTTACAATTGAGGAGTGTGTTTACTGTGCGGTACGAACTAAACGTTTATATATAATTCAGTGCTCCACTAGTGCTTCACACTCATCTTCACAATTGTACGAAACCTGGGAACATTTAAAATAAAAAGCACTCCCTTTCCAATGTCGGGGAACATTGAATAGACAAGTACTTTCACATTTTTTTCCTTCAACAAGTTAACTGTTCTTTTTCTATTGCACGGCCCTATATGGTGTCGAATGGTAGTACAACTGAATGACAAATTGGGAACAGCAGAGACAAACGCGACGGTGGTCTATTTTAAATTATAGCCACAGCATTCCTATGGAAATTTTAAATAAAACCCCGAAGAGAGTCGGTTAGGGCAGCTGGCCTAAGGATTGGCAGTAGAATATGATTCTTGGTTTATTGAGCGAAGTCTTCTCAACTGTATAGCTATGACAGTAAGATTATGTTGAAGTAAGCAGTGTTTGGGTTAAGAATTTAAGCTAGGACCTGCTTGCTACACGCAAAGCAAGAGTGCCAGTGAGAACTAATTGTCTTCTGGACTTGACCATTGTCCGAATAAAATATAAAAATATAAAATCACGACGTTTCGGAAGCTGCTTCTTCTTCCGTCTTCAGGTGAATGGAGGGGGAGACACCTACTCAGATGGGTCCCTTAGACCGGGCTAATCTGAATCACTGATTGAGATTAGCTCGGTCTAAAGGACCCATCTCAGTAGGTGTCTCCCCTCCGTTCACCTGAAGATGGAAGAAGAATCAGCTTCCGAAACGTCGTGATTTTTTATTTGTATATTTTATCCGGACGATGGACAAAGTCCAGAAGAAAATTATTTCTCACAGAAACTTTTGGAATTTAAAGTGCCAGTCATTAAATGACATCAGTTTACTGTTTGCTGACGATACAGCAAACAGTAACAAGATTACGAGGTTGCTTATCTGACGGTTTAATTACAATATACAAAGTATACAAGAAACAGCAATATCAGCAGCATTTACCTCTTTTCGTTGTCCCACAAACTAAAACCAAAACACTAAGTTTCGAAAGCAAATTATTTCCTTCTTCAGGTGAAGCAGTTCTTGTAAATCTTGCTGATATTACTCATGTAAAACCATTGTCAAAAAGTCTGTATGTTGCAATTAATAAAAAGAAATATGTCGGCTAAGGGCTTGGTAGTGTTTTTCAGTGTTTTCACTACTTTAACAAATCTCTGAACAACTACGGAGATCCCGGGATTCAACTCCGACGCTTGAGGAGATCAGAACAGTTGGTAACTGGAACAACTACTGTACCAGGATGTACGTTGTCGATAATGTAACTAATCAATGTTAATAAAGGTCTTTTAATAATTTAAATTTAATAAGAAATGGGTCTACAAACACAAAACATTAAATCCAGCATTAAAATCGTTGACAGGAGCCAACGCAGTGTTAAATGTCATTATGCTAATGGAGCTACACTTCCGGAGCCTCTGGTTACGTCTAGAGAAACGGCCTTCCTGGTTATTCCTTACAACCAGTTACACATAATTATAACAGAGCCAGCTGGCTGCATAATGTGTGGACAAATGAAAACCGGTCTGGACTGCGATATAAAATCACGAAGCGGAACACAACGCGCTGTTCACGTTCTATTTGGCCCTTTTATACATCTTGAAAGAGCCGATCTCATTGGCTGCGCGGTCTAAGGCGTGGGTCTTCGGCCGCTCGCTTACTAGGATCGTGGGTTCGAATCCTACCGGGGGCATGGATGTTTGTGTCTTGTGAGTGTTGTGTGTTGTCAGGTAGAGGCCTCTGCGACGAGCCGATCCCTCGTCCAGTGGAGTCCTACCGACTGTGGTGTGTCTCTCAGTGTGATCAAAAGAAATTACAAACCTCGACACTGAAACGGGAAACCGGAGTAGGTAGAAGAGAGGGAGAGAGAGAGAGAGAGAAAAAAAAACTTGAAAGAGCAGATTTAGGCTGTAGACAATATATATTACAGCTATACGAACATTCTGTTATTCTGTTCCGTGGTAACATTTCCAGTTTAAATATACCAACGACATACAACATTAGTAATGGTAATAACTCTTAACATTATTCACACCTTACATTTCAACTTTATATTTAAAGCCCGACAAATGTACAATTCAATCACATTAATTGTGCACTTTCCCTGTCCTACATGTTTCGAACCCTTAATTTGCTTTCATCTTCAGGGACACATTATCTAAAATCGCACACTATTTACACCAACTGGCACAATTATTTACATGAATTATTTACAATTGTTCACATACACTGTTTTAAACAAATAAAAGTTAAAAATTGTGATTGTTGGTTGTTTGTCTTACATTGTTTAAAAATTGTATAAAAGTTGAACAATCTATGGTGTTTTGATATCCTGCTTATTGGAGTAAGTTGCCTGTTGGGTGGTGAGAGCCCAAATTGAGGGTTCGAAACATGCAGCACAGTGAAAGTGCACAATTAATGTGATTGAATTGTACATTTGTCGGACTTTGAATATGAAGGTAATAATTCTTGTGATGTAATTCCAAACAAAATTTAATTTAGAACGTGTTTTTAGGTGCATTCGCTAAATAGCGAAAAATGACTATTAGCTCCGTCATGTCTGTCTGTCCGTCCGTCCGCATGGAACAACGCGGCTCCAACTGCACGGATTTTCATTAAATTTGATATTTGAGGATTTCTCGAAAGTATGTTCAGAAAATTAAAGTTTAATTAAAATATGACAACAATAACGGCACTTCACGTAATTACCTACGTATATTTACTGTATTATATCGTTAAATTCTTCTTAGAATGAGAAATATTTCAGACGAAAATTGTAGAGAAAATCAAAACACACATTTTATGTTCGATAAATTTTTCCGAAAATCGTGCCGTTTATGAGATAATGTGAAATAATATGGTACAGCCAGACAGGCCACAGACGACAATATAATACGGCGCATGCGCTTTGTATGCTGGATAACTAAGGCTACAGACACACTCAGAATATTATTACACTTATTGCTTTTCCACGGCAACAATGGTTACGTGAACGCGCCTCTATATTACATTTATACGTACATTGCCTATCTTGTGTGTGGTTGCATTTAAGGCTATTAGCCTACAACCGTACAACACAAAACTAAGTTAAGAGGGAGCATATTTAATAAATAAAAGTGTATAATTAAGGTGGATATAACGATAAACCACTTACTTTAAATTACGTTTATTTCCGTTAATACCAGGTTTCTTTCTGTAGCGCAAAAGCCCTACTCGGGCCTAGACTGCCTCATTGTTCTGGTTTCTACATGCCACACAATTAGACACAGACACATCCGGTAGGACTCCTCTGAACGAGTGATCAGCCCGTCAACATACAACAAACACAAGAGAGGAACATCAGTGCCCTCAGCAGGATTCGAACCTGCGATCGCAGCAATCGAGAGGCTGCAGAATTATTAATGCCAGCTACTTTGTTATAATGAAAGTAATGACGATTCTGATGCTGTTTTTTTTATGCCATGCAGACTGTTAAATAATTATTGACGTTTCGAAGGAACCTAGTAACTCGATCTTCAGGGTAAAGCAGTCCAAGAATAGATCTTTGTCATGATATAATAGGGACATATGTCTTTGTAAAATAAGAAGTTTTGGTTTGTGTGAAAGGAAATATGGCAACATAGCCACGCGTTTTTATGCTAAAGCATGATTCGTTTACTACGGAATACAAGCAGTTAGTTGGCCTTCTTCAAGGAACGGACCTGGAATTTTTGCGCCATAGCCGAATTATCCTGCAGCTAGAGTACCTGTATCATGTGGGAAGCAGGAAATGGAGAAAGTGGCTGAGAGTGAAATTACTTTCTCCGTTTCGATCGTCAATATCGACTCGTGGGGAGGAGAAGGGGGTGACACAGGGGTCCCTCTCATTCTATCATGGGTTGGTCCCTTGTTAACAATGAGTGCCACGCCACTGGCGATTGACCCGTTGTAAGAACGTAATTATACGACATGAAACACGGAAGCCCTGCTTCTGAACAGGGACGACTTGAGTTAACATTTAGACCCGAAGAGAGGTTATTCTGAGTGGGGATTGTCACGGTTTTCCTCAGTCCTTCTTGGCAAATGTCCATATTTAACTCAAATTATACCATTTTCACTACCACATATTTTCAGTTTACTTTTCATTAATCTTATTTTAATCCCATGCTAAGAAGTCTTAGCTACTGAAGGCCATTAAGCAAATATAAAGGCAAAAGAAAGGTAAAGGTGTCCCCGTTCACGCCATGAAGACATACAGGGGGAGCAGAGGTATAACTCCACTCATTCTTAACCTCGGGACGAGATGGAGATGAATGGTTAACTTCATGCCCCGGCCACTTTACTCCCTCGAAAGCAGCCAGGTACCCATTAAATAGGAGGCTGGAGAGAAGAACAATCTCTTGCCCCTACCGGGATTCGAACCCCGGATCGTCCAGCCCATTGTCGCTATATCAATTGAGATATTCCGCCTACCTCATTAAATAAATAAATATACAGATATAGTATTGATTTGCGGGTTAATTACGGAACACAGGGGTCTAGTGAGCAGCCTTGTATCGCGCAGACTTTCGTGTTACCTCTGCCTCTCCGAGTCAACAGTTTACTCTGAAACATGTCGCAACGCAACGCCCTACTTCCTCGTCCTTGCATATCTAATCTAATTATAATCTTCTTTCCTTCTCATTCTGCACTATATAAGTGCCGCGCTTGAAATTATATTAATCTGTAACACAAAATCAGTTGTATAGTCGTGCAATTGTGACCATATTCGAAGGATAATTTGCCTGTCGCTTGATAATCCCAAAGAAATGTACATCGTCTTTTTTTGCCAGTGACTGCATATAAAAAAATTCAGTAGAGAACAAAGATCTTTTAAGAGTCCGATCACAATCTTATGACACTGCACAAAGAATTCATATGAGTCGCCCTATGTAGACGTGTCTGTAGGTGGTACTAGAGGGGTGTCGGGTTAGTTGGTTATAAGTAGTTACAGCCTATAGGTTTCACATCGTTCTGTGTTGCCCACTACGAAACGAAATAAAATAATCGTTCTTGATCAGACACTTGTACTATGTAGGCTACTATGGCACTGTCCAACAGAAACCATAGATTTATCCTTAGTCATGGGGGTGAAATAGCGTACAATTTAGGAAAGTGCATGTCAGAAGAGGCGTTAAATGGAATGAAAATGATGTACACAAAGCCAAGATTTTAGAAAGAGAGACAACACTGCTTCTCGCATACTTGTTCCCTTTTGAATCATTCTCGCGAAAGATCTTCCTTGGAGCGATTCGATTGATCAACCACACATACGAGCGCCTGAATTTATAGTTTGAACGTTCACCGTGCACAGCAGCACTAGTCGTGCGGTACGAAAACTAGCACAGCCATACGCAAACAGTGGCCATTTTTTCTCCCGAGTGCGGGTTCGTCTCTACTATGTTGAGTAAGTTTCCTTAAAATACGATGACTTTAAACAGATTAGACGCAGTAGTGAAAAACTCGTAAAGTAACTACACTAATACACAGCAGTACCAAAACTCTTGTAACGTATTTGAAACCACCGTTAAAAGCTTTGAATAAATGCGAACAAAAAATTGCAATATTCAGACAGTAAAGGCTACTAGCAGAGTCGACGCGCTAGTAAATGGAGCTTCTCTCATCAACGCACATGCACGCAAGGGCACAGATCATCGCGCAAAGTTCTGTCTTTCAACAGCGGGATGTCAGAGCTTGAAAATCGCAAGGAGAATTGAAGGAAGGGGCATTAACAGCTTACTCAAGTGGTGAATTGCAATAGAGCATACTGGTATGGTAGAATCAAGACAGTTCCTTTTACAAAGGATCTAATTGCTGCAAGAATTTATTATGTGAATACACAGAGTTTTTTAAAGCTTGTTTTTTAAAAGCTTACTTTGTAAACTATTTATTTTAATTAATATAAAATTTTTGTGTGAAACTTTGGATCCAAAAGCATGGTATGAATTGGCAGTGCATGTTATGTACCATTTATGTGCATTGAAGAGACTTGCCTGAAGATGAATATTGGTAGTCAAAATGTGTAGAGAGAATTGAGGTAATAATAGTTATGGCAATAGCTGTGCCAACAGAAAATTTTGTTGTAATACTGGATTGTAATCATGATGATGGTTGTTGTTTACAGTGTCTGTGCCTGAATTTGTATATTTGTTTCAGCCTAACCCCCAATACCAATTTTCATTTGACGTTAAGGATGATGAATTCACCAACTATCAGAACAGGAAGGAACAGCGAGAAGGAGGCAAAATTTCTGGCAGCTACAGTGTTGTTGACTCTGATGGATTTATTCGCACCGTTAAATATACGGCAGATCCCGTGGAGGTTTGTAGGATTTAGTCTGTTCTTTCAGGTTAAATAAAGCACTTGATGCTTAACTCTGTCCTTGCTAAACATAGGATACTTCACTTAGAACCCCTGGCTTCCCTGATTTGATTGTAGTTGTGTGAGTCAGTGCAAAAAATGTGTCCTACCAACTCTCAGAAGTTAAACCTAACTATGTACGGCTTCTCAACAATGGGAATTATATGCTTCCATGGAAATTCTAGCAAAAGTAAGGTTTTTTAAACAACAATGAAGGAAATGTACACAGTATAACAATTGTGACATGTCCACTGTCCCTTTTCATTTGTCTTAAGACCCTAACACTTATGGGAAAATTGTTCTGAGCATTAATGTGTGTTTTATTATTCACAATTTTTTCTATGAAATATTTTTTTATGTTTTGGTAAGTATTTATAATGAGTTACATGTTAGTATCATGATGCTGAGAGGAACTGGTGTAGCTATTCTGTGAAGTGTCCATTGTTATTGCCAGATTTTAACCAAAACTGGAATAGATGAACAAGTTTTAGTACAGTCCCCCCATATCAAATGTCATTCAGATCTTCAGATGTCTCTAGTTGTTATGTGCAGACAGACAGACAGTAATAAAAGGTGCAATTTTGTGGCATTTCTTTGTGAAAGTGCCAGTAGACCAACCTGTAAGGGATTAATATACATGGTATAAATTATATCAAGATTATGGGATGGATCTGGTGGTTGTATGAATGTGCTGCAGTAGACTGAGAATGCAGCTTTGGGGGGGGGGGGGGGGGGGGGAGGTGTGGAAATGAGGAGTGACTGGAACAAACAGGAGTACAGTGGACCCTCGAACTTCGAACGGTTTGATGTTCGAACAACTTGAAACTCGAACAAAAAATTCGAGGAAAATCCGGTTTTGAAAGTCGAACAAAGAATCACGTGGTCGCCTTCTCTCTCTGCTTGGTCCAGATGAAAGAAGGGTAATTCACCTTCCAGTGAACAGTAATATCCCTCCTACTATTATTATTGATTGATTATTATACAATATTTTTTATGTATGTACTATTATAAAAAAAAATTTTTCAATTATTGAAATTAAATATACTTGTTTTATCATTATGATCTTTTGAAATGGGCACTTAAAATGTTTTATATTGGGTAAATTTTGGGGATCTGGAACGGATTAATTCAATTCACATTATTTCTTATGGGGAAATTTAACTCGAAAGTCGAACAACTTGAAAGTCGAACCGTCTCCTGGAACGGATTGTGTTCGAAGTTCGAGGTTCCACTGTAATCGTAACTGATTACAGATTGAAAGTTTTGTATGAAAGAGTAGTATAGCAAATGTTTGTTTGCTACAAAAAGTGGCAATTTAAAACATAAGATAGTTATAAAATAATTATTTTTCTAGTGGTGATAAAATATGTGTGTACATACAACATTGACTAGTCTCTGTGGACAATTTAGAAGAGGATCAAAGTTCTTCTTTCTCACACGGCCGATCAAATTTTCTTTTCTGAAGTAAACTACAATGTTGGTCCTTCAATCTTAATGCGGAAATGGAGGCATTAAAATATGCATTAAATTGTGATTACACATAAATTATGATTTTTGTCATTAGTAGCATAAAGCTCATTAAATGTCAATTGGAAATTTTTGTAGTTATAAAAATAGTTATTGAATTTGGAGCATAAAATCTACTGAGAGAACAATTCTTGTGCAGGTGTAACAACTCTGTTGTGTAAAAACAAAGTTCATTAAAAATACGTAACACAAATAACTATCTTATTAAATGGAATAAAAGGATATGTACCTCTGTTTATTATCAATACAAAACACCAATTGCCAATCCATCAGAGGCTTCCGACTTCTTATCGTCATCACTATTTAATATTTCCGTCAAACTTAATTACTCAAATGTCATTGTGAAAAAGCATCTTTAAACTGAAATGAAAAGTTTTATTAATGGGAGATAGGCAATATATGCTGATCCTGTACATTGATAATCTTAGCATTAATAGGTGTGACATTACTCAGAAAACATGCTCTATCGTAACCATGGAAACTGGTGTGTTGCTTACTCACAAAACAAGGGTTTTACATAAGGTAGATATATACTTCATATATGTAATTTCAGATGTGGGCTGAAGCAGTGTGTTCCCCTAATATGTTGGTACTGCCGCACCAGATTGCATGAACTGTCATAACCCAAAAGATCACAGTATGAAGGTTCACCGCCATGGAAACCTCAAAATTTTTGTACACATGTTTTGTAAATGATTGCAGGGCTTCAAAGCTCAAGTGACTCGTGAGCCAACGGACATTGTGGTGAAGATTCCGACACCACCTCCAGTCCAGGAGCAGGTGCAGCAGTATGTTGCTGTAAGTCCACTTTGTCTTGATTCAATATTCCTTTGTAGAACTGCAGAAACATGTTTGTAGCCAGCACCATATTTATAGGATCAGAATCAATGAACCCTTTAACGACTAAGGAAAAAAAGTGAACGTACTTTTTTTTCCAGTGCTTCCCAATTTTTAACAGAGCATTTGACTTGTTCCATATCCAAAGGCTGGGTTGCCTAATTTGGATTTCTGAACGTGAAATAAATGAATGAATGAATGAATGAATTGCTTGGTGAAAGTTCTCAGGATTTGCCCGTCTGTGCTTCTGATAAGAGCAGCATGTAGATGAAGGTGAGTGTGGAGCATCGGTGGAATGATACTGGGGAACAGTGAGGTACTGGCAGATAAACCTGTCCCACTGCCACTTTGTCCAGCATAAATGTCACATGGATTGGCACATGATCAAACCTGGCCCTCCACGGTGAGAGGCTGGTGATTACTGCTTAAGCCATGGCGTAGCCACTCAAAGAATAAGATTAATGTGAAGTATATTTAAATGTTCAGTCCGTACCGCGCAGTAAACACACTCCGTCTCAGTTATACAAACCAGTCAGTTAATGCTGTACAGTGAAATAATCGCTGTTTGTTCTGAGATCCACACAAAACACATAAATACACTGTGTGGGCAGAACGTAGAATTTGTGAATGTTAAACATATTGATGTACAAATATTCAGTTCGTACCGCGCAGTAAACACACTACGTCTGTTATACAAACCAGTCATGTAATGCTGTACAGTGAAATAATCGCAGTTTGTTCTGAGATCCACACAAAACACATAAATACAGTCCGTACCGCGCAGTAAACACACTCCGTCTCAGTTATACAAACCAGTCAGTTAATGTTGTACAGTGAAATAATCGCTGTTTGTTCTGAGATCCACACAAAACACATAAATACACTGTGTGGGCAGAACGTAGAATTTGTGAATGTTAAACGTATTGATATATAAATATTCAGTTCGTACCGCGCAGTAAACACACTCCGTCTCAGTTATACAAACCAGTCAGTCAATGCTGTACAGTGAAATAATCGCAGTTTGTTCTGAGATCCACACAAAACACATAAATACACTGTGTGGGCAGAACGTAGAATTTGTGAATGTTAAACGTATTGATATACAAATATTCAGTTTGTACCGCGCAGTAAACACACTCCGTCTCAGTTATACAAACCAGTCAGTCAATGCTGTACAGGGAAATACTGTAATGACTATTTGCTCAGGTCCATACAGATGCTTAAATACACTATGTGGGCATAACATAGAAGTTTTGAATATTAAACCTGGTGGTATGTAAAGTAACCACTAGACTGCCAAGATTCAATAGTTTTCTATTGTTATTGTACAGCAGCATAACAAGTTGCCATAGTTTAGTGCTGATATTTACTGATTGCACTGGTTCTGATATCACACCACTAATAAATTACAGATTTCATGCATGTAACAATATGTTCAGTAGCCTATACCGTGCATCCAATGACAGTCGCAGAAAGAAAATTTAAATTTTCAATAACTACAGCCAAGCATTTCTGTAGTGATGCTCTCCACAGCACCTGATTTCTGCCTTCAGTTCTTTTACCTGCCAGATGGTGTCACTGACTTATAACGATAGTCCCAGCTGTTACAGGTTTTATGACACTAGATTATGTCTTTGTTTCAGTGGCTGAATAATTGGCCAAGAGAGTGATAGTTTTATTGGGGTATTTAATATGGAATTTATTTATGTTTTGTAAAAACATCTTACAAATGACCAGAAATTCTTGACAAAAAAAAATTGTGTTGTGTGTAATGATCTGTTTACTTGTTTCAACATAATACAGTTTTTGTGCATGAGTTGCACAATTTGCACGTGTATCATGACATGAGGAAGTTTCATGTGGGACTGCTTAGATTCTGAATTTTGTCTATCATCAAATGTTCCAAAAATGCAGAGTATAATAAAGTAAATACAACCTATGTTGGCCAGGAATAGAGAATAGCTCTTTTCACGGGCACAACTCAGTAGGTGCCTCACTACGTTTTTACATGGCGATGGAAACGGATCCAGTTTCCAGAACTTTGTTTACTTTCTCTATTTTTGAACACTGGATGATGGAGAAGGTTCAGATGCTAAGTAGTCCTAAATGTAACATACCATAACAGAAACCTATAGAATTGAATGAGGAATTTATTTCTGTCTGTTCACATGCATGTTTTTTCTCCAAAACTACAAGGAAGGATTTAAATCATATTTGTATTGGTGGCCATTACTAAACATTCTCTGACATAAACTTGATCTTGAGAATTCAAGTCTTCTGGCAGGGGCAAATCTTACTAACAAGTGGCTGCCGGTCGAAAGTGCTAAAAACAATTTAATTTACTATCGGATTAGGACCTATTCTCATGAATGTGTAGACAGAGTAGTGGAGCTGACCATATTTGATATAATATAATAACAAAGCTTATTTTGTTTTATTCTTGTTTGCATGACTTTTTTTTTTTCAGAATAAAGCATTATTTCACACTGATTGTATTTTTCCTGCCAAATTTCATTATTTGTCATTAAACACATGCGCGCGCCCCCCTCCCCAGCCCTTTAAACAATTTCGAGGATCCGCCACTGTCTTCTGGGATGTGAAGTTGTGTTGTTGGGTGAGTCACTCCCAACATTTTGAAAGATCACAGTGCTTTAATTTTTAAGGGTAAGCAGTTCAGCAATGTTCATGATGTGAGATAAAGTTTGAACACTAATTGAATTTCATGTTTCTTGGACTGCTTGGCCCTTGAAGATGACAGCAACATGACCCCTCAAACAACTGGGAACCATTTACTAAATTACATAGCGTCACATCCCAGAAGAGCTGAATCCTCAGCAGCAATGTGAGAACTTCAGACCTTGAACTTGTTCTTGTCTGTATTGGTCCTACTGTACATGAAGCTCAAATTGAGCTATATCAAATTTAAAATTATCCGTACCCTGTACGTACTTAGTATAACATGTATTACCATCAACTAATACACTATATTGAACTACAATGTAACAAAATCTATAAAACTCCCGACATGTTACACCGAAATATGTCGGGAGTTTTATAGAGTTTGTTACATTGTACTTCAATATAGTATACAAGTTGGTGGTAATACATGTGAGCTATGTCAATTTTTCCCTAAAATTGTTCATTTTACAGAAAATGAATGTGTGATATAATAATGCCTGTTAAGAACACACAAATTTCACTACCAACTAGTTGTACAATGTTCATATTTATTAATCAATGCTCCTACATGTTTTGGCCACACATTTTGGTCATCTTCAGGGAGATACAAGTTAGATCGACATGTACAGCATATATGGCACAAGTTGCCATATATGCTGTACACGTTGATCTAACTTGTAGCTCCCTGAAGATGGCCAAAATGTGTGGCCGAAACATGTGCTAGTTGCCATATATACTGTACACGTCGATCTAACTTGTAGCTCCCTGAAGATGGCCAAAATGTGTGGCTGAAACGAGTGCTAGTTGCCATATATACTGTACACGTCGATCTAACTTGTAGCTCCCTGAAGATGGCCAAAATATGTGGCTGAAACATGTGCTAGTTGCCATATATACTGTCACGTCAATCTAACTTGTAGCTCCCTGAAGATGGCCAAAATGTGTGGCTGAAACGTGTGCTAGTTGCCATATATACTGTACACGTCGATCTAACTTGTAGCTCCCTGAAGATGGCCAAAATGTGTGGCTGAAACGTGTGCTAGTTGCCATATATACTGTACACGTCGATCTAACTTGTAGCTCCCTGAAGATGGCCAAAACATGCACTAGTTGCCATATATACTGTACACGTCGATCTAACTTGTAGCTCCCTGAAGATGGCCAAAACATGCACTAGTTGCCATATATACTGTACACGTCGATCTAACTTGTAGCTCCCTGAAGATGGCCAAAACATGCACTAGTTGCCATATATACTGTACACGTCGATCTAACTTGTAGCTCCCTGAAGATGGCCAAAACATGCACTAGTTGCCATATATGCTGTACACGTCGATCTAACTTGTAGCTCCCTGAAGATGGCCAAAACATGCACTAGTTGCCATATATACTGTACACGTCGATCTAACTTGTAGCTCCCTGAAGATGGCCAAAACATGCACTAGTTGCCATATATACTGTACACGTCGATCTAACTTGTAGCTCCCTGAAGATGGCCAAAACATGCACTAGTTGCCATATATACTGTACACGTCGATCTAACTTGTAGCTCCCTGAAGATGGCCAAAACATGCACTAGTTGCCATATATACTGTACACGTCGATCTAACTTGTAGCTCCCTGAAGATGGCCAAAACATGCACTAGTTGCCATATATACTGTACACGTCGATCTAACTTGTAGCTCCGTGAAGATGGCCAAAACATGCACTAGTTGCCATATATGCTGTACACGTCGATGTAACTTGTAGCTCCCTGAAGATGGCCAAAATGTGTGGCTGAAACATGTAGAAGCATAGTATAATAGCTATAAACATTGTGCAACCAGTTGGTAGTGAAGTTTGTGTGTACTGGACTGTTGCAGGAAACTGTACAACATCAAATAGTGTATTAGGAACTTGAAGCTTTATTTGAATCATTTTTAATATGTGATATATTTTAGAACATACAAAAAATTCTTCTTTGGGCTACCATGCTCTGTAGTGCATTGTATCAGCATGCAAAATGACAAAGAATTCATATGGAAGATATGGTAATTCCTTATTTAACATTGGGGTTATGTCCCTGAAAATTGCAACTTAGAGTAAAATGATGTAGACTGGAGCATTTTTGTCATAAGAATTAATGAAGATACCCAAGAGTGTGGCTGTTGAAAATGATTCTAGCAAAAACAATTAATTAAAGTCTGGGCACCATTCATCGCGTCGCTGGTCACTAAAATTAGTCAATGTTAAAAGGACAACAATGTTGTTCGGGCAGAGTTGAACTGGGACTTTCTGTTTGTGCACTACAAATTGAAATATACCTTTCAACTTTTGTTACTGTGACAGACCAGTTTGGTCTGTTCAGGTAATGTCCTTATAAGTTCATCTTCTTACTTTCATTTCATTCTTTCCAGCGACCAGTTCCTGCTCGCCAGCCATACGCACAGGTGTACAACAGTGTGGCAGCACAACCAACATCAGAACAGTTGGCACAACTGCGAGCACTCGCCAGGCAACAGTTACAGCCTGCACCAGCCGCAGCTCCAGTGCAGTACCAGGGAGTACAGCCACAGGTTCAGTATGTTCCACAAGCTGAAGCACCAAGACCCAAGGCCATAAAGGCAGGAGCGATTGCATATGCAGCTCAACAGCCGAGTCCTGCTGCATATCAGGCGTATGAAGAATGATGTGCAGTGTTAGGGAAGACATTCGCTAGCTAGATCACACATGCACAGCTACATGGTTTTGTAAGCCACTTTGAAAGAGGAATTATTATTGTATTACATCAGTGGACACTTCAGTAAAGCTGAACTAAACTTTAGTTTAAGTTTTAGTGATAAGCCTTGGCACTTTCTAGTAATTAATTACAGTTTCACTAACAATGTGAATTAAAATTAATTACTAAATGCAGGAGTTTTAAATAATAATGTCATGAATTATTCATGGTCTGTTTGTTGGCTGCATGTAAAGAGAACAGCATTTTTTTTTTCATAAATAAAAATTGAGAAATTAAAAATTCCTCTTACTAATATTGAGAAAACAACTGAAGTTATGTGTGGATAAACATTTTTTTAAACTTAAGTTTCTTGTTTAATTTCTGATGCCCCCCCCCCCCCCCATCTCAAATGTATGTGCGTAAATAGGTACATACATGCATACATTCCTAATGTGTACTATGATACCAGCACCTCTCTCTGTAAAAATATGTCACTAAGAATATATCTAGTTCATCTGTTATGTTCATACACACAAGCAAAGTAGAGTGTTTCACAGACTGGTACGTATCCTGGACACTGTCCATGTACACTTTTCTTACTGGATGCTGTCCACATTATTAAACAACTGAAAATGGGCCTGTTGGATGCAGCTAATCTCAACTAATTGAACGGTGGAGACAGACCCAGTGCCTGAAATGTTGTATTTCTGTGGCCTAAAGCAGGCCATGGAGAGCATCTAATATGTGTGTCAGTTTAACAATACACATTCATTACAAACCTTCAGAATCATCTTGTAATTTTTAGGTGTGTTTGCAAAATTGTGAAAAGTGACTGTTAACTTTGTCATGTCCGTCCGTCCGTCCATCCATCTGTCCACAAGGAACAACTTGGCTCCCGCTGAATGGATTTTTATGAAATTTGATATTTGAGGATATTTCAAAAATCTGCCCAGAAAATTAAATTTTTATTAAAATCTGACAAGAATAATGGGTACTTTACATGAAGACCTATGTACATTTGTGATATTATGTTCAGTAACTTTTTTTCCGAAAATTGTGCGGTTTATGAGATAATGTGGAAAAACATGGTAGAGCCAGATGGGCCACAGATGACAATATAATATGGCGCAGAAAAGATGCGGTTTGCATGTCGGGATAACTAAGACAAGAATACAGGCACGCACACAATGTTTAACACTGCTTTTCCACAGCAACAGTGGATATGTGGACGTGCCTCAGTGTTATGTTATGCGTACGCTGCCTGTCTTATTCAGTGTATGTGTGAATGAGGGATTGGAAAAGAACCTGAGCTTCAGTCATGGTCCTATTTCTGGAATTTATTCTTTCAGTTCTTTTCTTCTCTCCACTGCTATGCTACAGCCTGATTAAGGCATTGACTGCCTCAACTATGCTCTTCCATCATTTCCCATCTAGTTCTTTGGTCCAACCCTTGATCCCCAGTATATGTGTCTCTGGTTCTACATTTTCTAACCATCTCATTAGAGGACTTCCTCTCTTCTGTGTACATTCTGGCTCTATAAATGTTACTTTCCTGCTGTACTTTGTATGTTCTTATCTTAAAAGGTGTTCTGAACACGTTACTCTTACAAGGTTTACCACTTTTTATTGTTTCTGGTACCTGACGTACGATCAAATAGTTTCCAGACTGACTATTTCTTCACAACAACAACAACATGTATCTTCTGATTGTCGTCCCTTTCAGGGTAGTTTTATTGTGGCCTTATGCACTAAACCCAGTGACTGTGGCATCATATGAAGCATTGTGAAGTGCATTGCTTGAAGCTTCTTGTGATTGTTATTACTAGGGTTCGGATGTTCATGACCTAAAAAACCGAGAAATATGCATGCAAATATGCCCCAAAAAAAGCCCGAATAAAAATATGACATGTCATAAACATTCGAACCCTAGTTATTACACGACTAATCGGTTGCAGTAGAGAATTACGAGATTACTGTAATGAAAAACACAAACTGAAGGCTTTTATTGCTCAAAAGACTAAACTTCCTGCAACCACCACCATCATTTACAAGCTACCATTTTACAAGCCATCATGGCTCCTCTCTTTGTTCTTCTTTTTTTCCATACTACCAACATTAAAGGTGATTTTTTCCTAAATTGCTAACAGTGATTTTGCTTGAATCATGGGAATATATGTCCTCACTTTTAATGCCATCTTCAGATCTGGGAAAAGGAAAAAGTCACATGGGCATTTTGGGTCTCTTTGAAGCCTCTGTTAAAAGTCCTGGCATATTTTGACATGATTATCCTTCTGCTCCTCACTTGGCAGGCAGAGGATGAATTTGGCTCCACTCTGATGCATGTTGAGTTTGTCTTTCAAAGTGCTCCAACTAACCCAAATGAAATTTCCAAAATGTTAGCTACTTCTCAGATAGTCTTACTTCAGTTTTTGAGAACAAGTTTCTTCAGTGTTTTCATGTTTTGCTCATTGATGAATGTCCTGAACATGTGGCTTCTTCAGCAGAGGTAGCACCTCTTTTGAACTGGAAGGTGAAGGAGGTCATTTTCAATGCCTCCTCTAACATGTGGTAAGTCATACTTATTGTGTGCGGAAAAGTAAGACCGTTAGGCTTGCTGTGTGTCTGGGTTTGGTTTTCAGTTGAACTCCCTGTATTAGAGAATACAAAATGAGAATATTTTGTGCTTTCTTCCTCTCATGTTGCCTTTCGAGTGTTGTGCTGTTCAGAGGTTTTGTAATTTGAATGTGAATCATTTCTTCGCTGCTAAACCATTTCCCAGTGTACTTATCCACTCAGTTTATGTCTTGACATTGACAATATCCTCAGTGCCTCGACTGTGTATATGTTGAAGGAATAATACTGCTGCTTCCAAAATTAATTTGTACAATGTGTTCAGGAAGTCTGGATATTTTACAAGCATATTTTAATTCCATTAAGAAAAATTGCAGTAGTTTATGGTGCAGAATAATTACACATGTACCTCAGTTCTTTGTGGCATTTTAAAATTTTTGAATAAAAATCTACACATTGTGAAGTGTTATTTTTAACCACTACCATGTACTATTGTGCCTGCTGATAAGATCTTACATTTTTTATATGGTTTGTAATCATTGCATACTTGCACTGCATGTCCCACTGTAGCACCCACGTTTTTGAATCCTAACAGTACAAACGTGCAAGCAGTACCATCGCTCAGGTAATTGTCAACATCACCACTGGGCCTGGATTCAATCCCAAGTCAGTCCATGTGGGATTTGTGGTGGACAAAGTGACAATGATATAGATTTTCCTCCAAGTACTTTGGTTTTCCCCTGTCAGTGTCATTCAACCAATGCCATATAATCTTAGCAGTTGACACCACTTAAAGAAGTAGCACAGCTGCACAAATGAGTTACCTACATTAATAATATCATTTAGTGTTTGTTTCTGCCACGAGAATGCACTGCCGATAAGGGAATAAGGTTATGAAGAAATTATTGGAGAGGAAGAAGAGGGAGGCAAAGAACATGGTCAAGGAATAGGTGAAGGAAATAAAATGTAGGGAGAAAAAGATGAAGGAAAGTCAAAGAAGAATATGATGATCAAAAAAAAGCAAGAAAAAACTCGTGGGAGGAGAATAAGGAATAAAATAAATATAGGCCTGTTTGAACAATTTCAAATGTCATGTCCAGTCATTTCCTTTCACACTATAAACATTTAACTGGTCCTGATTACTTGGGCCTATAAGCTGAGAGAAGTCAAAAGGAGCCAGATACATTAGTGGAGATTCTGAGAAGCTAGAAATTGTATTATCTTAAATACCTGTCGTTTGACTAATAAAGGTATTACATAAGATGTAAACATGACTATTATGATTAGTTAGTGGTCGAAATGTGTAGCTGTGTAACTCGTCTATATAACATAATAAGTAGTTGTGTTGATGGTGATTAATAACCACCCTCTAAATATTTTACAGTTTGTTTAAATGATCTTGTCATATTTACTTTTTCTCTGGTATAAATGAGTAAAGCAAATTTATGTTTTATGGCTTTCTGTTTGGCCTTAGTGCCATACTGCCTCTAGATAATGAAACCCAATGTGATAAGAAATGCCCACAGGGCAAAACACTTGTGGTGCATTTGCATAACTATAACAAAAGAACACTTGTGGTAAACATGGTAGCAGAAGTAACCATAGGAACATTTGTGACCTTAGTAACCAAGGTAATGAAAAAATCAATGGTAATGTGAGTAACCATGGCAGCCATGATAACAAAGGTAATAGCAGCAAACATAGAAACAATACCTTGGTAACATTAGTAACTGGAGTAACAATAAATGTATGTGTCTTCACGTGAAACACGTGTTATTTGTCTGATATTAAACAAAATTTTATTTCTTGACAGATTTTAGTAAAAATTTCCAATACAAAATTTTATTAAAATCCATCTAATGTGAGCTGAGCTGTTGCATGTGGACAGATGGACAGGCAGACATGATGTTGCTAATATTCACTTTTAGCAGTTGTTTTGTGAACGTGCCTAAAAATGAGGCGTTATGGTGTGACAATTATGTTTAATGCAGTTCCAGTTGATAATGTCATGGATGTATTCATTCATTCTGCAGTCTGTGTTACGACAGGTCCGTAGCCTCTTCCAAAGCGAGTTCTCCACAGAGTGCGATCTAGTGCTTCCTCTTTCAATTTCCAGTATCTTTTTTTTTTTCCTTAAGGTCATCCAGTAGCTGCTTACATCTTCTCCCTCGTCGTCCCGTCATTTCTATCCTTCCTTCTAACTTTCCTTCAATCACGTGTTTCAGAAGGATGTATGGTGTGGAGGAAATGAGGTACTTCAGCAGTTTTTTTTTAAAGGGCCCCACAGCAGAAGCTACAGATGCACTACAGCCTTAAGGCTTATTGTGCAACCGTATGATGAAGATGAAGAGAAAGATGATCAGTTTTGTCATTACTTGCAGTTTACTTATAAGTTACATTTGTAAGGCTGGATTTGATTTGTTGAATGTGATAACAGCTACTAATAATCAGACCAGTCATGTCAACTTTAACCCGATCATCTCACTTAATGTGTTCTGGTCACACTCGCGAGTGAGGCAGTTGCTTTGTTGGATGAGCTGCGGTCACTGCATAAGCTTCCGTATACATTCTTGTAGTTAATTACTTGTTTCATAGATGGCATTCCCTTATAAACGTTTTAGGCCTACGAACATGTTACTTGCAAAAATCCCCTCTCACTTACCTGACGGCTCCGACTCTTACCATGCAAAAATGACGTATTAGGTCAACATATTTGGCAAGTACATACTTTCATTGTTATACGTGAACAATTTGAACTAAAAAATACCAAATCTGATTTTTAAATATTTTGTTTTACTTACCAATGCCATTCATGTGGAAGGGTTAGTTAAATCTGAATTCTTTGTCACTTGAGGGGTGTTTAAATCTGAGGGGATTGTGTTAATTAAACCAATCAGTCAGTGAAATATCTTTGACAACTTGTAGGGACTTAGCACTATGATATAATGCTCGACTTCTTTAGGACTGTAATTATCTGGGTGGCACATAAGGGTCCCAAAAAAGAGAAACGAAATATGTCAGAAATTATATATTTGGTTTATAGCTGACTTTCATACACAGCACCTTCATTGTGTGAAGCATTCATAAAATTAATTAGATTTTTTTATAATAGTAACATGAAGTGTGATGCTTTCATTGCTGTCGAAAATATTTCATCAGGCGATACATTTTTTGTTGCTGTTGAAATATTTATCAGTAATTAAAAATCTAAAATATGTCATTTATTAATAAAACATAACAAGTATAAAAAACAATAAAAATATAAAAATCAATAATTTATATAAATGCAGTCAAAAAGTATTGCGCAAAGGAAGTGCTCCATAATGCATTAATTTTAGAGCCACAGGTAGTTTCTTAACCAGGAGATAAAGTACACTAAACTACAGGCAGTTTCTTAGGAAGTAGTGAATAAATTCTGGTCTTCACTGTTTAAATTAAAGAAGGCTGTAATTTTTTAGTTTGGTAAATTTCACATTGCGTTGAACATGTGTATGTCCACGGTTCGGTTGAAAATAAGCAGAAATTATTCCTGAAGCTGGAAACACCAGTGAATATCATCTTTGTGCTTCCGCATCTGGCCTATTGTGTTCTCCTAGCCGGCATACTGATGACCAACATGGTGGCGCACGCCCCATTTGAAGTGTGCATGTTTGTCTGTCTTCACAAATGTGTGAACAGGTCCAGTAACACCATGGCCACCACCTCCGTCACGCCTCACTCGTGCCTCATTGACCTCAGCTGCCACACCAGCTGCAGTGGTAAAAATACAAATTGATTTGCTGTAGAACATATGTAATCTGAACATCACAATTACAGAGTAATATGAGTATTTTAACGTCACATGAATAACATGATGGGAAGACGAGGGAAAAGACGTAAGCAGCTGCTGGATGACCTTAAGGAAAAGAGAAGATACTGGAAATTGAAAGAGGAAGCACTAGATCGCACCCTGTGGAGATCTCGCTTTGGAAGAGGCTACGGACCTGTCGTAAGACAGACTGCAGAATGAATGAATGAATGACAGTATTTGGCTGTATTTCATGTAGTGGCCGAAGTGATTATGCTGCTTACTAATCTCAAGTTCATCTCTGTGGTTTATTTAAAAGGAATATAACTTTAAAAATGCCATTTTTTCAGCGTCCTGAAATCTGGAATGCCTAAACAACAGCTATATTCCAGAACAAATAAATCTAAAATTAGTGCCAGTTGATTTCCAGGGTTGGCACTTTGTTTTCATGTTGTATTGATAATAATGATAAAATTTACTAAACTAACATACCTTTGTTTCAAAAGCAGAAGAGTTACTTATTTGTCTTGTAATTTTTAAAAATGTTTTGATAGATTTTAGACACGGTGCTACAAACAATGGCAAACAACCTGTATCCAAAAAAGCCCTAGTTCCAGCAGTCTGGATAAAAGATACCATATATATAGAAAGTTTTCCATTCATTCTCATTTTAATGGAGATAAACTGACTTAAGCACTTTCTGAAGTAATATGTCCACTTATTGATACAAAAATGTATGAATAATATTAACTTTTCACGATTGGTCTGCTAGTCAAACATCCAAATCCCATTCACAGGCTTACAGACTTACCACATCATAATTCAGACTACATTTAATTCAAAAGTTCATGGACTGTTCCCTGAAAAGTGGAAAAGTAATAAGCTATTGCATTAAGGCACATTGCTCCTGCTACAAGGAGAATATCATCCTTCATTACTCTGATGCCGTGTAACTTGGCAGCATAATGACAATCAATGTGGCATATTACTTAATGCCAATGTCACCCTCAGGTGGTAAAGGTAAAGGCATCTTTGTCCATGCCATGAAGACATACAGTGGGAGTAGAGGTATAGTTCCCCTCATTTTTAACCTTGACACTAGATGGTGTTGATTGGTCAACTTCATACCCCAACCACTTGCCCTTGGAAAATACCCATTGAATAGGCAACTGGGTGGTCCCCAGGCCTGCTCTGGATATTTTGGTGAAAAAAGAATCTTTTGCCCTGCCAAGAATCAAAATCCAGCCCATGACCTAGTCACTATACTGACAATGCAATCCTGGCTACCAATCTTCATGTGGCACATTTCATTTTCACTGAGTGTGCTCTGGCCATACTGTCCTAGCAGTAGAGTTATAACTGATGTGGAGAAAATGCTGCTGCTAAATTTTAAAATAGGTGAGTTTTCAAGACAGAATTAAAATTGTTTTCCCTACATTATTATTCACAAATAAATATGTAGTTGAAGATTTAAGACTCTTGGAATGTGGCATTTTTTGTTTCAGAGTTAAGCAGTCCTTGAAGAATGGACTGCTTAACTCGAAAGATGAAGTCACTACACTCTTTCGCAGTGTTGTGGACTACTCACCCACCAGTACAGTGTCACAATCCAGAAGACGTGAATGTTCAGCAACACTGCTGTGAAAACTTAAAATCTTGCTAATGTGGAGTTATTGACAAAGCCTACCAGCTGTTCCTTTAATCTACGTAATAATAAAACTGAACCCTCAGTGTTTATTTACTCTGTCTCGTAATTTCGTCTGTATTAAACTTAATATTATTCATTCCATACATTTTCTTTTCTATGTTTATTGTCCGACAAATGTACACTTTTATTCACTATTAATTGTGAAACGTAGTCCTACATGTTTCGAACCTTATCCTGGTTCATCCTCAGGGACTTCAGTATTTTAAATTACACATATATTTACATCAATGGTAACAATTGGTTAAAATAGTAAAAACTGAATAACATGAATTTTACAATCTATGCACTGGTTAAGATGATAAAAAGTGAATAAATTTAAATAAATAAATTTAAATAAATTTATTCACTTTTTATCATCTTAACCAGTGCATAGATTGTAAAATTCATGTTATTCAGTTTTTACTATTTTAACCAATTATACCATTGATGTAAATATATGTGTAATTTAAAATACTGAAGTCCCTGAGGATGAACCAGGATAAGGTTCGAAACAAGTAGGACTACGTTTTACAATTAATTCGTCTGTATTCTTCATATTTCTGAGAATACATTTTTTTGCATGAAATTATAGTAAGAAGACTGTCACTCATTTCAATCCATTAACAAAATAAGCATCTCTAAACAAACACAGTATGTACATCTTTGTTACCATAAATCAGACAGTAATACTGAGACACTGAAGGAACTTTGCCATTTTAACGTAGCAGAACACAATAAGAATAAATGTCTGATGCTGCATTTAATATATAAAGTGCAATTTAAGAAAGTACACATAAATTAAATGAAAATGTGGATGGTGAGTTAATTCTTGACACGTAGGTCTGTGTAGATATTTGAAACATGAAGAGGTTGATGAACAGTAGTTTCAGCACACCTGTCAGTATATTCCGTAAGTGGTTAGTCCAACTTGAAAGAGAATCTTATTCAAGTGTCATGGTTATGCATATGGAATTGTATCATAGAAAATGAAAGCATGCTGATGAGTAGCAACATTCATGTCTACAGTGAAAGAAGTTAAATCTGTTACAGGTCATATCTAGAAACAAACACAGAGCAACCAATGAGTCCAAGGCGAAGTAGTTCAGTGCAGTCGAAATGAGACTGAGAGAGTATAGATCAGAACTTCCAAGCATGGAATAGATCAAGTTGTGAGTTGAAGACGTAGAAGCTGCAGTTTTCCAGTACAAACTTACGTGACTGCAGTACTTATTGGTGACTGCCAGCCTTCTGGTTGTTCACGCTGTGTCGCACTCCCCACTTGACATGGCCATGATGATCTGTCTTCACAAACGTGTGTGCGGAACCCCCTCACTGGAACCTAGGGACTCATGAAATGTACTGGAGGGTGCCTGATAAATCAAGTTAGATGGTGAGCCATAGGATGTGATTGTTGAATCACTAGATGATGAGTCATGAATTGGGGTATGTGACCAAGATGAGTTACTGGATGATGAGCCATATGATGGCCTAGATGTCCTTGAGTCATGTGATGAGCTATAAGATGAAGATGGTGATTCATATGAGTCAGTAAATTCTGAGTTGTGTGATGGTCTGTGGGACTTTTTTGGTGGTGAGCCATATGATGGCCTGTGTGAGCCTTGTGATAATGAGCCATCTGATGGTCTTGAGCCATGTATTGAGTAACTATGAAGTGAAGTTGGTGACTGATGTAACTCACTGGATTGTGACTCATATGAGGGACTTGGTGACTTTAGTGATGGTGCACTATATAATGGGTTTTGTGACCCATGTGTTTTGCTGTCTGATATGATTGGTCTTGAGTCATGTGTTGAGCTATAAGGTGAAGCTGGTGACTGATATATCTCACTAGATTGTGAGGGCCTGTGTGAAGCTTGTACTGAGCTATATGATGGTCTGTGTGATTTAAGTGATGATGACTTTGTTGATGTGGATTGCCTTGAGTCATGTGGTAGTGAGCTATATGATGAAGTTGGTGACTCATATAAATCACCAGAATGTAAATGATGTGAAGGACTAGGTGATTTCTTTGATGGTGAGCTATATGGTGTTCTGGATGATCCATGTGATGATTCTGACATGGTGGGTGGTCTGGAGCCATTTGGTGATGAGCTATAAAAGGAAGTTGGTGACCCATACGAATCACTGGGTTGTCTGTTATGTGAAGGCGTAGATGGCTTGCGTGGTGCTGATCCATATTGTGGTGAGTAGTTTAATGTGCTTGATGAGCCATGCAAATCAACTGATGGTGAGACATATGATAAGCCCAGCTGTTTGTAAGGTGGTGATTCATATGATACACTGGGTGGTTTCCTAGGTGGTGAGCCATACAATATGCCGGGCTTCTTTCGAGGTGGTGAGTCATACAAAGTGCTGGGTGGTTTTCGCAGTGGTGAGTCATACAATCGAGTGGGGTTTCTATACGGGCTACTGCCTACAGGACTGTAAGTTGCACTTGACAGTGCAAAGGAGTCTGTGGGTTTTGATATATATAACGTGCTTGGTGATTTGTGTGGAGTATCTGACAATACACCATAATATGAAGAGGCTGAGCCTTGGAAATCAGTGTCTTCAGGAGTATGGGATGGTCTGTGTGGTATATGTCTGTATGGAGAGTTGGCAGACCTGCTGGGTGGGGAGAACGGCCTGTGTAAAACTCTTGGTGTTCCGTGGGAAGAGATCTGTAGTTCTGCTTCTGTCTTGTAATTGCCTGGAAACACATCGCCTTCCTCACTTTGAGCTGGCACATACAATTCATCCTGGCCAACGGCTACATCTGTTTCACTGTTAATAATTTCCACATTGCTCTGTGTTGGTATATACTTCACATAACTTGCAGCATTATATGTGTGTTCTGTTTCACTTGCAATGTTGTCTTCATCAGGTATTGTTGTGTAGTGCAACCCATCTTTCAAGTTCTCTGTCTCATCTACAGTTTCTTGCTGTGTAGCATGGCTGGCAGTCATGGGTTTCATGTTACTTTCATGGCTTCCTAGATCCTCGTATGTGACCTCGCTTCCACTTACGATACTGCCATGTAATCTTTTACGTTCTGCTAACAAATAATCATCATATTTCACATTGTTTATGTGTGTCCTTTTAGAAATGTTATTGTAATTTATATACTGATCATTATGACTAAAAGTTACCATTTCTTCATTAATATTTTTTTAGGAATATTATTCCCAAGTGATGACTCAGTGTGCATATTGTCTTGGCTGGTGTCATTAAAAGCCATTAACCCATCACTGCCAAGATTTCTTTGTGGACTGATGTTAATGTGTTCTGTTGGTCTGTGTGAGTTAGTGTTCTGATGAACTGACTGATGTTAATGTGTTCTGTTGGTCTGTGTGAGTTAGTGTTCTGATGAACTGACTGATGTTAATGTGTTCTGTTGGTCTGTGTGAGTTAGTGTTCTGATGAACTGACTGATGTTAATGTGTTCTGTTGGTCTGTGTGAGTTAGTGTTCTGATGAACTGACTGATGTTAATGTGTTCTGTTGGTCTGTGTGAGTTAGTGTTCTGATGAACTGACTGATGTTAATGTGTTCTGTTGGTCTGTGTGAGTTAGTGTTCTGATGAACTGACTGATGTTAATGTGTTCTGTTGGTCTGTGTGAGTTAGTGTTCTGATGAACTGACTGATGTTAATGTGTTCTGTTGGTCTGTGTGAGTTAGTGTTCTGATGAACTGACTGATGTTAATGTGTTCTGTTGGTCTGTGTGAGTTAGTGTTCTGATGAACTGACTCATGTTAATGTGTTCTGTTGGTCTGTGTGAGTTAGTGTTCTGATGAACTGACTCATGTTAATGTGTTCTGTTGGTCTGTGTGAGTTAGTGTTCTGATGAACTGACTGATGTTAATGTGTTCTGTTGGTCTGTGTGAGTTAGTGTTCTGATGAACTGACTCATGTTAATGTGTTCTGTTGGTCTGTGTGAGTTAGTGTTCTGATGAACTGACTGATGTTAATGTGTTCTGTTGGTCTGTGTGAGTTAGTGTTCTGATGAACTGACTCATGTTAATGTGTTCTGTTGGTCTGTGTGAGTTAGTGTTCTGATGAACTGACTGATGTTAATGTGTTCTGTTGGTCTGTGTGAGTTAGTGTTCTGATGAACTGACTCAGAGTTATGAACAAGCTATGGTTTGGACATTGAGTGCAGATCGTCATCTGTCACATTTCTTTCAACTCCGAAACTTATGTTTCTGTTGGTCACTGTGCATATTAGAGTGATTTCAGATGACACACAGTCGGTGTCCGTGCCATCTGGGACTCTGTTTGTGGAGGTTTCTGGTCATACGGAAGGCATTACTGCATCTGAGAAGTCAGGCTTTTTTTTTTTCACGGAGATTGAATGAAATGGTATACACTTCACAGCATATTTCATTATGCATTCTTTGTACAAAGTACACAGAGTCTCAGAAAATATTACCCAGCCTTTGATAATTTATATTAGTGGCCTCTACTATTGGACATACTGAATTTTGGTTCATATTGTCCCAAAGAACTACAAACTGAGGATTTAGGACTACTGGGTTGGTACACTGCATAACAGGGTTATCTTTTGCCGTTGTTTCGAAGGAATGTACTGTCTTCATCTTCTAGGACTCCTTGATTCTTGAAGATTGTTCCTACGAAACGACGGCACTCAATAACCCTGTTACTCAGTGTAGCAACTCAGAACAGAATCTTCAACATTAATGCTATGGAAACCTTAAATCTCGCTAACTCAAAGTTTTACTAAGCTGATGTCAAATATTTTGAGATCCTTTCAGGTTCTCAAGCAGTGGGTATTGAGAATGCGGTCTTCTGGGGTGTGATACCTTGTAGTTCAGTAGATCTGTACCAACATTTTTTTTTAACCTCCTGCCTCAGTGTTTGGTGCCTGCTGTTCTGAAAATGCAAGTCGATTGTTCTTCCATAATGTTGGTGTCTGTTTACTGAGACTTAACTATGCAGTCTCACACCACAGAAAAGGAAATTTTCATCATTAATTTCTTTGAAAGTTGCCGAGTTTACAAAGAATTGGTAGCTGTGTTATAATCTATGGCCTTCACTCATATCTACAACTTTGAACAGTTTTGTGATGTGGTGATGGAAGTGTATTATTTAACGACACTGCCAAAAGCTAAGATTATATAACGGCGATGAATGAATGAATGAATGAATGAGTATAAATTATCGGTTGAATAATGGGCCTACTGACAAGACAAAAGCAACACACAGAGGAGGCTTGTCCCATTATCACTTTGCCCATCATAAATCCCATATGAAATTACCTGGCCCTCCGTGCTGACAAGCTACAACTAAAAACCTGAGCTATGTTATGGCCATGACAATGAATATTTAAAGAAACAAGGACACTCTTTTCCTGAGTCTATGTAGTCTAACTGTGTGATGTCTGATTATCTTCGTGAAAAGAACGGAACTGACAAATTTCACTTCCTGTTCAAGGTAGAAATTCTATTGTATAAGTAAGAAATATTTAATCTAGTGGTTTGTATCTGTAACAAATGTGTAATGCAGAAGTGCAAAGAATGCATAAGGAATTTGTGTGTACTCCAGATTGATGTACGCCTACACACCAAGGTTAATACATTATGCGAAATGTACGTCTTTAGTCATTAATATTTTATTTTATCTGGTATCACAAAAAGGATTCTGTGCTGTAACAATATGTTACTTGTATTTGACACAGCTAATAGTCCTTAATGTTTGTTGGTTGCCTGTTTTCCCTTAAAACAGTTAAACAGTTCACACTTCTAACTGGGATGCTGAAAAATGTTTGTTACTTGTATGCAAACAAATTTCATGATAATGAACATAGCTGAATGAAAGCACAGTTATACCAGACTTTTTAAATATAAGTTTCTTAATATGTAATTGGTGGTGGAAAAGACCAGTTGAAATTCAACCCGCGGTCATTTATTTTTAATTTTCAACGTTTGCCCCATTCTACTTTTCTGTTACAGTATCCCTTTCATACTTTTATCTCATACAATTCTTTCTCCTTCATAACAGTGAAATAAGTTGTATGTATATCCCTACAGATGGCACAATGCTGAATACAGAACTGCCACCTATGTACATACGTGAGAACCACAGTAACAGCGTGAAAATGACGTAAAAAAACCTTGGTCACAAACGATTCCTAGCCTTCTTGTGAGTAAAATTATTCTGAATGTACAATATAATGTACAATACAATGTACAATATAATGTACAAGAACGTGAAGGATTCTTTCTGAGTATAAATATAACATATACTGATTGTCTAAATAATTGCCTAATATCTAGCAAAACTATCGCAGTTGTTTATTCTGATACAAAAGTGTGTTTTTGGTCATGGAATTAAGCAACTATGCTTTTTTAGATCTTGATAATAAAATAAAGAAATATGAGTTCATCACAACGCAAGCGGGGAATGTTATCCTATTTTTACATCTGGGAGAGGACAGACTGATCAATAGAGTGAAACTTTTGAAGCCTGAAAGCAATCTAAATGACATTTGAAAGCTAACTTTGTATCTAATACAAAACACTCCGTTTCTCCTACAGAGACCAGTCGATGAATGCTCGTTAGAGAAACAATCGCAGTTTGTTAGAAACATACGGAAAACATAGACGTATTGCGTCAGCAAAATGAAGGTATTTGAAATATTACAACAGGGTAACTACTGTGGTTTAAAGGGTTATAGGTGGAATTTATTGATTCCCGAAACACAATGATTTTAAAATGTTTCAAATGCGTGCCTTACAAATTGATTTAATGCGTACAAGGAAAATAAACTTCACGTACGTGTTTCTTATATAAATTTATGATTTGTAGTTACAATAACTTTTGTTTGCTTGTACCTTTAGTCTCGACTGTGAAAGCCTTTCCTTTACATCAGTGGTGCACGGGTGCGTTTCACTACTTTCCCGTTTCTCTTCGATACATCGCGGATGACCCACTCCATATAGCTGCAGAGCGTAACAAGATTCTCCCTTTGCTTATTTATCTGTCAGCTGTCGCCTGTGTTCATTCTATCCTGTTTCTCACAGTAGTGTCACCTACATTTCTACGTCAGAGTCAAGGCCGTACAGTAAACACTGTAAAACATGTGTAGTTCTGAATAGGCTCAGAGGTCCGCGTAAAGGATTTGCAGGCTATCCTGTTCCGTCTTGCATTGGAAAATTGAAGCACTGTAAACTAATTGGATAATATAGCAGCAAGTTCTCGGTTTAAGACGGGTTCTAGCACAAACATTTTAAACGTGGTTGGCCTAAAAATATCCCGGAACTATCTCAAAACTTTTTAAAAGGGTTTTTGTGTTACAAATATGACAATATTGTCACAGAAATTTTAAAGCGTGGTCGCGTTGTGAATATGGCGGTACTGTCACAGATATTTAAAAAACGTGGCCAGGGTACAAATATCCAAGATCTGACAGAAATTTTAAAACGCGATTGGGTTACCAATAGCCAGGTACCAGCTCAAAATTGTTGCAAGGTTTTAGGTTAAAAATTTGAATGTACTAGCTCAGAACTCTTAAAAGGTTACAAATATGCCAATACTGTCACAGAAATTTAAAGTTTGGTCGCGTTGCAAATATCCGGTTACTGTCACATAAAGTTTAAAAAGTTGTTTGGTTACGACTATCCGGGCACTGTCACAAAAATTTTAAATAGTGGCCGGGCTACTATTCGAATATTTAGACTTTTTAAAACACCCTGTAACATTTAACTATTTATTACCCTAAAATCTAAAGTGGGGACAGCTGAAGACTTCCAGCACCTCGACTATATTTTTTTCTCCTGTGAATGCAAGTTGAATATTTTCTGCTATATTATAATAATGATGGGCCGCGATAGCTCAGTCGGTATAGCGACTCGCTACGGGCTGGACGGTCCGGGGATCGAATTCCGGTGGGGGCGAGATTTTTCGCAGCCGTCCAGACCGGCCCTGGGGCCTACCCAGCCTCCTGTACAATGGGTACCGGGTGTCTTTCCCGGGGGTAAAGTGGCCGGGGCGTGGAGTTGACCACCCACCCTCATCTAGCGCCGAGGTTAAAGAAAGAGTAGAGCTATACCTCTACTCTCCCTCTGGGCCTTCGTGGTCTGTTGTAGGGAGAACTTTACCTTTATATTATAATAATGCCGTGGAAAAGAGTCGAAGATCGATAGATTGCGGTATGTTATAAGTGAGACAGACTGTCCTGACCGCGTATCGACTGCCTATTGGTTTGGCACGCGTGATGAGCAGGACACGTCTTTTGGACCATTAAATTGTACGCACGATATAAGTTGCTTAAAGCATTGGCTATGATTATATGCTTTTATTTGGTGTTGGATATCAAAGATCAAAATTATCCCGCCATCTCTCATTAATAATACTTGACTTCACCAGCAAACAAATTGTACGTCAATATACTCGTATATTGACTTTCCTTACATAAAAGTCCGGATGAAAACAGTTACAGAATTTTATTATCTAAATGTCTAACCCATTGTGATTATGTGCAGTGTGTTGCGTTAAATGTGGATTTGGCGACCGAGTCACGAAGACGTAACTGTTGGGAATAAGTTACAGCAAAAATTCATTAGGCGTGTGTTAAGTATAAAATGCAGTTGTTAGACGCTTTAGCAGCCCCCAGAAATTGCCTATTACAGTCGTTGCTTCTGCCCTTCTGCGGGCAGAAGACAACTCGAGAAACACTGAATGGATTTTCGTGTAATCTCACATTGGACAGTTTCAATAAAGTGTATTGATGCTTTCCGGTTTTGATTAAAAGCTAACAAAATGTTACGGACATTTTCTACGGAAACATGCACGCCCCTCTTCCTACTTTTCCAATTTAACTCGCTCGTAACTTGCTAAATATATATTTTTTTCAATAGCGTAAAAGCCCATAGTGGACCAGGGCATCCTCAGTATCGAGGCTTCACGATCACCCTCAGACACACAACACTCGGTACGATTCCTCTAGACGGGTGATCAGCCCGTCGCAGAGACCTCTACCTAACAACACACAACATTCGCAAGAGACAGACATCCATGCCCCTGGCGGGATTCGAACCCACAATCCCAGCAAGCGAACGACCGCACACCCACGCCTTAGACCGCGCGGCCACTGGGATCGGCTGCTAAATATGTATGAGAGTTAATACGAGTATGTACGGGGCAAAAGACGTAAAAAAAATTAAATAAATTGCATGCCGACTGCATGCTTTTCCACAAGTCGTATGCTTTGCGAAGTAATCAGCCATTTCAAGACTAATATTAACCTGAATTACGTTGAAGGATTCAGTCCGTACCGCGCAGTAAACACACTCTCCGTTAAATACTGATCAGTTAATTCTAGGGAAATAATCGCTGTTTGTTCTGAGATCCATGCAAAATACATAAATACACTGTGTGGGCAGAACGTAGAATTTGTGAATGTTAAACGTATTGATATATAAATATTCAGTTCATACCGCGCAGTAAACACACTCCGTCTCAGTTATACAAACCAGTCAGTTAATGTTGTACAGTGAAATAATCGCTGTTTGTTCTGAGATCCACACAAAACACATAAATACAGTCCGTACCGCGCAGTAAACACACTCCGTCTCAGTTATACAAACCAGTCAGTTAATGTTGTACAGTGAAATAATCGCTGTTTGTTCTGAGATCCACACAAAACACATAAATACAGTCCGTACCGCGCAGTAAACACACTCCGTCTCAGTTATACAAACCAGTCAGTTAATGTTGTACAGTGAAATAATCGCTGTTTGTTCTGAGATCCACACAAAACACATAAATACAGTCCGTACCGCGCAGTAAACACACTCCGTCTCAGTTATACAAACCAGTCAGTTAATGTTGTACAGTGAAATAATCGCTGTTTGTTCTGAGATCCACACAAAACACATAAATACAGTCCGTACCGCGCAGTAAACACACTCCGTCTCAGTTATACAAACCAGTCAGTTAATGTTGTACAGTGAAATAATCGCTGTTTGTTCTGAGATCCACACAAAACACATAAATACAGTCCGTACCGCGCAGTAAACACACTCCGTCTCAGTTATACAAACCAGTCAGTTAATGTTGTATAGTGAAATAATCGCTGTTTGTTCTGAGATCTACACAAAACACATAAATACAGTCCGTACCGCGCAGTAAACACACTACGTCTCAGTTATACAAACCAGTCAGTTAATGTTGTACAGTGAAATAATCGCTGTTTGTTCTGAGATCCACACAAAACACATAAATACAGTCCGTACCGCGCAGTAAACACACTACATTTCGGTTATAAAAACCAGTCAGTTAATTCTAG
This sequence comes from Reticulitermes speratus, assembly GCA_021186555.1. NCBI lineage: Eukaryota > Metazoa > Arthropoda > Insecta > Blattodea > Rhinotermitidae > Reticulitermes > Reticulitermes speratus. The sequence goes on along the minus strand of JAJKFL010000014.1, from coordinate 40,085,822 downwards.
GGAAATAATCGCTGTTTGTTCTGAGATCCATGCAAAATACATTAAGGCAAACGGTGGTTAACTTAAGTCTTTTAGTGTTGAACCTGATGGTACAAGTAGAAATAACTGGAGTTGTGACAGTTAAATAAAAGTGTGCCAAGACGCCATAATTGTTATGCAACGTGTACATTGACTAACATGTTCAAAAGATGCTCGTTTTTCGGGGTTTCACGCCGTGTAGTGCAAATTTGTTTCGCCGTTTTAGAGGATGTACTGGCATACTTCCTCCTTCTTCAGGATAACTGAATCTGGTTGAGATTGATGGTGAAGTATGTGTGAGGAAGAAACACGTCAGTTATATAGACATGTTGGAGGGAATTCTGAAAAATGAGAGCTACCTAATGGAGATATTCAAAACTCACTCAAACTTACTTATATAACGGTCGGATTTCTTCTTCTCAGTTATTTCAACAACCACTTGAACCCCATTCAGTTACTCTAAAGATGGAGGCAGTACATTTCTCTGAAACGTCGGAACAGATGTTTACTATTTTTAAATTGACACATGGTCCTTTATGGTGTAGAGCTAATGTAGACACACTGAATTATGTTCTGCATAACACAATTTCTACAGTAGACACAGCGTGAAAGCACTGCATGACCCACAGAGGCAGAACGGGGGCATTCGCAAGTTCTGTAGTCATGCAGTACGATAGTTTAACGACGTGCGGTTTGTGGATGGATATGGCAGTGCAGGAATGACTAAGGGGGAGAGAGAATATCCATCGATTCACTTTTAAGCTTAAAGGAGTTTATATACATAAACCTAATTTTAATTTTATCAGTTCTACTGCACTCCGTGGAAAAGTTCTAGGGTTCCGCTCTTTATTTGATTAAAAATATGTACCATTTTACCTGTGTTGTGTATTCTGTTTGTAATTTTTTACGAAGTGCCTAAAAATGATCACATATAGTCAGCACCGGCCCGAGATATGTGGGCGCCCCGGGCAAAATGATAAACTGACGCCCCTTCAAAACCGATATTCTTTAAAATTTCGGCCTATGACAGGGCTGAAGAATAATTTTGAGGGCGCGTGCCCATTTTGCTTTTGGAAATCCTGAGTTTACTAGCACCATATTTCTATTATTTCATTGACGTCTTAGTGACCCTTACGTCTATAGGTTGGCGCCCCGGGCAGCTGCCCGGCTGGCCTGCCCCTTAGAGCGGCGCTGTATATAGTGGCAAGAACATGTCGCGGTACAGCATAAATAAAAGAAAAAAGGGGAATAGTTTAGCAGAGTATAATTTATTGTGTCTACACTAAACTTCTACTGCACGGCCTGAAAAGTCAAAAAACGTCCGTTTTCAAAACCTGAAAAGTTCTTTCTTAAATTACTGATTTTTTGAATTGTTGATAATCAAAATGGATCAGCGCAGGTGGGTCGTTTTTAAGTCACCCAGTCTTTAAATAAGAATAAACCTCCTGGTATAAAACCGAAACCTGCAATAGACGGACAATTAAGTTTTTTCTGTCCGTTAAACGGGTCCTCACCTTGGTCCTCAATCCCATCGTCCAGCAGGTACACCCTGGCAGCCCTGGCATGCGTGAGAGCCAGACACAGGAGAACGCACAATAGCATCTGTACAGGAGAAAGAAAGTACATCTCTGAAGAGTAGTCTGACGGATGTTAAAGCCTCATGTACGAAGCCCCTACTAGTAACACGGCTACAGTGTCTCACCGTCTGCATAATTCTTCTACACAACTAGGCAGGTTACAACTGGTATTAGGACCCTACGTTTTTGTCCTCTGGGTTGTGACACCGTGTAGTCTGGTAGATGACCAAAGTTCAGAGGAATCTGCTTCTTCCATGTTCAAGCAAGAAAAAGATGAAGATAGAGGCAGTAGGTTTCTTTAAAAATTATTACATATCTACCAAACAACACGGCGTTATACCACATAAGTCCGTAACACTCATCGCTATGCGAACCTCAAATCTCATATTTAAGGTACACTGAAATTTGTGTTCTTGAGTTGATTCTTGGGTGGGAAATGGCAGTCGTGTGTGTGACTGCTCAGTTCAGTCAAAAAGTCACTTTGCAGTACTGAATTACCATGAACTGAACTATTAATTGGTATTTTTATCACATAAAATTACAGGGCAACATGTTTCGACATAAATGTGGTAATATTTAGGGTCATTTCGCTATATAAAAAATTACAACTCTATATTAATTTAGTGTAGTTACATTCTAATATGAAAAGTTTGTTATTACAACATACATGTTGCCTTACATTGACAAGCAACATGTTTGTTGTAATAACTAAGTTTGTTATTACAACATACATGTTGCCTTACATTGACAAGCAACATGTTTGTTGTAATAACTAAGTTTGTTATTACAACATGCATGTTGCCTTACATTGACAAGCAACATGTTTGTTGTAATAACTAAGTTTGTTATTACAACATGCATGTTGCCTTACATTGACAAGCAACATGTTTGTTGTAATAACTAAGTTTGTTATTACAACAAACATGTTGCCTTACATTGACAAGCAACATGTTTGTTGTAATAACTAAGTTTGTTATTACAACAAGCATGTTGCCTTACATTGACAAGCAACATGTTTGTTGTAATAACTAAGTTTGTTATTACAACAAACATGTTGCCTTACATTGACAAGCAACATGTTTGTTGTAATAACTAAGTTTGTTATTACAACATACATGTTGCCTTACATTGACAAGCAACATGTTTGTTGTAATAACTAAGTTTGTTATTACAACAAACATGTTGCCTTACATTGACAAGCAACATGTTTGTTGTAATAACTAAGTTTGTTATTACAACATGCATGTTGCCTTACATTGACAAGCGACATGTATGTTGTAATAACTAAGTTTGTTATTACAACATACATGTTGCCTTACATTGACAAGCAACATGTTTGTTGTAATAACTAAGTTTGTTATTACAACATACATGTTGCCTTACATTGACAAGCAACATGTTTGTTGTAATAACCAAGAACTGAGATCTCAGTCTGTCTACACTTAATTTAATATGCAATTGTAATTTGTTTCTTATGCTATGAAATGCTCTGAAGATAACTACATTCTAGCCGAAACACGTTGCCCTGTAATTTTATCTGATAGAAATATCAAAAAATATTTTATTAATAGTAATGAAGAACTGCTTGTAACGTTATATACAACACAACAAAACGTCTAACTTAAACAAAGTCAAACTTTGGACGTACAAAACTCTGTCGTGTCCAACATTCTAGGTAATATCCTGACGATTGCGTGAAATAACAGAAGACGATTATAAAATTTCTCAGAGTTTTAATTAATTATCTCCAAATTACAAGATAAGTGCATTGCCACTGATTTGTTCTGAGTTATATAAGTTTTAAAACTTTCGCGGCGACATGATTCAATATAGTCTTCTCGGGCGCACAGCCGCGTCAACTGATTTAAATACAACGTTTCGGGGACTAGTCCCCGAAACGTTGTACTCAAACGAGTTGACGCGGCTGTGCGCCCGAAAAGACTATATTGTATTCTGAGTTATGTTACAATTGACATACAATACAAAATAAAAAATTGACACGACACCCTTTGAAACTTTAATGGAAAACTGTCAAAAATAGACTTAGTTAAAAAACCTAACGTCAGTAACCTCAGTAGTAGTAAATTACTAACCTCAGTAACCTCAGTAGTAGTAAATTACTAACCTCAGTAATTTCAGTAGTAGTAAATTACTAACCTCAGTAACCTCAGTAGTAGTAAATTACTAACCTCAGTAATTTCAGTAGTAGTAATTTACTAACCTCAGTAACCTCAGTAGTAGTAATTTACTAACCTCAGTAATTTCAGTAGTAGTAAATTACTAACCTCAGTAATTTCAGTAGTAGTAAATTACTAACCTCAGTAACCTCAGTAGTAGTAAATTACTAACCTCAGTAACCTCAGTAGCAGTAAATTTCTAACCTCAGTAATTTCAGTAGTAGTAAATTACTAACCTCAGTAATTTCAGTAGTAGTAAATTACTAACCTCAGTAACCTCAGTAGTAGTAAATTACTAACCTCAGTAACCTCAGTAGCAGTAAATTACTAACCTCAGTAACCTCAGTAGTAGTAAATTACTAACCTCAGTAACCTCAGTAGCAGTAAATTACTAACCTCAGTAACCTCAGTAGTAGTAAATTACTAACCTCAGTAACATCAGTAGTAGTAAATTACTAACCTCAGTAATTTCATCAGTTCTCTAGAGTCAATTAGTGTTAAGATGAACCGAATAACGTGGCAATATTCACAAATGGGGAGTTGCTATCTAGAGGATTCTTTTTTTTTCACCAAAGGTGGACACTGTAATACCGACTAAAGCAAACTTCTATTTTTACCATCTTATTCTCTTAAACCTAAAACCTCGCCAACATACACAGCAAAAGAAGAGCCAGCCTTAGCCTTGTATATAAGGTCATTATTTTAAGTGACAACCATCTGATGCCACTTCCTATCAGCCGACCACTTATAAGCGTGAAGGTGTAGCAGGTGCAAATGTCAGACGGACAAAACAAGATCCATGCTGCTTTAGCGCTGAAGCTTGCCTATCATCAAAACGGAAGGTGATCGTATCCTGGGGTCAGCCGAGTAGCTAAGCGTACTTACCACTTTGAAGGCAGCCATGTCTGTATGTTCTCTTGTCGTGCGCAGTGGAGATGTGATGTGCCCCGGGGGTGGCCTCTCTTTTATAAGCTGAGAGCACCACAAGTTGTGCTGGTCTGTGCTGTGCTCCACTGCCCCACTTTGCCCGCGATACCAGAGAAACTGTGGATCCTTTAAGAAAAACAAACGCTAGTCAGCCAAGTGGAAAATGAGTAATCGCCTGGTACACTGCATGCATTCGTCTGAATTCCAACCAAGCAGAATCGTCTATAAATAGAATATGAGTACAAATAAGAACATTTTGTTTTTTTTTACCATTTCCGTGGTACTACCACGATAAAAGTAAAGGAGAAGTTTTGCCTGCTTTTAATTCACCTTTCAAAAGCCAGTGGTTATTGTATGTACCACCAGGTTTACCATTCGAAAATTATACATTTTGCCCCGTGAATTTAAGTGTTTTATATGGATCTCGGAACAAACAGAGATTATTTCCCTATAGAGCATTAACTGACTGGTTTGTATAACTGAGACGGAGTGTGTTTACTGCGCGGTACGGACTGTATTTATGTGTTTTGTGTGGATCTCAGAACAAACAGCGATTATTTCACTGTACAGCATTAACTGACTGGTTTGTATAACTGAGACGGAGTGTGTTTACTGCGCGGTACGGACTGTATTTATGTGTTTTGTGTGGATCTCAGAACAAACAGCGATTATTTCACTGTACAGCATTAACTGACTGGTTTGTATAACTGAGACGGAGTGTGTTTACTGCGAGGTACGGACTGTATTTATGTGTTTTGTGTGGATCTCAGAACAAACAGCGATTATTTCACTGTACAACATTAACTGACTGGTTTGTATAACAGAGACGGAGTGTGTTTACTGCGCGGTACGGACTGTATTTATGTGTTTTGTGTGGATCTCAGAACAAACAGCGATTATTTCACTGTACAGCATTAACTGACTGGTTTGTATAACTGAGACGGAGTGTGTTTACTGCGTGGTACGGACTGAATATTTATGTGTTTTGTGTGGATCTCAGAACAATCAGCGATTATTTCACTACACAACATTAACTGATTGGTTTTTATAATCGAGAAGTAGAGTGTTTACTGTGCGGTAGGAAATAAATTTTTAAATATAATTCAGTTTAATCGTTTACCCTGTCGGTATCATTCCACCAATGCTCTTCTTATGAGAAAGACAAACGGGTGAAGCCTGGAAATCTTCAAAAAGCACTGTTCTTTCGGAAATTGGGGAGCAATTGGATATAAGAGTATTTTACTGAGACTTTAAAGGGCTAAACGCCATTCCATGAATAGATGGGAGGGATGGAGGTATAGCTCCACGCAGCCCTGACTTCGGCACTATCTGGGGAACGTTGGAGAAATTCATGTCCGAGCCGCTTTAATCCCGAGGGAATAGTCCCCGGTGCCCGCTGGATAGGTGGCTGAGTGGATTCCAGGGCTAGTCTCTCGGTGTGGAGAAGAGAAAAACCTGCTGCTGCTCCCGGAAATTCAAGTCCATTTCTTCGAATATCCAGGCCAACATCCAGTCACTATACCTACTGAGCTATCCTCGCTTCTTATGTTACAAATCTGGAGCAGCTTACGGATTTTCATGGGGTCCTATATTGTGGTATTTTGTTAAAATTTGTGGACCTTTTCCTCGTTTGGTTGCAACAGAACACGCTGTACGAAGACCCACATTACATATTATTCTGCAAGAAGAAATTGCTGAATATTTGCCGCAGTGAGATATATTTCGAAGAAAGTGGTGGAGACAAATAGAGCGTAATTGTTACGAGCAATAAACTGTGCGCACTTCTTAATTTACGTGTTTCAAGGTAATTAAAAAAAGTGGAGTGAAAGCGCTGAGATATACGTATATTCAGGGTCGGCCTTAGGCCGATTTTAACCGATTTAACGCAATCGGTCCCAGCGCTTACGGGTACCACGCGCTCATTTTTTTTTGTATGGCTCGACAGCCCTATATGTGCCTGGTCCTCCTCGTTTCGTCGAGGTTTTCATGGTCACACACATTTGATACACACCACAGTCGGTAGGATTCCTCTGGACGAGGGATCAGCCCTTCGCAGAGACCTCTACCTGACAACACACAACACTCACAACAGACAGACATCCATGCCCCCGGTGGGATTCGAACCCACGATCCTAGCAAGCGAGCGGCCGTAGACCGACGCCTTAGACCGCGCGGCCACTGGGATCGGCGCTTTCGAACCCACGATCCCAGTAAGCGAGCGGCCGTAGACCGACGCCTTAGACCGCACGGCCACTGCCCCGCGCTTACGGGTGCCATTATATATGATGTTTGACTGATTGCTTGATTAAAAGCAAATAAATATGTGATAAATACGGACCATTTTAATTTTCATCCTGTCGGCAAAGCGTTTCGATACTGGATTATCCAGTTTTCAGGAAAGTGGCAGTATTGAAAAACGCGAATCACCTGATCGAAAACGGACATCATTAGAGGAAGTTGAACGTGGAAGTACGTGCGCATGCGTGTTTTGAACACGTTACAGAAAATCCCATTTCTTAAATCCCCTCTCATAAAATTTGTTATGTCTTAAAACTAAGTCCATTATTTTCGATGACCCTGTAGAAGACTCCACTAGGTTGTGATATTTGTGGCACTTGTAATATGTTGTCGTGTATATATTTAATTATATAAACATAACTATGTGGTACATGACTCTCAACTTGATGAAATGAACAAGAGGATTGGACGACTGCGTCACTTTTCCTGCTGCGTGTTATAGGCTCTGCGCGGTGCTTTATGAATGGAAGAGACATGCGGTGCGTGGCACAATTATTACACAAGTTTGAATATCACTTGCGCAATGCGTGTTACATTTCTCGTAGTGATTATATTGAAATAATTCTGCTCATAAACGTTCGGCCTTTGTCGTCACCTTACACGGTCGAGGACTGTGCCATCTACCGTATATTTGTTTAGAACTGTGAAATGATAGGCACCTTAAGGCAGTACACAGTGGATCTACGTACAGCTATCTACAAAGCCAGTATTAGACCTCACACGATGACTTGAACCTTGTAGACACAGCGAAATAATTTAAATTCAAAGCTGCTCGGATTCTTATATAAGATTATTTCTACAATAACTGTCACATCTGAGGGTTACCCGGAAGTTAGGACCATCCTTTGTAGTGTGCACGCTACAGCATGTGTAATACATTGGCCACTACCAAGGGCGACTTAGCCTTGGTGTTCGTCTCTACTAAGCATTCAGAGGTCTTGTAAAGGGATTTTTTCATTAGTCTGTGTTAGACAATGCCGATCCCAGTGGCCGCGCCGTGTAAGTCGTGGGTCTGCAGCCGTTCCCTTTCTGGGATTGCGGACTCGAATCCCGCCGGTGGCTTGGATGCCTGTCTGTTGTGAGTGTTGTGTGTTGTCAGGTAGAGGTCTCTGCGACGGGCTGATCACTCGTCCAGAGGAGTCCTACCGAGTGTGGTGTGTCTAAAAAGTGTGATCGTGAAACATCGATAATGAGGACGCACTGGCCCACTAGGGGCTTTTGCGCCACTGAGGGGGAAAAAGCGTTGAACAATGTTCGGTTGTTAATAAAAATTTATACAGCTGGTAGACAGTGCACAAGACCAGTGGTTACTTTATGTGTCACCCGGCTTAACTACAAAAAAATTCCACACAGTGTATTTATGTGTTTTGTGTGGATCTCAGAACAAACAGCGATTATTTCACTGTACAACATTAACTGACTGGTTTGTATAACTGAGACGGAGTGTGTTTACTGCACGGTACGGACTGTATTTATGTGTTTTGTGTGGATCTCAGAACAAACAGCGATTATTTCACTGTACAACATTAACTGACTGGTTTGTATAACTGAGACGGAGTGTGTTTACTGCACGGTACGGACTGTATTTATGTGTTTTGTGTGGATCTCAGAACAAACAGCGATTAT